>OZ010705.1:1949174-2359597 GCA_963932265.1 Thymelicus lineola | reverse complement strand
GGTAAGTAGTCTTCTGTCTTGTTTAGGTCGATTACCTAAGCTGTAAGCTGGCGCGTACAACACAAAGATAAATTGCGCTTGTGTGTTGTCTGAAAAAATTGCAGTGACGTATTGCAAAGGTCACAAAAAACCGGTACTTGTCTCCCTTGCACATGGACATGCTTATGAGCGCGACAGAGATAGTTAATATTTTGTTAATGCTACTAATCATGATTCTTATTTCAAATTCTTTCGTCAGTCGAGTTTGAGTGTAACGTTCAATGCGATTATTTCTTTGACAAAGTTCAGTATTTCTTTTAAATTAAATTAAAATGAAAATAGGAACTCTCAGCATGGGAGTTACATTGAGTAATGACAGTTCTTTTAAATTAAATTAAAATGAAAATAGGAATTCTCAGCATAATAAAACATGCGAAATAATCGATGAAAATTATCACTGGTTGACCTTGCCCGCGGAGAGTCACGGGTTCAATTTGGTTCAAAGGTTTGCTCTTGGGCCATAGGTGTTACAGTGTTGTTATTCTATCTAATCCTGCAAGTATACCTCCAATGTAAAATAAACCTTAGACAAAATGTATTACGGTTGAATTTCGTTAATCGATGATAGTCTGTTGTTCACTTCAACGTGAAATAACCCTTAGATAAAATGTATTATGGTTGAATTTTTTTAATCAATCGATTATGGGTTGAGTAGACCTCCTTTTCAACCTAAAATAACCCTTAAACTAAACTTATTAAGGTTGAATTTCGTTAATCTTATCTTGTGTGGTGTTGCAGCCTGGCTATGCCCACGGGCTGGGCTCGTTGCAGTTCCCGAACGGCGGCTCGCCCGTCGTGTCGCGAACTACGATATACTACGGCTCTCAGCACCAGGTACGTGCTTCTTGTATTTGTTTGTATAGGTACCTCTCGCTCGCACCCACGACCCGGCGGACGCTAGCAATCCAACCATGTGCCTCTCGCTCGCAGCCACGACCCGCGCTAGCAATCCAAAACAACTCCAGCGAATGCTGTGCTCCTAGTATCACGCACCTTCATTATGTCGCTTTTTGGCTGTCCCATCATAAAAATTTTACTAATACTTTTAATGCGTTTGCCGTCAACGCATCAGTGATGCCTTTGGTGTTGCTGATGTCCATAGGCGACGATAGCCACTTACCATCAGGTGGATCGTCAGCTCGTTGGCCGGCTTCTATTAAAAAAAACTTCCATAATTATATTATTGTAAAGAGCCATCTGTGTTTGACGATCCTGTAGCATTGTAGCCACCTTGCCTGCGAAGCGAGGGGTACTGAATTCGATTCCCGGCCGAGTCAGATATTTGTGTGACAGATAAATATTTGTACTCGGGTCATGGGTATGATTGTAAGTTTAACCTACTGCGGAGGTATGAGTGTATATTTATCCCCCAGTTGTCTCGGACGTCGAGTACCGGGATAGCGGGTGGGGTGGGCGTGGCGGCGCCGCTAGCGGACCTGCCCCTCTCCTGCTACCGCCACCAGCTGCACCTGCGCCGCTGTGACGTGCTGAGGACTGCCACCGCCACGCTAGGGCTCCGGCTGCATATATACACTGAGGGTAAGTGATGGTAACTTGGTTACCGAAAGCTGGCACGTGAACGACTCACAATAAAATATTTGATTTTAAACTTAACTCATCGCGGACTGCAAACATTTTTAGTATAATATGTAACTGGGTCGAAATATCGGCGTATAAAATATATATCGTGAGTACCCGTATTATACTAAAAATAAAATATTTTTTTGTATAGCAAAGCAAAGCAAATAACAGTTATAATTAGAAAGAGAGGCAACGTCTAACGTCTAATGGATTAGCGCTGTGCGATCTGAATTACACTTTATTGTGTCAGAGCAAGAGGCGATAGATACTATTATGTAGGTATATCGTCTCCGCTGTGGAATAGGCCGGTGATGGGCATAATGGGTGATGATGATCAGTATTGTAGATTCTTCTACCAGATATTCCTTTGGATATCTCCCAGCGGGCGTATGTCAGGATGCTAAATAAAACACACACACATTCTAGATTTATTGCCTGTAGGTTCTAGGTACTATTCGTTATTTAGTTTGGTCTTGTAACTTCGCTAATACTTCGCGATATCGGATAACTTGAAACTTATTTTGTTCGCACGCCATTTTATTTTTCTTTGTTCTCTCTGCGTCCCCGGGGAGCCCCCATGTGTCACAGACTGTGACATCGTACTTCAACGTCATGTTAATTTGACAGATCTACGAAACTACCACAGATTAAGGCAACGTTACTTTATTCTGTGCTGACATGTATTTCTCCCCGCAGGTACCCGCAGCACGGACTCCCCCCAGTCCCGCCGTCGTATCGTCCGCTTCGGCGACAGCTGCCAAGCCGTGGCGAGGGCGCTGGCCGCCCCCGCGCGCCTCTACTACAAGGCGGACGACAAGATGCGCATCCACCGCCCCACCGCGCGCCGCCGCCCCCCGCCCGCGTCTGACTACTTCTTTAACTACTTCACGCTTGGACTGGTGAGAGATTATTAATGTATTATTAGAAGGTGTAAAGTGAAATAAGACGGTCGAACCGGACGGTTGAAGTATTTAACAGACAATGAAGAACAAGAATGAGGCGGGAATATTTTGGTAGGTATGAAAAATAAGGTGAAAGACATTGAAGTATTATTACTAGCGTATAGAACCGACACCGCGAACACCGTGTATGTCCCAATGCATTGGCGCCACGTGGCTTCAATCTTCAATGGAGTCGTTCGATTTTGGAAGGAGTACGGGGCTCAATTTTGAAAATGGAACCTCCCGGGCGGGACACATTTTGTTCGAGATGTCTGATTTAAGACATTATACTTCAATGTTGTATTAGGGATTATTTATGCTACACCGAGCCGGGCACGAGCAATTTTACTAACATTTTACTCGGCTCGGACACGGATGTCGCACGATATAGCATAAATATTCCCTTAGTTGTCGAGTTACTGCAAGAACTCTAAACTATTTCGTAAAGTTGTTATCTCACTAAATTGACAAAAGTTACAACGACTCGTCGTGTTCCGGCTGGGGGCTTGAAAGCCAGTTCTTTCTTTCTTTTTTTCTCTCTTTGGCCGGCAACGCCAAACGCGACCAGTGATGCCTTTGGTGTTGTCCTTGGGAGACGATAGCCACTAACCATCAGGTGGATCGTCAGCTGGTTTGCCGGCTAGTTCCGCCTTCTTTGTTCTCCCACTGCCCTAAGGTTGACTGGCAGAAAATGCTTTTAGCATTAAGTCCGCCTTTTGTATCTTTTAATTTTAAGGAGCAATAAAGAATAGATAAATAGGTCCATATTTCTTAAGGAAGATGACAAAAAACACACAAAAATAATATATTTTTTAAAAAAAGATAAGGTTTTAAAGTAATGTAATGTTTGCTTTAGTAATGTCCTTGTTATTAATTCTGGCGACGGTGACACTTGCCATCAGACGCTTCTGCTCGTTCGTCGGCTAGTAAAAATGTAGTTGGTGCTTCTGGTGGTCCATTCCGTGCTTCGGAGGGCACGTTAATCCGTTGGTCCGGGTTGTTAAGGCCCTAAGGTTAAGGTTGGTAGGCCCTCGGGTAGCAAGCCAACTTCCCACACTTAGTTCGGCCTGTATCTGCACTGAAAGAACGTGATGGAGTATGCTCTAGACCAGTCTTTCCCAACGTGAGCGATAACACCCCCTTGTTGACGCTGGAGACCTAGAGAGGGGCGGTAAGGGGCCCAGAAAAATGTTGATTATTGTTAATTTTGATTAAAATATACTCTTAATATTGTAAAGTTACATTATTATTGCTCTCTCTGGTAAGAAAAGTCTCTTTAAGAATATAGGTTTAATTAAACTCCAGGCGAGACTAATATGTTATTGAGGCGCTACGAAATAACTGATGTTCAAAGTGGGCGTTAGACGAAATAAGTTTGGGAATCTCTGCTCTAGACCTCAAAAGAAGAGACTCGTTCTTAGTGGGCCATTAATGAACATCTTCACCTACCATCATGATGTAACCAAGCCCCATGGTTCCAGGACGTGTTGTTCGACGCGCGCACGCACCAGGTGAAGAAGTTCGTGCTGCACACCAACTACCCCGGCCATTACAACTTCAACATGTACCATCGCTGCGAGTTCGAGCTCACCGTGCAGCCCGACAAGTAAGTGCGCTGCACGCGGCTTTGCCCGCGTTTTTCGGGATAATAAGTACCCTATGTATTTCTCCAGATCATGGTCTAACTTTGTGCTAAATTTCATGAAAATCCGTTCTGTAGTTTTTACGTGAAAGAGTAAAAAACAAACATACGAAATTTTCTCATTTGCAAATAATTACTACCCTCGTTTTGTTTCCGTTCTCATATAGGTCCCTAATGTTTTTAAATAAAGTTTTATAATGGCCCATGTTCCTCAGAAACAATAGAGCGTCCTAATGGTGAAAGATTATATTAAACAGAAAATAATAAAACACAAACACCCCCAGATGCGAGTCAAACGCGCTAGTAGAGTCCCGCGGTGCGGTCCAAGTGACGGCCTACAGCCGCTGGGAGGGCGTGTCGCGCGCGCTGCGCGTGTGCGAGCGGCCAGTGGTACTCAACCGGGCTTCCTCTACCAACACCACCAACCCTTTCGGCTCCACCTTCTGTTACGGATACCAGGACATGATCTTTGAGGTGAGGATTACTAAACACTTTGAATGACTTAATGAAAATTCCATAAAAAAGATTCCGAATCCCACCGCTGCCACTGAAAGGTAACGTCTAACCTACGGATCTTCGAACGCGCTAGTACATACGTACGAGAGCATGTTGGGCGCGCTCTAAATTTATTCCTATAGTTCATAAACTTTTAAGTCAATTGACTTGAAGACACCCGATGTAATTCAGTTACTGACTGTATTAATTATCTGTTGTCAGGTGATGTCCAACAACTACATAGCGTCGATTACTCTGTACCAGCCAGAGGGCACTCGACCCCACTACGCGGTTAATTCAATCGCGTGACAAAGCCAGGTAATTATTAATTATTACTGTATACAAGGGGAATTTTGAGGAAAATGCTCAAAAAAGTCTCGGGGCTGATTTTGATGAAAACTAAAAGTGCATCATTACATTTTTGAAAAATCAATATTCCTGGCCAGCAATCGAACCCGTTGATTTAAAAAAAACACACGCTGTATTATTACACCATTCCATAGAGTCGTTAACAAGGATCGAATTCTGGGAAGTAAAGACATACGGAAAACTTACGGAAAATTTAATTTTAAGAAACAGCTGCATTTAAAACGTTTCTGTTTAGCAGTATTACGTATTTTGTTAAAAATGAGCTCTTTCCTTAAGTTTGCCATATGTAATTACTTCTCAGAATTTGGACCTTGTTAGCAACACTATCGAATGGTGAATATAGGGTGCGTTTTTTTTCCAAAATCAACGGGTTCGATTCCTGGCCAGGAATATTTATTGTTGTCATTATTTCCCAGAATTTCAACCTGTATAATTTGTTGTATTCTTGCATGAATTTATTATAAAACATACTTTGTAATGATAACAATGACTGTTACTTTTTGTGTAAAAAGTTCTAAAGAATTTTTATTAAAATACTTCTCTTAATTTACACAACATAATATTCCGAAAATATGTGTTTTAATTTGAGGTTAGCACGAAAACTACCAGTATTAATTCCTGTTATGTTCCTGTTATAATTTCACATTGTGAGATGTCATTAAATCCCAAGTTTTGTCTGACAGGTATCGTCAAGCAAAGGTAACATATATACGTCATGAATCAGGCAGTTGTCAGTCTGTACCACAACCTCCACTCGTGGCCAATGCCACCCCGAACCCTGGCAGCAACGACTTTGTTACATATCCATGCACCTAAGAGGAAACAGTATTTAGAAAAAAAAATGTGATAAAAACTGTGAAAACTTAAAAAAAAAGTTAAGTGAGTGACAGATCTCAACACGGTGTGTTTTAAGTGTTAATTTAAACGCCTTGACGGCAACGGACTTGATAGAAAAAAAAAAAGATTTTTATTTTTAAAAAATCATCTATATTTAAGTCGGCATAATATACCATACATAGGTACAAGTTTTTTCTTTAATAATGATAAATAGTCAAATGTGTTCTCTATGTTTTAATGTGGACAGGAATCCGAGTTTTTGACATTATTAATTAAATCGAAAAAAAAATGTTTAAACCTAGACTAGGCACTGTTGTAAATATTTTTGAGAATTTGGACTAAACTGTGAATTAGAAATGATATTTTTTCTAAAATCATTTTCGATCGGGACGTATGTTAGTGTGTGTGAAAATTGTGATTGGTTAAAAAAATGATAAAAAATATTCTCTTATGACAACACCACGGTATGCCATGGATACATCTTTTTAGTATGAATCTTGTGTTGAGTATCTTTTAGATAAGTATGATCACAATATATTTCAGAATACTAGATTAGGTTTATGGCAGCATTTTTCTATTTTCTGAATACATTATTTTGTTAATGTAGACTCCAATGGGCAGTTTCTCAGACTGTTTTATTACAATCGATTTCCAAGTTATTTTGTGACAAAAATAAATAAAAACATGTTTAACAATTTTAATAGTGGTCCACCAAGGTCCTGGTCCCAACCCAGGGGGGGGGGTCATGACCCCCACCTCTACTGTAGATATTGATATGTCTACATCCTGCAGTGTTCATCAATTTTATAGTTCCAAGTATCTATCGTTACCGTTAGTAAAATTAATTAATAAAAAATAATTAAATTAGTAAGTTGATACAAAAGTAAAGAGATCGAGGTATATTCTAGATCAGTAAACAATATTGGAATTTTAATTAATTTTGGAACAAATTCAACATTTAATGGTTTAGTGGAAAAATATTGGAAGATAATTAAACATTATTTAGAAATCAGCTTTGGAAAGCCTTTGAAATACCTGGAGTTCCTTGATATTGTACATGACTATAGAATACAGTAATAAATAACGCTGCACACTCATAGCCCTACTGAGACTCCATTTTGTGAATATGGCATCCATCGGTCGAGTCATCTAAAAGATTTTCCACTACCAAGAATAAATAATTACATTATTTTGATTTAATAATATGTAGTTTATGCATAAGAAGTTTAATTTTCAGGTTTAATTTTCTCGCTTATTATACTCAAAATTATCTAAGAACGCATTAATGATAGCTGCCATTTATTAATATGAACCAACCTTGTACGTATGTATTTGAGCAAAATGGAATAATTGTTTAATTGACATGAATAGTTGGATACTTACGAACAAAGGATTTTGGCAAAATTTGTTAAAAATCCCTATTCGTATTGTATCGTATTCGTATTGACGTTATTTATAAATCATATTAAACGTTATAATCTAGTAAAAATCCCATCACATCATAATTTATGCAAAATTGAATAAAAAAATAAGGCGTCGAATCAATGTTATATGAAGATGACAAAATCTACACTGACGTTAAGTGATGTGACGGCATGAAGCCACTTATAAAACCATAATAATCGATACATTACTATAATCGAAACTTAAAATAAAAATGAATTTATTTTATTTCTTTTTTTGTGTTTAACAATTAAACAATTTAATTTCTTCTCTTCTATAAGAACATGACCAAAAGTGTTTATTACGATAATCTCTAACCGCAGCCATTTGAACTGATTAAAATACGGTTAGAATATTCATTATTCAACCGAAACCCAAATTTCATACGCTGGATGCGGCGCGGACGAATTAACAGTGAGTTTTTTAGGAAAAAAATATTTTATTATAGTCGTAAATACATAATTATTGAGCGTATAGGTATGGTAAAGTAACTTAAGTAGCTCAATGGAGGCAGTATCATTCCAGTTTCTTGTGGATATCTAAATGTTTCGGTTTTTAGAATTTACAATTTAATTATTGAATCGATTAGAAAGTCTTACAATTTTGAATCGATTTGTTGCAAAAATTGGTTCTTTCGTGAATCGATTTTTTTTGTACATCTCTAGTGTCACTGCGATGACAAACGACAAATATGCATTCTTAGTTCGTGGGGACTATAGTCACTAAAATAGATTGAAAATAAAATATTAAGGTTTTTGTTATCTATGCTGTGGATGTTGCCTTGACAAATTGCAAGTAAATGACTAATTATTAATTTATCTTTTATTGTTGAATTGGAGTTTTCCTAATCATTAACAACTTAATTAAATAATGTAGACACAAGAATGCAATGTGTTGCCATATAAATGCCTTAACCCTTATAAAGTGTACAAATACCCTAATATAAGGGTTTTTAACTTTGTGACCAAATGGTATATTTTTCACTACATTACATCTTATTTATTTGGTCAGTATGTTGTGATCATATCTATCTTTAAGTGAAATTTTTATTCTATGCCTCCTTATGACGTTATTATTTATTTGTGTAGACGTCTTATTATATTTTAATGTTTTTTCTTTATTATTTACCAGACACTATCTTGCTTTTCGATTATAATATTTTTTGTACCATTTAAAAATCGAAAAGTGTAGTGTGCCAGTATACAATACGTCGAAACGAAAAAAAAAGTTTCTTATTATTATTAATCTAATTATTGATCTTTGATAATTATTGTTAAGCTCACTTCGTGCGCAATTTTCGATTTAATGTAGGTATAAAGTGGTTTTGTAGTGTGGATATCAATGGCTTTGGTAATGCTTGTCTGTATGTTTATGTGTAAATGCTTGTTTGTGTGTGTGACAGAATCGCTAGCCAATTGTCACAAATAGTCATATTAGCTACTCATTAATAGAAACAATACTATGTGACGAAGACATGTCCGTTATTATTTACTAAGTGTTGCCAGTACCCAAAACTAACAGGTTTTTTAATGTTTACGCTTTTACGGATGCGGTAATATTTTATTTATATTTAAATGAATCATTTTAGCGGATGTTTACAGTGGAATTAAAATTGTTATATACTATAAAATGGGTACGAAAGGTCTATGTTATAATGAAATAATATCATATAAGAGCATTTTCATTTCGGGCTGTTAAAAAGATTTTCGTCGTCGGGTTGTTTCTTTCATTACCTCAATATTATTGTATCTGTATTTTTAAGTTGATACGACCAAATTATTTAGTTTTTTTGCTTCATACACGGGTTTTATTGCGATATTACCGATGTCTGTTCATATTTACCTTCAGATATTACAAACACTTATATTATCAAAATTTCATAAAACAAAATTAAAATCATGTTCTCTATTTGTGTCAATTTATGAGGGGTTTGCGAAATTGGACGTTGTTACGTATGATTTAAAGTTGATTCGATAAAAATGAGCTTAAGGTAGGCTACTGGTGAAACAGGCAAGATGTAGGTTGTGATCTAATAAAGTTTATTTGCTAAAGGTAATATGACACTTGTGTGTTCGGCAATACGGTTCGTTGTTGCTCCGTGTCTTTGAATTGTTTTTGTAGGTTGTTTTTAAGCAAAATCTAAAACAAAAGTTAGTTTTTTAATCCAACCTATATTAGTACATGTGATGTTTTTCTCTTGAAATTTAAAACTAACTATTCACTTACAGAAACAATTCTTATAATTAAACTTATCATTGTTTATATGCACAATAAGTCACTGGTGTGATTGTCGTGAGAATTTGTGGCTGTGGTGCCATAAAAAAAAGATAAAAAATTGACAAATAATACATTAAAAAAAGTATTAAACTTAAGTAGCGTTAATCGCGCACTCTTTATTTTCTGTGCGGATATTTTAAAAACTATTCGTATTGAAGTAGATAAACATATGTCAGAACTACCAATGCGGTAATTGTTTTGAGACATGGTAACACAGTTAACTGTCAAACAATATTGAAACAAAAAAAATGTTTATGGTTATGAAATATGGGCACAGATAATAAAGAGCTATTTTTATATCGATAATTAGCTTATGTTTGTGTCGCTGTGGCTTGTAATCGTCACAGCTTTGTCACTTTATTCATAATGTTCTTTGTATGTTAAATTATGTCAGCCTTCACCAAAATATATCCAAAAGCGATGAAAACACTAAAAATATTTGTAAATACATAATAATTTATAATTACGCGAGAAACATTTGGACCGTGATTCGATTTGATCGGTAAGCTACCATTTGAAATATTTTTCGAGTTCACATTTTCAAGTCTTATGTGTTCAGTGCACTATAAGTGTATAATTCAATCGTTATACAAAGGCTGACATAAGAATCGTATAATATAACTATAGGATGTATATTACACGTGAAGTAGTGTTACATTATGCATTTAGTGATAAAAACAAACTTTTATGATTAGTGATTAGGTGAGACCCACTCGATATATTGTATAATTCCAAAGTATCAAGATATTTGAAGTTTAAAACTTAACAAAATGAATCTTTGGAGGCTGTAAATCCATAGAGAAACTATGGTTGGACTATGCAGCGTAAGCGCTGTATTTATGTTGCCAGTTACTTTTGATGAAACTCCTTAAGTGATTAAAATAATAGCCAATGTTTAATTTTTATATTGTTGACTCAATGTATTATTACTATGTTTGAAAATTCATTCATGTGTTTCAATCGCATGGTTTGTACTAACTTAAGACTACTAATTTTTATTAATTTTTAAAGTAAAAAAAAATAGATGACATTGAAAGGAAAGATTGAGAGGTAGACAGATATATTTAAATCAATAAAAACATACATTGAAAAAACTAAGAGAAAATGTTGCACGTATTAGTATAATAGATAAGTTTAGTACCAACTTAATACAAATCATGATGTTGAAATAATCATTGTCACGTGTCAAGGGAATAGTGGGATCAAAAATTATTGCATTAACCAAGTCTTTACCAATATTAATTGATAACACTGATACGATATTTTGACGTTAAACGTTTTGCAATTAAACTTAATTTTTTAAAACGTTCTCCGTAGAGACTTAAATCAGTTTTATGAGTCAAGGAAGCTTGGCTCATAATTGTTAATATTTTTTTTGTTCAGTGTTGCCAGAAACATAGGCACAGTTTTGTATTATTTTTCCTTTTAGTTTTTAAATAGCTACACGTGTGCAAGTTATAGCTAAATTATATTTCTGATTAATCACAATAAAACGTTCCTTGTTTGTTTTAAAATACGGATAATATGTTATTAGTAAAATTGTATAATTTTGTTATGCAGATTAGACACAATAATAAGGAAAAATAGTTCCTTGATCATTGAAGTTTGGATATAACGCCTGTTACAGCTTACAGCAAAGTTCATTATTTCATTACATTGTTTGAATTAGTCGTTGGTATGTTAAATAACATGATATTGATATGGACATAATATGCAAATGAACATAGTTTGAACCCTTTCCACTTTAAGAAATGTTGATAGCTCTTGAGAGCCTCGATAGTCTAGAAAATGCTCAAGAAATTGAGTACCTTGAGTTTTGATGGTTCATGCTAAACAAAAAAATGTTTCTCTGTTATATGTTTCAACAGCCATACTTTATCAACCGTATTTTGAATCTAGTAGCTAAAATATGTGTAGCCAAAAATGCATGTTACGCAAACTTCGTTTGACATAGGTATAAAAAGTACGTGATTTGTTGTTGTTGATATTTTGTGAATAAGAGCCATGAATTTAATACTTCAATGGTTCGATCATGCGAGTTTAATTATCATTATCCCTATAATTATCTTATCTGTCAATGCGTGTAACACAGTTTTTACCAACAAAATTACTGACTTTTTTGTGTAATTTTAGTTTGCGGAAGTACTGTAAAAAAATGATATTTAAAGGAAGCAATAGGCACTTAAAGTATTTTAAATAAATGAAGATACTTGTAATGGAATAATGGACTTTGTGACAAATACCTATTATTGTATTGTTTCTATTTTATTAATATCTCCGGCAATCTTTGTGTAAAACAAAATATTGGCCACAAATGTTAATAAAATAAAAGTCTATACAAACACTTATTTGTAACTCATTAAATAGATAAATTATACAGAATTCCGGAAAAGTCAAATTTATTTGTTTTTTTTTATTGTATCTAGCTTAATTTGTTATCACACGCAGGGCTGGTTTTGTAAATTATGAATATTGTGATGTTTTAAAAATAATTTTTTAATCGGGCAATACTTGACCCTGTTGAAAACCAAATAGAATTGTTGTCTTTGGTCTAAACCAGTCTTGAATTATTGACTTTTCGGGCATTATACAAGTTTTATTTAATATTTATTATAGCGCAATTTGTTAGAGGACATTTTAGATATTTAAAATAATGTTTAATCAAAATCAAATACTACTCAAAGATTCAAAGGTGAATAGATACATATTATATTTATTTGTTTATGTGGTATAATTATATTTTTTTGGATATTTTTTTTGTATTAATTATGAATTCTGAAATAAAATGAAGAAATATAAAGCTTTTTGAAGCAAGTATGTAATTATTTTGGTTTAATATGCTTGTTCTACACGCTAATGCCACCGTTGTATTGTTTGATAAAAAAAAGTTTAGATTATATTGGCGGTATATTTTCGCGCCATTATTCAAATATACAAACTATTCCAACTGTGTCGTTAGTGTTTGTTTTTTTTATGTTTTGACATTTGAACAATTTAAGCGTGAGCTATACACAATACTGTAATATTTATGATGGCTACAGTGTGATCAATAAAATTCCCCTTTTATATTCCAGTCAAGTGGGTAGAAAAAACAGTCTCAAAAAATACCAAAAAAGTTAATAAAGGATTTCATACCGAGTTTTGGTTTTATTTTGTACCTTTTCATAGATAAAAATAAAAATATTGTTAACATATCATCGTGGTTCTACCACAGAAGAGGTTCTACTACACGGTTCTAAGAAACCGTTTTAAAGGATTCTTCAAATAATTGGATTTCTAATTACCCCTATTTCGCTGCTTTCGGAGATGAATTTGCAATCATTTCTTAGTGTAGTTGGGATCGTCCTGTTGTCCCTGTACCGCACTAAATATTACGTACACATGGTAAGCGGGCAGCGTCACTCGCTATAAGACAAGGTGACGTCTGTTCTTTTTTAAGTCTGTGCGTCTTACGTGTCAAGTAGGAAGTACATTCAGAAATGTAAATGAATGTGCCTTTATGCATTGTCATTCATTCCGGACGCAATAGTTCAGCGCCGGTTTTGGTTATCGAGTGACGGTCACCTTGAGTGGTCAACACTCAACCTACGTGCTTCAATTTTATTCATAACCCGATCAATTTGTTTGTTTATACAACAAAGGATGTGATGGGTCTGTGATCAGTTAAAAATGTAGGGTCACTTATAAAGATACCACTAGCTAGGTACTTTATACTTAGTTTATAATAATTTCGATAATCGAGTAATAAAATCAAGTAGTTTGATTTTTTTGGCATAATAGCAAACCATTTAAAGGGTTTCTCGTATCTTATTGACCAACGGGATATTTGTCATTTGGGCGTATAATAACTCATTCAGCATTCTACATCAGAATGCCCCACATCCTGTTGATCCTTAACTGTAAATGATTATTCCAATACTTGACATTGACATAGTTGATCCTGACATTACGTATTTTAAATAAATCTATTTCTACAGGTCAGTTTCCTTTTCCCTGGAAAGACGCTCAAAACCTTTTCCGATTACCGACCGAACTATCTCAATCAATACTACCATTCCTTTCATTGAGCATCTTGTCCATTTCTAGATTAGCTCTCGAGGCACAATCTTTTGTATTCCTTCCTATCCGGTTTCCATCCGTCATAGTACGGCTTCTGCACTCTTGAAAATCACCGACGACATTCGTCACGGAATGGAGAATCAGAAGTAAACACTATTGCTTCTCTTAGATTTCAGTAATGCTTTTACATCTGTCGATTTCGAAATACTTCCGGGCACGTTACGCTCTCTTAGCATAACTCTGACAGCTATCGACTGGTTTTATAGTTACCTTCATGGACGCCGGTATCGTATTCATGTTAATAAGACCTTTTCTAGTTGGTCGGATATTTGTGCTGGCGTCCCACAGGGTGGCGTGGTTTCACCTCTCTTATTTTATGTTTTTATAAATTCTATCAGTGCAAATCTTACTTCTCTCTACCACCTATGTATATGATGACGATGTCCAGATCTACCAACGATCTACCTAGTGGCTTCAACCAATTAATGGCGCACTACTGGGCACGGGTCTCTCCTCTTAAGGAGGCCTAGAGCATACTCCACCACACTGCTCCATTGCGGATTGGTTAATGGCCAACCCGAGTATCGGAAGTTTTCAAACCACCCGAGGGCCTCCGACATGGCTTAACGACTGTTATCTAATGATAACAACCGGGAATGACGGCTTTCCGTGCCCACCGAAGCACGGAAACGCTCAAGAATTTTTTGCAACTAGCGGTCACCCATCCAACTACCGACCGTGCTCGCTGTTGCTTAACTTTGTCGATCACTTAGGATCGATGCAAGCCGCTGGGCTATGAGCGCTTCAGATCTACCTAGTGCCATTGTTAATATAAATAGGTATCTGAATTGTATTTCAGAATGGAGCAATTCTCACGGTCTTACTATTAAGTTATCCACTATGGCACGGAAATGCAAAAAGCCCTCGATAAAATACTTAGTTCCCATAGACAACAAATTCTAATTAATAATTCAGAAATCGTTTGGATTACTGAGAAATACCGCGTAATGGCTCGCTAGTCACCTCGCGACAACACGTCATAAACATTGATTTTTAAATACGTTGAAAGTTTTTAAACTATTTACCTATTTATGTACCTAATAGTGTTGGGGGAACAATTGACGATGACGAAATTGTCGAGATTAGACATTACAAAATAGGTGTACCTATAAAGCGGGTCATACACAAATTACACAATCAAGTATACTTGTCAAGTTTGCAGCGGACTTGATGCACATCCAGTAAACTTGACGGTGTATGGCTATATGCTATATGGCTGTATAGCTATCTCATGCAAACTGGATGCCGCATCAAGTCAAATTGCAAACTTGACAAGTACACTTGGTCATGTACCAGCTTAAAGGGTGTTGATTGTAGGTAACTATATAGCCGACGTCAGACGAGTTGACAATCCACCCGATGGTATGTCGCGACCGTCACCCATGGACTTTAGCGACACCAAAGGCATCACTGATGCGTTTCCGACTAAGAAAGAGAGTGCGGAGAAAACAACTGATTCTCAAGCTTCCAGCCGGAACACGAGTCGATTGGCGGCTGACTCAAGCTAGATCAGCTATATTTATGTATGTGGCCCGCCAGGCTTTTGTGGTTGCCCCATCTGATGTTCCATCCATTAACCCTTGGAGGTCCACTGCTGGATATAGGCCTCCCTTAACTTGCGCCACTCTGACCGGTCCTGAGTCTTTTGAATCCAGTGGATGCCCGCTGTCTTCTTCAGGTCGTCTACGTGAGACGTTCAACTGATGTTACTTTATTTTAATTATTATTACCCTTATAAATACCTCAATAATTTGAATTAAAAAACTGCTTGTGACCACCGACACTGAAGTGTGTGAAACGTCAGGAAATTACAAAAACAATTAAAATATACGCGATGAATCCGTTCAAAGTTGTTTTATTCAATTTGTCGCGATGTGGTCAGCGATTATCGTTTAAACCTAAGAAATTACCTACAGACTATTTTTTTGACGTGATAACGTCTATTAAAACGATGCCGGGTGCACGCACGAAAAAGCATGACTCATCTGTCGCGTTCCGCGAGCGAGCTAACAATGGAGAAAGCGCCATCTATGAACAAAACTATATACACAATTAAGTCAGAAAGGAACTTGCTGAAAAAATAGTTTAGTTCAAGAGTTCTAGATGGCGTTGTAGTATAAAGATAAAAGTTTCTAATTATAAGTTAATTTCCAGAGATAATATTATATTCGAGCACTACTTCATCAATGCTTTGTCATGACGTTGTCACGTTAAACTACCGTCCGTAAACCGACTTTACAGACAACCATTTTTTATTTTTTTCTGCAGCCTGCGGCACTAAGACTAATACGTGTTTGTGGCCCCTTTGAAGAAAAGGTTGATTACCACTGAGAAGGCAGACATGCAGGCTCACGCTACGCTAGGCTATCATCCTTTATCGCTCTGAATATTAAATTGAACTGAATATACTTACCTATCCTACCTACTGATTGTGTAATACCACTGCAGGCACAATAGGATATGACATTGTTGTCTATCACGCGAAAACCAGCAAGATGACGTAACGTCTAGACGAGGTCGGTTATCCTTCCTTTAAAAAAGGCATTGAACTACTTACTTCAAAGTACAATTTATAAATCTTATAAAATGATATCAGAGTTATATTAAGCATCTAATTCTTTCTTTCTTATTCTTCACTTTCTTGGCCGGCAACGCATAAGTGATGCCTTTGATGTTGCTGAATTTGCCGATGTCCATGGATGACGATAGCCACTTATCATAAGGTGGACTGTCAGCTCGTTTGCTGGCTGCTTCCATAAAAAAAAAATTGGTTGTCTGTAAAGTCGGTTTACGGACAATGGTTTTACGTGATAACGTCTATTTCGTAGAAGAATAATTTATGATATAAATATTGTCAATTCGCACATTAGGAACGGGAAATAGAATGAAAATTACAATTTTACATATTAAATTACAGATATATATTTCGTTTTATTATTATTCAGCATATCTCTTTCTCGATACTTTGCGCGCGTTGTGGCTCGTGACGTGAGCAGGCTCGTTACCACGTTTTCGAGAATGCCTTCCAAGCGGACCGATTACGCTTGAGTGGGAGAGAGACGGCCGGTCTAGCGTGCCTCTCTCTCTAATGCTGCGCGCGCTTCCGTGACGTGAGCGGCCGTTACTCGGTTTTCGTGAATGCCTTTCAGGCTCATCGTCTTTATAAACGTTATCACGTCAAAATTATCATCATTTCATCAGCAGGTTCAAGTTCCCCCGAAGCCATAAATCGGTTCAAAGAAAAAATTTGGATCCTCCATTAATTTAGCCCATAACATTTTATATTAGTCACAGCACACTTGACACTAATAATCATACATTAAACTGGAAATTAAAAATTCCATATAAACCCCAAGATCAATAAAAATTGATAAACCTTTATGGACGTGCACATGTTTGCCAAAAATATCACGTTATAAATATCTCACATCACACTTTCCTGTGATAACATTCAGTGTGTGACAATATTGTCATATAATATGACTCATCTTTGTAGTACATATTATAAGATAGTACCAATGAATGTATGTATAAAAAGAGGGATAATACCTAACTATACATTGTTTCTGCATTCTCGATTTCATGATTAATTTATTGGCTTGGTAAAACATTTAATTAGTAGTACATAATTAGCTATTGATTGAAAGTCTATTTGGGTAAATATAAGAAACGAGCGTTTTTTTTTCAATTTTGATGGCGAAAGGAGAATGCCCATAGCCAGTACTCTTAAAAAAATAATTGTGTCACAATGATTTTTGGACAAAAAATTTAATTAAAATATTTCAAGTATTTTACCCTATTTCCTGAACAATCCTTATTGGGAATAATTTTCTTAAATTATTGAGTAACTTTACTTCCGTTTTGCAAAATAAAACCATTGGGCCATTTATGTTTGGATAAGGGCCAATCAGGAATCTTTCAAGATCCTTCGGAACAATAGGTTGCATTGATTCGATTATAATTATGATACAACAGTTAAAGTATAATATATCCATGACAACAAACTAGATGACGTAAGGGGACTGTCAAATGATTTAGAAAATTATTTTAATCAGCCAGGAGTTATTGTGTTCTGTGATTATAATACATTACAAACTACATGGTGTTTGGGGACTGTCAAATGAATTTGAAACTTAAAAGATCGACATTCCATACGCAATCGACTTTAATACGCCTGTATAGAGTCCATATTACCGTGAGTTTACTATAACCTAAATACAAATTAATTTTGTTTAAAATCTCTTATTTCCTACTATTAACATTGACTAAAGTTAGTATGTGTAATTTATTAAGATAACATAATCAAATAAAGGTATTTTTATCAAGACACAAAAATGTTAAAGTCAGTACATTTCTCCATACTAAATGGGCATTCTCCTTTTCTCTTCATTTTTCGTGAAAAATAAGGACCATAGAAAGTCTAAGCTAGAAGGACCATCAAGAGGTCTGAGAATATCTCGATAATTTTTTGAGATATTTAAGGTCAAAGCCTACAGTTACTGTGGCCACCAAATTTGAAAATCGCCCACTAAAATCGAAAGTGCCCACCGAAATTGAAAAATCAGTGCCACCAAAATTGAATGTTCTGATATTCACCCATTTATATTATTTTAAGTACCTATTTAAATTTAAAGATAATTGATGTCCTTTCGTCAAAGAAAATCTCAAGTATGTGGAGTAAGTCAAGCAAGTGGAATACTGCTCCCATCTTTGGGCCATATTTGACCAGGCTCCCTATGCGTATTCTACCGTCTGGTCTGTACAACGGGGAATATTCTAGCTGTTCGATTTAATACCTGCAGTTGATTTCCGTCACCGCGCATCACGGTTCTTATTAAGGTCGTAGCCCATCCAAACGACACCGCTCCCACCCAACCAAAGTATGACAATTCAAATATAAACTTAAAATCGTGCTCTGTAGATACAACTATTGAGTGGCAAGATTGCGGTAAGCTTGCTTCCCGCGCGCGGGCTGCTAATTTTTGTTGTTACTGTAAAGTGCGCCTACAGAGCACGATTTTAAGTCTATATTTGAATTCTCATACTTTGGTTGGGTGGTAGCGGTGTCGTTTAGATGGGCTGACCTTTACTCTGTTGCTAGTCCGAAACATCCCGAATGGCTGAAGCGTCGGGTATTTACAAATATGCATCCCTAAACTCTAAATGTTTGCATAATTTTGGATATTGCTTGAATAAGTTAACTTGGCAATAAGTATCAGCTCGTACTGTGGCAGAATACAATAATGTTCTCCTTTTATTATTTTAATTCCACATGAACTAATTACGACAAATGGCTGATAGCGAGTACACTTGCACTATTGACTGAGGTAGGTAGGATAAAATTATCTACTGATACTGATTGTACAAGGTACAAACGTGACTAATTTTCGGCTTTTTTAATGTAATTTTATAGTTTAGTGATGTAAAGTAAGCACCTTGTTTAGAAGTCAGTTGGGTTTTTAATATTTCTTATGCAGCCTGAAGTGCTGACAAATCAGATGGGGTAAGTCCACCACCTGAGGGTAAGTCGGGTAAGTAGTCGGGCAAGAATTCTTTTTGCACCTTTTTTAGAACCCCATGTCAAAGCGCTCAAGGGTTACCTCACAAGAACCTCATTTCACAGCTTACCGACCGTAGAGGTTCTTAACGAGTCCAATTGTTGAAACTTTTAGGCGAGAGGTGTTGTGGTGGGACAACTCCTTGGAACTTTTTAATACTTACATAATAATATGTACTTTTACACTGAGTTAATTAATTCTTTAGATGGTATGTAAGAACTACCGAGTACCCTCACAAAAGTCACAACCTGCATACAGCCAATACTGTAGGTTAATACCGCTGATTTTCAGTGCAGCCTTAATTGGTACGTTCGACCTGAGTCCTGAAGACATTTTATTAAATACTCAGACATGTATGACAGTCTTAATGACGAAATTGCAAGTATTATAGCTACTGAGAATGTAGCGGTCTTGACTCTTGACCTTGGACCTTAGTAATTACAAAAAAGGAAAATGGCAGTAAAGGAAAAATATTTTTTATTTGTACCGTGAAAATGGTTTTATTTGTATGTATGAGCAAAAGCTAGAACCGACTAAAAATATAATATATCAGCTGTAAGAACGCAGACAGTAAAAATTGTAGGTATATATCGGTGAGGCCATGGATCTCCAGCGAAGGTCCAGGGACGGACCTCTTTATTCTACAGCGCTTGCCTGATGCAGAGGCTGGCATATAAGAAATGTCATGTCATATTTAGATTAGGGAATTGTCAATAATGTAGGACAGATTGTTATTGATGGCGTCCGTGGATGGCGTAGTGTTGAAGTACTTTGGAATATTGATGTGAACGTTAGGAGAACTGGAAGTATATCATGGAGCAAAGTAAAAGGAATATTATTGAATAACCAATACCATAGAATACCCCTTCTGCTTCATATACATAATTACATATAATTGAATGTACTAAAAATTATATATCCCAATCATGCGGTAAATCATCGGTAAATAGGTAAATTAACAGAACTATGGTGTGCATTTAGGTAACATAAAATAATCTACTACGCTCTATCAGCCCGCTCTGACCAAATAAATATTTGGACATAAACTAAGTACTTGATATACTTGAAAATAATCTGCAACAAAGTTATGAGTCACCCGTTATACCAAACAGATAAAGTCAAAAAGGAAATAGCACTAACGAAAATAAATATAAAACGTAGATAAGATTAACAAAATAAATGAATAAACCCGCTGTCTTTACACAGAATTTTGCTTTTTGTGTAGACCCTGTGGGCTTAGTGCGAGTTTTACGTGACATAACGGGCTCGCTAACGTAAAGGAAAGTCAGCTTTGCTATTGGCTACCGATGCATTTATTTTAAATTCTTTTCACTGCCGCCAAATCGGTAGCCAATAGCATAGCTGACTTTCCTTTACGTTAGCGAGCCCGTTATGTCACGTAAAACTCGCACTAAGCCCACTGATCACTGATGTTAATAGGGAAAACGTCAACCTGTCCATTCGAAAATAAATCCTAATAGAACACAGTACCTACACCAATGATGTTTAAATAAATAAAGATACGTTATACCCTTACAAATCAACCGAAAAATCTGTTCCGATGTCACGCTTTATTGCTTTATCGCACGTCTTTATCGCTCTCGCGTCAAAACTACATCGCTATCTCTTTCTTCACCTGAATAAGAGTTCCCAATTGGGAACTTTTTGAGTCACACAACGTCACATTATCACGTGTGTTTCCATTTCACAAATATTTACACTGACGGAGTATCGTAAAGATAGTTCATGGATTGGATACTAATTTGGATATTCATTTTGGAGTTCTTTTATAGAGCTGTATCTTTGTTTTATTTTAGTAACAGTTCAGTTTAATATGAAAGTAGTTGCACATAACATGTAAAATCATTAGCACGGCAAAATCTTAGTTATTCGACCATCTCGACTTATATAACTATTGTAGCCGTGCTCCGCGGTTTAACCCGCTTTAATTTGTGGAAAAAACTAACTTCTAAAATATATGATGTTATAAAGTCTAAAGCCTTCCTCGATAAATGGACTGTCAAACACAAAAATAATTTTTCAATTCGAACCAGTAGTTCCTGTAATCTCAGGAGCTAATGCGCGTTCAACCAAACAAACAAACTCTTCAGCTTTATAATATTAGTATAGATTATAAAAGATAGATTGCTCAGTTGACAGTTACTTGAATAGCAGAAATACTTACATCAACTTACTTAAATAAATATTAATTGTTTTTGTTTTACAGTAGCTTTGAAGTTTTTGTAATATTTTTTTAATCATTGTCCGCAATAATCTCACATCACACTGAGAAGGTTTATCGTGCACAGCATCTTTCCGCTTGAAACTTAAAATATTCAATTAGGCGATAAAAAGCCACTTCCATATTTATATTTCAAGGCCAGCGGCCAGACACTCCTCGAGTTTCATTATCCGAAGTGAGAGGGAAACTAACATTAGCAACAACCTATGCTAAAACTGTAACGGACAGATTCTGGGAATTTTATCGTGGTCAATGATTACAAACGGAAAGAAAGCCCGTCCGATTTGTAACTATAATAATCAATAGTAATAAGATATCAATATGGAGAAACCTTTTGTAATTTATTTTGACACTAGCTTTAACAAAAAAGTTATTGTTCAGTTGAAATATAGAAAAATAAAGATACCTATGTACACAACTTCCCTATTTGAATCGAATGGGTATTATTAAATTTTTCATTCATCCAATTTTTTTTCTAAAACTTTTATTTTTTTTTCTAAAATAAAAGTAGCCTAAGTTACTCCTGGTTACATCAGCTATCTGCCAGTGAAAGTCCCGTCAAAATCGAACCAGCCATTTCAGAGATAAGCCGGAACAAACAGACATAAAATGTAAAAAATGTTATTTTGGTATATGTACTGTGTATACATCCAAATGCACTTAGTAAAAAGCGGTTATTTTTATATTACAAACAGACACTCCAATTTATTTATTTGTATAGTTAGAAGATTTTTTTGACATTTGTATTGTACTACGGTTCCAGGGGCAAAGTGTGCTATGTAATAATGTAACTTTAGTGACCTAAGATGTATGCATACTTGAACAAATAAATAATTCATTCATTAATTAATCCAAACATTAATGGGTAATGGGTAAATAAAGCCTTCAAATTGGCCTCATGAGTTCTAACATAAAATTTTAACAAAAAAAAACGATTTCAAATGAAATACATCCTTTCCAATAACAATAAAAAAGAATCATCGAAATCGGTTGGCGTGATGTTGAGTTATTCGTCCATTTGTCGCGCACATACTTAATGAAAATTTAAGACTTATATTATTTTCTCATGGATGCCATTATCAGATCTCGATAAAATTTAAGTGGGACCACACGACAAGCACCAGCTTTTGATTGAAAAAAGAATCATCAAAATCGGTTCACCCAGTCGAAAGTTCTGAGGTAACAAACATAAAGAAAAAATACAGACGAATTGAGAACCTCCTCCTTTTTTTGAAGTCGGTAATTAAAAGATTATTTTATGATATTTTTCGACCAAATGACGCTGAAAGAGCTTCTTGCTACCCTGAACAAGGGCTAAGGATGACACAAAGACAAAAAAAAAATCACTAAAATATCCGGACTTTTTAGAAATATCCGGATGATTTTGATCTAATTGACCGTAACAAATTACTTGATAACCTACATAAGGTAAGTTATTGTGCTGTGCGGTATCTATCAGAAGTGCAATGTTTATCTACAGCCGTGCGTGCAATGATATTATATATTAAAAAGAGGCAAATATGTCATAAGCGCGCGCGTTGTGTGACTCAAAAATTTCCCAATTAGGAACTCTTATTTAGGTGAAGAAAGAGATAGCGAAGTAGTTTTGACGCGAGAGCGATAAAGACGTGCGATAAAGCAATACAGCGTGCCTTGCGGACATCGGAACAGACTTTTCGGTTGATTTGTAAGGGCATAACGTATCTATATTTATTTAAACATCATTGCGTGCGTGTACCAATGCCATCTACGTCTATGGTTTTTCGTTTAAAAGTAGGTTAAAATCAACTAAAAGATTAGATAATAAAAATAAACACTTACAGGGTCTTTGGCAGAGTTTCTATTTCTATAACTTATTGAGATCATGTATACATTGGCCTATAGACAAAAGCCGAAAGTCGAACTGTCGAATACCACTGATAGGCTATAAATAGGGTATTTGGACACTCACTCGAGCCTTGAATAAAATCGATTCCTCTATTTTTATATAAAAGTTACATATATGTATATCAAACACCATTTTCGTCCTAATATGCGCCCCCGAAAACAAAAATTGGTTCAAAAACAAAACAAAAATCCTGGACAACATGTAATAGGAATTGTACTTGTCATATCGAAGGCATATGATAATGTCCAATTTAATATACATATATAGTTAAATATTACTTGAAAAGCTACATGATATAGGAATAAGAGGATTAGCTTACGATTGGCTGAAATCATAGATTGGGGCAATGATATTATATACAAGATATGCCAAGATGGCGCTGAAATTATGTCAGTCGAATTTAGACAAGTGTAGCGATTTTAATTCAGATAGTTGATAGCTGCCTCTGAGTGAGGCCGTCTAGTTGTCTTTTTCACTATTATGGTTTTAGTAGTGTCATCCCTTTTACATCATTTACCAATGTAATAGTGATTGATGTAGTGAAACAAAAGATAAACGTGTGTGTGTGTGTTGTAGCTCGGTCGGAACAGATTTTTTGGTTGATTTGTAAGGGCATAACGTATCTGTAGTTTAATATCATTGGATTGGGGGCATTGAAGTATTATTACTAGCGTATAGAACCGACACCGCGAACACGACGTTTGTCTCGATGAATTGGCGCCAATGAGCTTCAATTTTCAATGGATTCGTTCGATTTTAAAAGGAGAACGGGGCCTCAATTTTTAAAGTAGAACCTTCCGGCGGGACTCACGTTTTGTTCGAGATGGCTGTTCTATGGCATTATACTTCAGTGATTGGGGGTAATCTATGGCTTGGCTTGCTTACAAGATCGCATCCAATACGTTGAGGTGACTCATTACGAACAGAGCGCGCAAAAGGTGACAACTGTCATACACACCCTTACAAATAAATCACTCAATACCTTGAACACTGCCTGTGTTCTTGTGACCTCCCAAAAATCCTAGACGAATCACGCGTACCCTTTGCGGACGATATATCAATTTTGACATCATGTAATAATAATATTAATCTGTAAAAAGGGTGCCTCAGTCTGTACTTTATTTCATAACGTGTTTCCATAATCAATTACTTAAGTTTTGTTTACCTATAATTTGAAATTGTTTGACATTGCTTGGCATTGTACAATATATTAATAATTAAGATTAATATTACTTGAAATTGTATACGTATTAATAATTAGACTGAATTTTTTTGACATTGCATATTAATAATTAGATTGATATTGTTTGACATTGTATTATTACAAGCAAATTAGTTGCTTAAATTTCGCTCATGTAGATAAGCTTAAAAATTATTTGTGACATCTGTAAATGAAAGCAATAAATAAATACAACATTAAATACAACTACTTACAATACAATACAACTTAATACTTAATCTGTATTAAAAATTGAGAATACAGAATATGAGGTTAAAAAATTCACCAGGTCATCTATACGCTTCGAATGTGTCATGCTATTGTCACAGCTATTGTAAACCATATCTTATCATTATCAGTTCTACGGAAACCTTGATATTTTATGGCCGGTGAATTGTTATGGAACGAAAACACGGAAACCTTGGAAAGCTTGGATATTTGTACTCCTAAACAAATTGGTATTGATTGAGTGACCCTGATGCACAAAACTCATAGCACGGTACAAAACAAATAGTCAATTAAGTAAACAAAATAGAAGCAAAACTATTTTGTAACTAGGCAATGATATTATAAGTAAAAAAGAGGTAGATATGTCACTAGCGCGCCGAAGATTAAAATCGTAAGAGCAGTGAATTGAATTGACGATAGGCACGCTTTTGTTGTTGTCAGAAGTGCTTGAGATTTGACATACAACGTTAAAATGCCTTCGTGTATTATTGTAGTGTGATTGATGTAGTGAAACAAAAGATAAAGAACGTGTGTGTGTTGTAGCTCTTTTCGGAACAGATTTTTTGGTTGATTTGTAAGGGCATGACGTATCTATAGTTTTTTAAGCATCATTGTAATTAGGTACTAACCTTATTATCTTATTTCTTGTATTAGCTGTTGCCCGCAGCATTGCATACGGAAATTATGTTTTAACTTATTCAAACTTTTATTCTGTTTTCCCGGGAAACCTTTTAATTTTCCGGGATGAAAAGTTTTCTAAGATATCCCAGGGTATCAGTAACAACTTTACCAATTTTCATCGAAATCCATTCAAGGGTTTTTATGTGATGCTCGAACAGACAAACAGACAGACAGACACTTTGAGTTTTATTATAGTATAGATAGATTAGAGGCTAACAAGCTTGCGGACAAACCAATATGGTTTATGCAAAGCTTTATGATTTAAGCAGATTTAAGTTATTGTAATTTGTAAATCTGTTTGTATTAAAATGAAAAAAAAATCTATAGAACCATTGAAGTATAATGTCATAGAACAGACATCTCGAACAAAATGTGTGTCCCGCCCGGGAGGTTCCATTTTCAAAACTGAGCCCCCGTTCTTCTTTCAAAATCGAACAAATCCATTGAAGATTGAAGCCACGTGGCGCCTATGCATTGGGACATACACGGTGTTCGCGGTGTCGGTTCTATACGCTAGTAATAATACTTCAATGGTAAGAACCTACATTGCTCATAGGTTGGATACCTGGACCATTTACATAATTTGATGTTATTTATAATAAATGTATTCCGATTTTTCTTCGGAACCCTAAAAATTTCATTTGGCATAGTGGAATTTTACGTAGATATTATCAGTATTATCACCTGATTATATACGTGCCATATGTACCTTTGATCCTAATTATCAATAATTTATCTATGACGCACCGACTACGTCATCAGATTAGCATTTCCTCTGCATGGTAACATGACCATTTTAAAAATAACAAGATGCGTCGATTGTAGATGCGTCATTTGTATAAAGTATTATAGTTCAAACACTAATCCACTTAGGGTTGCCAGATGGCAAGACTGAAATATCTGGATAAAACTTTAAAAAGTTTGTGGATTTGTCGGGACAAAAAAAATTTTTTGGCAATAACCGGCAAACGAGCTGACGAAAAAAAAACAAAAGACGGCTAAAGCGCGTAAGGGCTCTTTCAATTTAGACGTTTTGTGTCGGACCGCTCCAGTGCCGAAGCGGTGCGTTTGTCGTATGGCGCACGGACGGTTGTTTGTTTTCATACAAAGCGCACGGTGCGGCAACAGTGCCGGGTCGGTACCGCTGTGGTACCGCAAACGCCCGTCGACAGGACGGGAACGTTGCAAACTCCACGTGTTTGAATAGTGCGGTGACTAGACGTGAGAGGTAATTTAATCGAATTTTCATGTTTATTATTTCCTTAAAATAGATGATATAAACGTGGAAGAATTTGGAAGAATTTTATTTTTAACTAATTCAAGTAATTCTTAGAAACATTCTCTAGACATTCTTAAGTAAGTAATTAAAAAAATCGCTTGCATCTTGTTTTAACCTAGGGTAAATATTATGGAAATCGCCGAAATTACATGTTAACGAAAACATCGGTGATGCTCTTTTACTGGGGCGTCGTTTTTGTTTCTGTTTGATGGTTGACAAGAGCACTAACAGTAATGTTTCTTCGTCAGAGTCCATGGCTTAACTTCTTTCAAATAAACTAAATAAATTTAAACAGCACTACCATACAAACGCACGGCAGTCAGATAAGCTTTCAATTTAGGCGTTTGGTATCGGACTGCTACCGTACTGCAGCGGCACGGCAGCGGGTCGTAATTAGCGGGACGGTAAACGTGCGACAGCGGTCCGACACGAAACGTCTAAATTGAAAGAGCCCTAAGGCCGCGCGGCGGCAAACGCGTTCTGTTAAATTGAATCGACTGAATTGTCGGGACATTTTGTATTTTGTCGGGAATCTGGACATCAGTGGGCTTAGTGCGAGTTTTACGTGACATAACGGGCTCGCTAACGTAAAGGAAAGTCAGCTATGCTATTGGCTACCGATGCATTTCTTTTAAATTCTTTTCACTGCCGCCAAATCGGTAGCCAATAGCATAGCTGACTTTCCTTTACTTTAGCGAGCCCGTTATGTCACGTAAAACTCGCACTAAGGCCACAGGTGAAATGTCGGAACTATCCAGACGAATCCCCACCATTTGGCACCCCTAAATCCACTAGACCAATTTGACATTTACAGTGTAATCAATTTTCGATGAAAAATGAATAATCTAGTGTCGTGAGAAACCGATTCTGATGTGAATCATTGATACATACGTTATGATTTGAAACATGTATTTTTTAGGAAAAGTCACTATTAGGTACTATTACTATTACTACGGCAATATTATTTTACAAAGTGACATTTAACTACACGTAGTTTCTGTCAATTTGGTCCAGCGGATTAGTGTAGTCTATAAACCGATCACAAACCACAAATAATATGTGGAGAGGTTGAGATAAATGATAATATTCTCAGAACAGATAAAAAATCAAGTTGTTACTGTCATCATTGTGTCGAGTGATTGGTAAATTTGATACATTTTCTCATTTTCTCATAAATGAAGAGATGGGTATTATTCTGAGTATTATTCGTAAAATATGTATTTGATATCACACAGAGCCCGGCCACTCAAAGATAAACGATATCAAAATTTCAATACCGATTTCTATTATTTTCTGTATTTTATAACCATAATAAAGTTATTAAAAAATATAATTATGTACTTGCGTATATTATCAATGTTAAATGATACCTGTATACGTAAGGTATGATTTAACATTGATACTAATATAAACCATATGTAATATTAAACGCTAGCTGTGCCTCGCGGTTTCACCCGCATTAATTTGTGGAAAAAACTAACTACTAAAAATATATGATGTTATATAGCCTTCCCAGATAAATGGACTACCAAACACAAAAATAATTTTTCAATTCAAACTAGTAGTTTCTGAGATTAGCGCTTTTAACCAAACAAACTCTTCACTCTTCAGCTTTATAATATTAGTATAGATTACAGAGGGTTTTAGAATCATGCCTGTGTACTTAATTCTTTTGTCGACTGTACCTACTGTTATAGTTAGTTGAATGGTTGGAATACTTGCATTCTACTGTGCTGAGTTAAACTGTGGCCGGTGTTGTTCGTTCTATGGTACTTACTGCTGTCTTTGACAGACAGAAATTATGTGCGGTAGATTAGATAACTCACCGCCTTGTAATGACTGAGGAAGAAAAATACCGTGCTGGATTACGTAATTCCTGTATTTATAAGCTACCACGCCCATCCACGTCAAAACCATGCCGTTTTTGTTTTTCTGTCCGGAAGTTACTGGCAGAAAACAGCATGGTTTTTGACGTGGATGGGTGTAATAGCTTGTAAATACAGGAATTACGTAATCCAGCACGGTATTTTTCTTCCTCAGTCATTACAAGGCGGTGAGTTATCTATCTTATTTATTTATTTATTGATCTGTGGCGTAACCAGCTTCTTTTTTGAACTGTATAACTACATACACTCATGATTTTTATATGTTATCCCGACATACATTTTACACAAAACCGTGAGTACCTACTCTATAGTTGAAACGTAAAATCATGTCGGTAAAGGGCGTTATTTCACGCCAAAAGTCGATACAACACTGTTTGGTTCGGAATGAGGTGAAAGCTCTCGAGGGTGAGAGCTCTCCTCTGCCAAGTACAGACAGCACAGACTCGACTCACACTTGACTTGTTTACGTTTTATTATAACCTATTATAGTCTGTCTATTCATAATTTATTTATTTATTTATTTATTTATTTATTTGGCACACCAACATATGTTACACTTCACAATATAAATATTAGGTACATGATAAATAAAACTTCCAATCGTGTACATACAATTATAGGTGAGCACAGCATTCACATTATGACGCTCTAAAATATTAATAACATTGATAAAATAGTATTAAAACAAAATAAATTCATAACAAAATCAAATCTAATGGAATCAAATCAAATTTAAAACAAATAAAATAATTCAATAATAAGACAATGGTACAATTTCGTTTATAATTAACTTTTTTTACACCCACTGTAGGATTGCGTGTGATATGAAACGCAATCTCTCACGAGAGAAAAAATATCAGCTATCGTGTCTGCGCGGAAATCGAACTTAGAACCTTACGATCAGAAGGTTAACTGTGGTAGGTACACGGACGTTTCCAATTAAATACTTAATTAAAATCCTGTTAGATCCCTGTAGGGCTTATTCTTTATGAACCTTTATAAAAGGTTAGGTAAATATAATCAAAATTTTATCCAAAAAAATAACTGACTCCCAAACAGTCAAGTTAGAAAAAATAAAATATAATCGCCATAACTATGAAGTTAAAGAAAAATTACTTAGTTATTTACACTTTTTACATTACTTATACAAAAAAGTGCCCTACAAAGAGAAAAAAAATCAAATCGGTTGATAATGACGGAGTTCTCATGTAACAATCATCAAAAATAATTTTAAAACCGCTTACAGTACTTGTCATCTCCCAAGATCCGCCAGAAATATCTGATTCAACCCCCTGCTTAGTCTAAACTTAGCATTTGCCACCCTACATACACTACTGAGCGTCAGTGCTGACTAGCAGTCATACGAGTCGCCTCTATTTATAAACCCAACTTGACATTTGAACGACACTTCACTTTCGATAGCTATAGAGCTCTAGGGTTCACGATTCTTCAGTTATCGATATCCTCTGCTCCACGGCCGTAGCCTGAGGAGGGTTTTGGGGGTTAAAACCCCCCCTCGAAAAGTTGAGATATTAACATGTAAGTCCTACACTGCTCGAAAAAGGACTCCCCCAATTCTCAATTTTATTTTATGTACTTTTAGTAGTTTTATTTTCTTGGAACCCCCCCCCCCCCCCCCCCATTACTTAAAACCTAGCTACGCCCGTGCTCTATTCATATTGTTATACTCGGGACGTAAGTACAACCCTAAATCTTTCTATGTTGTCAATAATGTCAAAGCCAGAAAATAATCCCGCTTCTCTTGGGCAGTTTTGATCGTAAAGGAAAAAGCATAAGTCGTCTTACGTTGAATTTTAGTTATTAATATGATTGGAAAGAGGGACAAAAGCTGCATAAGCTCAATTTTTTCAAATTTTTATCATTAATCTTGTCGGTTTTGTGCAAGAAATCGGAAATCGTAATGTAAATTCCTTTGACTACTTACTAATATTTTAACAGTTTTTTTTGCTCTCCTGTATTTCAATTTTCATCTTATGTCTTTTTTCCACTGAAGGTGCGACATCTATTCTGTGGTACTTACTTTTGTCTGCTACACCCTAGTAGTCTTCGTAAAACATTTATTCATCAAAATCGCCATTAGGTATTGGTATAATATTTGATAAATTCCCTCAATTCCTAATAGACTGGTGGCTCCCATGAAATTTTCAAAAAGGAGTTCTTGGACAACACGTGATAAATACAACTTAATTGAGACGCTCCTTCTTTTTGAAGTGTGTTAAAAATAGCAGGCATAGAGAAACAACAAGGTAAAAAACATTTCCCTTGTTAAAATGAGTAACGATCTTTGTAAATGCGGGTGCTACATATTTGCATAAGGAGTAGGATTCTGCCAGCGAGGCGAGAGCGGGTAATTTAGTGTAAACACAATGTAAATATCACACCACAGGAAAACATGAATTTGCATAATTTGAATATTACATTCCACAATTATTTCGCACCCTCAGTAGAAAAAAAGCATAAGTAAGTCGTCTTACGTTGCATTTTAGTTATTAATATGATTGGAAAGAGGGACAAAAGCTGCATAAAAAAGTGAGCATAATTTTTTTCTTTTTATTATAAAATCTTGACGGTTTTGTGCAAGAAATCGTAATGTAATCCTTAGACTACTTATTGATATTTTAACAGTTTTTTTGCTCCCCTGTAAAATTTCAATTTTCATCTTATGCTTTTTTTCCACTCAGCGTGCGATATAAGTAATTATGGTGTCCCGTAAGTAGTGGATCAACCGTAGATGGCTGATAGCTTGAAGATTGATCTATCAAATGTCAAAAATTACTTCAGTAAAAGTGTTACCATTTTTGAGATTTTTACCCTTTTTTTCAAACAAAAATTCGGCTCGTTTACCCTACTTTTTCCTGTTGAGTCCACAAATGAGCAAATATTTTAATATTTTTTTTCTAGTAACTCTCAGATACTAAGTTTGCCGACAAATTGGCTTACGGCAGACTTGGAAATGTGAAACATGTACACTCATTTGTAGGAAATAAAAAAATATAGTTGCTTTACAATTACCAGTATGTAATTTTGTTCCAGTACTTACAAAATATTAAAGGAAAACCCTTCAAGAAGACTTTGTCCTAAAATAACATGCAGAATCTGTAGATATCATACCAAAACAAAATTAGGTACCTACATCTATCTCATAAAAAAATTCACAGACTATTAATAATACAGTTTTTTATACCTTTTACCGTATAGTCTGGCATTGCTTAATCTATTATTGTCTGCTAGCTATGACTATTGACCCCGGGCTGCTGCTGACCTCTGCCAGTTGACTCCGACCCATGTAAGGTTAAATCTTAACGGAAGATGGCAGTCTGCCAAATCCTCAACTTTTCCGTCAAGAACCTTACATACACTGCGTTGGAATAAGTAACTTTTTTCCAGAGAATACAGATGGCTTCTAGAATCCACTTACTTACTTATATTTTAAGACTTTGAAGACAATCAGGGTTTACCAATTAATTAAATAAGTAATTCAAGTTCATCCAAATTTTTTAAGGAATTTATAATAATTTTTTTTATGGAAAGCGGAAACGAGCTGACGATCCACCTGATGGTGGCTATCGTCGCCCATGGACATCAGCAACACCAAAGGCATCACTGATGCGTTGCCGGCCAAGAAAGAGAAAAGAATAAGAAAGAAAGAACTTGCTCTCAAGCCCCCAGCCGGAACACGACGAGTCGTTTGGCGGCTGAATCATGCTCGAGGGTGGTAGCTATCCAGGCGAACCCCATGGAGAAATAATAATAGTATTAACTACTTCTTATCCTTAGGAGTTGAAGTTTAACATATTGCTTTACTCTGCTTTAGTTCTGATGACAATGCATTTTTGTGATAAGCATAATCTGATTGTACACTCAAGTTTAGTTCACTGAGGAAACTCCTTAACGGTTTACAATAGGTACAGTTCACAATTTTTTGTTCAAGTACATTGACATTACAAAAGCTTGTACCTAGTTAATTGTTTTAGATTCTAAACTATTCGCACCTTCGGTGCAACAAAGTCACAAATAGCCTAACTGTAAAATTGAGTTAGTATGCCAAATTGTCTATAAAACATGCATTTTACGTGAAACTATAGCAGAAACTATAAACAATTAATAGTATATTATATTTTTAACCTATTACAGATAGTAATCCAGTAATATGAAAATAAATGCGAATGTGAAAAAATCAGTCCTCTCATGTTAAATTACAAAAAAAGCTGTTGTGCCTTTGTTGAACCGAAGGTGCGTATTGTCTTGTTGTATACAATACAAATTATCGAACGCCAGTTGAAAAGCGGGCAATGATGGAGTAGGGTTAGCACATCTCAGGATTTGTTCTCAATTGAAAACATTTTAGGCTTCTTATGGAATCCGTAAGTTTACAGTTTAGTTAACAGGTTACAGATTACAGCTTTTACTTATTTTTAAGCTTCTGACAGTATAGTGGCTAGATTTTAGAAATCTTAGAACAGTGCACAAAACTTATGCTAACTGATTTGTTTCTTATATTTTATTTTGTGTTTTTTGGAACGAAGTTCCTTATCGCGCATTGTGAAAGGGGGCTAGACGGAAAAAATTCCTACGACACTTTTTGATTCTTACGAAAAGTTGTCACGACACTTTTTGCTATTGGAACGAAGTTCCTTATCGCGCGTTATGAAAGGGGGCTAGACGGAAAAAATTCTTACGAAAAGTTGTCACGACACTTTTTGAAGTGATTCAGTCTTGTCACGACAGTTTTTGAAGTGATTCAGTAATATGCTGAATCACACTGCTGAGCGCGTAAAACAATACTTAAATCGAAAGGAACTTCGTTCCATCCGGGTGTCCCTTGACACCTCTAAAGTTTTTTCACAAGATTTTAATGTATTTTCTGTGAAAATCATGCCTTTTGTCACTTCATTACAACTGTAAAAATCTGTTAACCTTAACTTGGATTCAATTGACCCGTTGAGAGCTGTCCAAATAAAGAGGACCTTTGCTTATGTGAGAGTGGTGAGACATCAAAATACCAAATGTATCTTTTATCTATCGTGCTGAATCTTCTACTGATAATTCAAGTAAACATTCGACGTTTTATTTAAACGTTTATTAGATCTAAATACTTAGATACTTACTTGTTTTTCGTCGCAACACGATTCTGCAATGACAATACAGTATTTAGTTAGGTACATGTCCGCGAATTTTTTGTAGGACCGATTTTTTTTTTATCGTATAGTTGTAACTCTAGCATGACATTTCTGCTGTTTTTTAAACGCTTTTATTTACTTTCACTTCGGAGCATCAAATCTTGTAACGTTAATTTGAATGACTTCCCTTTAATGAAAATTGATGAAATTTGGCAGACATGTGTATTTCCGATGACAATACACGAAAATCATATTTTAAACTAATTTTCATTGTTTATTTGTTGTTAAATTAAAAAAAACGATTTTCAGACTTTAGACGCATAATTCTCTATGTTCTATTTTACGTAGAGACTTGAAATTTTCACAACTTGTAGCTAATTTTATAAACTAAACATTATTGAAATAAAAGCGTTTAAAAAAAAAAAAATTTTTTCATTTGACTTATTCTCTTAGAAAAAATCGGACACTGATTTATGTATCATCTATACTAATATTATAAAGAGGAAAGATTTGATTGTTTGCATTGAACAGCCTCCGAAATTACCGAACCAATTTGAAAAATTCTTTCACTGTTGGGAAGCTACACTCTCTCCGGGTGACATAGGATATATTATATTTTTTTTACTATTTTCCCGAAGCGAAGCGAGTACGATTTACTAGTGAGTAATAAGTTAATAACCCTTTTGATTCAGGTTTTTTCATGTTTATTTTCATCGAAATTTCATCATATTTTTTCTGTTCTCGCATTCAATAGTAATTCTAAAGGTTGGCTGACTGAAAACGGAATTGAAGTTATGCAAAAATTTTACTTTCTAGTAAATTGGTCAAGGCTATACCGAACTGTCTGTTATCTAAAACCTTGCCGTTTGTCTTGTCGATACCGTCCACAGAACATCTAATCACTAATTATATTATTACATGTTCTGTGATACCGTCTTACTGTTGTCAGGCCCAATGTGGTTATTTTATTGTCTCACAAGCGCCTGCCCGCGAATTAGTTCGCGAGTTCCGGGATGTATATTTGTATTTACAAATAATAATATATTATTGCAAATAATATACAAATACAAACATATACATACAATACACACACACACACATACATACACACACATATATATACATATATATTATTACAAATAATAATTTAATATATTATTTGTATTTTTTGTCGGGTACTTACCCGACGCTTCAGCTACAGCTTCAGCCACTCGGGACGTTTCGGGCCACAGAGTAATTTGATAACAGAGTAATGAGACAATTTCACAACCCACATTATATTCAAAACTAGCTGACCCAGCGAATTTCGTATCACGTTTTTTTCTAAAACTTTTTTTTTTCTAAAATAAAAGTAGCCTAAGTTACTCCTTGTTACATCAGCTATCTGCCAGTGAAAGTCCCGTCAAAATCGGTCCAGCCATTTCAGAGATTAGCTGAAACCCACCGTGCTTACCGTGCAAACCGTGTAGGTATACATCCAAATGCACCTAGTAAAAGCGGTTGTTTTAATATTACAAATAGACACTCCAATTTTATTTATTTGTACAGATTTTTCATCTTCTTTTATATAAAATTCTCGTGTCACAATGTTAGTTACCATACTCCTCCGAAACGGCTTGACCGATTTTTATGAAATTTTATTAGCATATTCAATAGGTCTGAGAATCGGCTACTATCTATTTTTCATACCCCTAAGTAATAAGGGTTGTCAATCCCTAACATTTATTTTTATTTTTTGTACAATTTTTTTTTATTTTTTTTATAATGAAGTATTAAAAAATACATACAACCGTAAATTTTCACCCTTCTAACACCAATCCCTATTTTTAATATGATTTTTAGGTGATACGAAGTTCTCCCGGTCAGCTAGTATTATTATATTTAATTTGACTACGTCACAGTTGTCGAAGTATCTCCGCTTCGCGGATTCCCTATTTTTCTCTTGAAATAAAATCATTCAACCTAACCTAACCTAACCGTTTCCATTTCAGTTCAGAGGTTTTTTTTTCATGGTCCCAAAGCCCCCTCGGCTTTGCCATTTGTATTTTCTATTATTATATTATTATAATTCCATCATAATACTCTGTGGCCCGAAACGTCCCGTGTGGCTGAAGCGTCGGGTATTTACAAATATACGTCCGGGATAATAATTATGTACCATCCTATGTGTTGTTCCAGATTCTAGTCTACGGTCTATCTGTGTGCTAAATTAGATGAACATCTGTTCAGTAATTTTTGCGTGGAAGAGTAACAAACGTGTCCATTTATCCTCACAAACAAACTATCATATTTAAAGTGTTAGGGAACATACCAAAACCACGTGCCTCATTTAGGGGGGGGGGAGGGGGGTCTTCAAAACAACACTATTGGTCACAGAGGGGAGGGGGGGTTTAGGTTTTTGTCACGTAGTCAATATTTTAGCAACCATTGCGCCACAGAGTCATCAAATATAAGCAAAATTATTATTTTTTAACTCTATTTTTGCAAAAAAGTATTGAAAACCGTATTTATCAATTACCACATGAAAACTAAGGGGGAGGGGGGGTCTTCCCATATACTACGGATGGTCACGAAGGGGGGGGAGGGGGGTAAAAAGTTGGAAAAAATGGGTTACGTGGTTTTGGTATGTTCCCTTAGTAGGAAGGAAAGTAGGTCTGCATCATGGATATAACGCATAATTATGAAGTCTCTAGGTACTGAACTAAATAAATATTTACTTACTGAGAATTATATTATATAGATCAGTAGATAAATAAAATACCTTTCTAAGTAAATATCTCGCGATATTTCAGTGTCACGTGAGGTCACGTGTCAGTGTAGACCTCATAATATCTTTACCGTTACCTTTTTAATACCTTTTATTTATAAAGTAGATTTATTCTTCTGAAACAATCCCTCTTAATACGAATGCTGACCCTGCTCAACCGATCGGGATTTACGAGTAAATAATTTTGTATACATTTGGCTGTTTCGCAGGACAACTGGGAAATTTATTGGAAGTTAAAACGAATTGGAATTTATTCCAATTGGCCTTTAGGCCAATTACAATAATATACTTAATTTGCCAATTTTTTCTTTTTCATTGGATTTTTAACTGATAATGGAAAGAATCATTTTGTTGACGATTTATGTATTTTTATTTTTATGTGAACACACAAAAAATAAATATATTAACATCTAATATGACGTTAACATCTAAGTGATAAATATTCATTAAATAATTAATTATTAGAGTGTGATGAACAAATAAAAGAATAGACAAATGTACAACGCGTGCGAGTTAACTTGTAGGTACGTTGGAATTTTACAGATGATGTCTCAGAGAGAAATTTACAGTGCGCAAAAACATTAATTAAAAAAATATACTTCATATTTTTTAAAGGCTAATTGGCCACCGTGGGGGCTCGAGTGGAATAGTGGAGAGGTGATCGCTTTCCTTCCAATATTGAAGCATAATAGGCATTTTTTTCAGTGCTACTACGTTTACCCGAACAGTGGTAAGAATTTCGGTATCTTCTGACCGCGCCCCGTAACAGACTTTCGTACATAGTTTTTCAACTTAATTGAAGTAATGAGTTATAAGAGTTACGAGGCGAGGGCACCAATTAGTGTCCTTAGCCCCAATTTAAATTAAAACGTAATTAGAGTGAGAATTAGCTGTAATTACGTGACAAACGGCACTAACACCTATCATAATTATATACGAGTACGTTACAGATAATTTGAAGGTGCAAAAGTTAATTTGTCATTACGTAAGTTTGTCTTGTTTATCAAGATAGACTTGTTTAGACTTTAGACAAGACTAGGTGATGTTAGAGTAAGATGGCCATTCTTGTACGTGTGTGATAAGTGGCTGTAGACAGGGCCAGCGTTAGGAAGGGGGGCGAAGTTGGGTGCCACATTGAGGGTAAGGAGCAAAAAAAAGGAAAAATAAAAATCTTAAGAAACGTTCCCATTGGTTCAGCAAAAAAATTTTTCTACCAAATAAAGCTCGATTTAGCATAACAAAATCATTGCTATGTGGGCGCTACAATATTCTTGCCTGGGGCGTCAGTGACTCTTGCACCGGCACTGGCTGTAGATGCATAATGCTGGCCATAAACGATCAACTATACTTGTCAAGTTTGCAGCGGACTTGACGCGGCATCCAGTAAACTTGATGGTGCATGGCTATATGCTAAAGCATTCTTATGACGAAAGGGTATTTATTACAAATTAGATGATTATTTTAATGACAAGACTTGGACATGAGTTTTATAAATACATGTAGATTATTATTAGACAATAAGTGCTATCTGTTACTGTGAGTAGGAAAAAAACACCCCGGTAGTTTCTTGCTGCTTCTTCTCCCGAGCCCTTCTCACAGTAGGGCCTTGGTGAAGCATTGGCGTAGCTTGCATGACGATCAAAAATTGTTTGTAAACCAAACCAATTTCGAATAAAAATATTTGAATTTTGAAATTTTGAATTTTTCCTGAAGTACAATAATCAAAATATATCGTGTAGTAGGTATTATCTTGATAAAAAATACGATTTAAGCCGATTGGCAACTACGGATACAACAGAAGTTCGTTGTAATACTTTATCAACTGTTATCACTACGCATTTCAAGGAAAACACTTAATTATCTAATATACAATACCTACAATCAATAGATATTTTCCTACTTTTTTACAATACTAGTACCCTCGCTTTATTTGAGAAGTCGAGGACTTGAGACTGCAAATGGCACCCGTACCCTATTATTGTTCATATTAATCAACTATTTGATTTTCATGTGGTCAAAATTTTGTTTTAAGGATTTTTTCTTCTTGTATGAATGAATAAATTCAAAAGCTTAATTATAATAATTTGTTATTTTGTCAATTAAACTGATACTGAAATTTATTTATTCTATATTAAGTCAATAGTCTTATAAACGAGATCGCAGGGATCTTAATTCTTAAGATCGGTTTATTTATAGGGTACTCAGCGCGCTTCGTGACAACACTTGTCATCTTCTCATAAAAATCATAAAATTTCACGAAGTCAAGGGAATTGTTTGGTGTCGAGGCAGGAATCGAACCTTGGTTCTCCATGTAGGACACTCGTTCCAACCACTAAGCCACGTCGGATTTTTCGTGTCCTTTCGTGTCATAGTACAAGCCACGAACTCAAGGGGGTTCATTCTACACTTTGCCATTAAATTATTAAAATTACTAGGTCAGACATACCTACAAATGTATTATAAGTATGTAAGTACATAACATAGGTATATATACTTATTTCGGCTTCGACCATTTAACTGTTGATACATTTATGTAGTTTCTACTGGAATGATCCAATTTTGATAAATTTAATTAAAATAATGAACTACATTTTTATTATAAGTTCAGTTGGCTGATAGATATATTATATAAGTCAATGGTATCTCTTAAATACTAAATGAATTCCCACGGCTGTATTTATTACAGTAGGTGCGCAAAATAAATACATTTAAATAAATAATGTTGATGTTATTGTTATTGTTATGACGAGAAAATAAATATGAGTAACAATGACCTTTGGAAAAACTTTTAAATTGACCCGAGTTGGAAACGATAGATAATAATTTAATAGCGTACCGTCGCGTCGGTGCCGTCGACTTTGTTCACCTTATGTCTACTTTTAGAATAAAAAAACAATAAAATTGAATAGAGAACCTCTTCTTTGAAGTCGGTTAAAAATAAAAAGCTTTTTGTCAGCGTTTGTTGGCTTAATTATCCTTAGTTATTTTTCCTTAGTTTTACCAGGCCTGGCGCACTCCGCACTTTTGGTATGATGTTACAAGTACGTGCCGCGTTCGACGTGTCGGGCCAAATTCAGAAGGGCTGCCACGCCGTGTCGTACATTCGTAATTATTAAGATATTGGACACAACCCTAAACAGGGTTTGAATTTAGAATAGCGCTCGTCCTTATTACTCTGTATTCTTTTTTAGATGATTATCTCATTGTGATTCAACAATATGTGCTCTATGTGAAATGTTTGGTATAAGTTAATATGAAATACATTTTCTTTACGTTCTGCCTGCATTTTATTCATCAGTAATCTATCACGCATGTCATCACACAAAACAAAGACAACCCTAACGTTGTCAGAGAGATTATGAGATGTTCAGAAAGAGAGCCAACGTCTAGATGTCAATGTCTGTTGACGAATAGCGCTGTGCGAGCTGAATTACACTTTATTGTGTTGGAGCAAGAGTCGCTATTTAATTAAATGATTTTGGGGAGTGACTCTTCTGTACCAATAGGTACCTACTATTATGTATACTGTGGTTTTACTTTTACTACTTTCTTTTGCTATAAAAAGTTTTTTAATACCACCAGTATTGTAAGAATCGTTTTTATTTATTTATTACAAAATCGGAAAATTGGAATAAACTATTGAATAATTCCGCGTTGTCCGGGATGATAACAGTTCTAGATAAAAGTTACGAAATACGAATATGCCAATTATTATATGATATATTATAATCTAATTCTGTTTAGTGGTTTCCGCCAGATATGTGCACATACCTACATTGTATATGCGGTTAGTTAGACATACAATAGATATAACTACATAAATTAAAACAAATTGTGTTTTTATAAATCTATTTACAAAGCCTTTATAATGATATTAAAGACAACTGCTTGGACATCAGTTTCCTACGCTTATAGCTAAAAGTAAGTGCTAAAAACTGTAGCCAAATGGCTATAGTTCTTGGCGTTAATATCGGGTTTAGCCGTACCTATTGGGATGGCTTAGAATACTAATTACTAACCCCAATCCCACGCCGGATGGGTGTCGTAAGAGGCGACTAAATCCGGCCCGCCGGAGGTATTGCCCCTCGGAGGGATTATATTGGTAATATTGATTTTAATTGTTAATTAATACCATTATTACTATTATTATTTCTCTATGGGGTTCGCCTGGATAGCTACCAGCCTTGAGCATGAGTCAGCCGTCAAACGACTCGTATTCCGGCGGGGGGCTTGAGAGCCAGTTCTTTGTTTCTTTTTCTTCTTTCTTTCTTAGCGAGCAACGCATCAGTGATGCCTTTGGTGTTGCTGATGTTCATGGGCGACGATAGCCACTTACCATCAGGTGGATCGTCAGCTCGTTTGCCGGCTATTTCTATAAAAAAATCGTGTTCGTTCTGTACGCTAGTAATAAATGTCAATGCTAGGGAACGATGATTTCGATTTGAACTGGGAGATTCGAAACTGTAGAGCGATTTCTTTGAGATATATCGAAGCTCCATATGCTTTCTCGAGCGTGGGAATGACTCACAATATCTCATTGCCAGCTGTTTTGTTCACAATGTCGACATATCAGCATTGCTTAAAATGAAAGTTAACAAGATATCTTTGAAGAGCTCAATCCTAGAGTCCCCTCTTCCCCAAATCATCTACATAAAATATACCCAGGATAAAATTAATTCGCGATCAATATTGCGTACCTATTTTATTATATAAAATAATATTGTATTTATTATTAACTATAATTATCTCAAATATTGAGATCTTTAATCAATAGAATCAAAATTTTTAAATAAACAATTAAAACTGGCATTTAATTTTTGCCTTTTAAGCTGACTGCTTTTTTCATCATTTTAAAGACGAGATGTGTAATAAAAATGTATGAAGACCTTCTCATTTAGAACTTAATAATAATATTGCTAATGCAGGTAAATCAGCAATGTATCAATTTATCGAATAAGTATATGAATTTAGAAAATGTAAAGCCTTTTATAGTCCAACGAAATTTACTATTATTTACAAAATTGTCTCAGTAGGAATATACATAAGCACTTTTAATAGGGGTTTTAAAAGTCAGTACAGCTTTCCTACATGTGTCAGCTCTGTCAGGCAATTCGGATCAGAATATCGTAATAAAATCTCGGAGAAAGGTTAATGTCGCGCGAGACCAAGTCAATCCAGCTTTCTGAGGATTACACTCGACCTTTATTAAATCTATCCATTGTAGGCTGCTCGTCACAAACATCCAAAAATACAAATCTTTTCTCTTTATACCCAATAATATTATAAGTAAAAAAGAGGTAGATATGTCACTAGCGCGCCGAAGATGAAGATCGTAAGAGCGGTCAATTGACCTCTGCTCGTAGTCGCTCTGTCAATACAAGACGATACGCACGCTTTTGTTGTCAGAAGTGCTTGAGATTTGACATACAACGTTAAAATGCCTTCGTGTATTATTGTAGTGTGATTGGTGTAGTGAAACAAAAGATAAACGCGTGTGTGTTGTAGCTCTTTTCGGAACAGATTTTTTGGATGATTTGTAAGGGCATGACGTATCTATATTAGATTACGTATGACGTATCTATTAAGTAGGATAGCAACAAGCCTCAAGTCAACAGACGATGGTAATTTGTTTATGGTCCGCTTGATATTATTTATCTATCGTTGGTAAACACGTCCGCCAGCCTTGAACCCTGGCCACATAATAGATACTGTTCATGTCATGTGCCCTGGCTCTCGAACGTGCTAGAGCCGCGTTTACGACGCGCTGGGAAATGGGAATATCCTCATTCCATGCTTCGACGCGACATTATATTATTATAAGGCATGTGCGTGACCTTCTCTTGGATAGGTTTTTTGACTTTCATAGTAGTTTCTGTATCATTGCAAAATCCAAAGCGATGTCGAAGGCCTCAATTATAAAAAGAGTCCCGTAAGTCCCGTGACTCATGGGGTATCGCTACGGTATTGCCAACTTAATAAAAAAAGTGTTAAATGTATGGGATTATCATGAACTTTTTATTTACATTCATATTCGATTCAACAAACGAGCATACGATACGAATCACCTTACTAATGATATAATAAGTGGTTACCGTCACTCATTGATTCAAGCACACACCCACGTGGGTGTTTTTACAGTTGAAACACTCTTATTCATCAACATCCGATGAAAAACTAGCATATCTTTTCAGGTGTATTAAATCATTGAAGTATAAAGTACTAGAACCAATGATGTTTAAATAAATATAGATACGTTATGCCCTTACAAATCAACCGAAAAATCTGTTCCGATGTCCTCGAGGCACGCTTTATTGCTTTATCGCACGTTTTTTTTCGCTCTCGCGTCAAAACTACATCGCTATCTCTTTCTTCACCTGAATAAGAGTTCCCAATTGGGAACTTTTTGAGTCATACAACGCGCGCGCTTATGACATATCTGCCTCTTTTTAATATATAATATCATTGACTAGAACTGACACCGCGATTTGTGTCGCGCCGCGCCGGGAGGTACCCCCGGCCTTCTTTTTTCAAAATCCACTGACAACAATTGCCAATTGGCAACAGTTTATTGCGCACACACGCAATTCGCGATTTCGGTTCTAAATGCTAGTAATAATAGTTTTTTTTCCACTAGTTTTTTTGGTAAGCGTCTATCATCGCCCATGAAAATCAGCAATACCAAAGGCATCACTGATGTGTGGCCAAGAAGGGAGAGAAGAAAAAGAAAGAAAGAACTGGCTGTCAAGCCCCCAGCCGGAACACGACGAGTCGTTTGGCGGCTGACTCATTCTGAAGTGTGGTAGGTAGCTATCCAGGCGAATCCCATGGATAAATAATAATGGTAATAATGGTATTAATTAACAATTAAAATCAATATAACCAATATAATCCCTCCGAGAGGCTCTACCACCAGCGGACCAGATATAGTCGCCTCTTACGACACCCGTCCAGCGTGGGATTGAGGTTAGTATTCTAAGTAAGGCTTCCAATACGTACTTACGTAATTACGCAAATACGTAATTACGGACAGATTTTAAGAGTCCCACAAATACGTAATTGAAGAGTTCAAATCCGTAATTACGGATAATAAAGCAACGGATAATAAATAAACGTATAATAACGCAAGTACATAGATAGGATATTATTAATTTAAAAGAAAGAAGTTTAAGATTGTTTAAAACAATTTTAACAATTTTCATGCTGTAAAATTATAAAATGTGGTATGTCATTTGAAAGGTAATTTTATTGGATTTCAAATGCTAGAAAAAAAAAAATTTTATTTTATATTTCCTACTTAAATTTTAGGAATTAGTGCAACAGGTCGAAATTGTGGACATCTAAACGAATAGAATAAAACGAAAAGATCTTAAAATTTTATTTCCAATTTTATTTTCTTCCCCCTCAATATTTTTTATTAATGACTCTAATGACCCCCTGGCTCTAATGACTGCTCGTAATCGGTTTGTCATCGACCGGATGAGTTTCCTGATGGAATCTTGTGAGTTTTCCTGCCACTCTTCGACTAAAGCAGTTATTAGGTCCTCAATCGACGCTGGAGCTTGCCATCTTCCTCGTACCTACCTTTTCAACTCATCCCACAAAATTTCAATTGGATTCAAGTCAGGGCTACGGGCTGGCCAGTCTAGTGTGGGAATCCCGACTTCTTTCAGGTACTGTCTTGTCTCTGCAGTGGTGTGGCAGCGGACATTATCGTGCATTAACAGCATATCCTGCCCAATAAAACCAGCGTAGGGAAGCACATAGTCTAGCAGAATGTTGTTGATGTATCTTTCTGCGGTTAGCCCTCCTCCCCGACCTCCACCGGGTACGAATATCAGCTCCGTTTTGGCTTCGATAGAAATCCCTGCCCACATCATACAGGACCCACCCCCGTATGCCACGGTTTTCGCAGAACAGCATTGTGCAAATCGCTCCCCTGGTCTCCTGTAAACTCTTCTTCGACGGTCGCTACCATGCAGACACATTCTAATTTCGTCCGAGAACAAGACTCGGCTCCATTGCTCTTTACCCCAGTCTAAGTGATCGCGGGCAAATTGAAGCCGGGCTTGTCTGAGCCGCTGCTGGACGTCAACGCCGGTCAGGTATCGATTCCGGAGTGAAGTGGAGATAATGAAACGGTCATTTCTCACAGAAGTGTATCGCTGACGGCCAGAACCTGGTCTTTGCACTAAGTTTCCAGTTTCCCTGAAACTCTGGTATTCTTTTGAGACACATGACTGACTCAGATGAAGCTGATGAGCGATAGTACGCTGAGACAACCCATGCTGGATTAGAATGACGATTTGAGCGGCTTCTGCAGGTGTGGTTTCTATTTTTTTACTTTCTGTGTTCCCAGTGGCGTTAATTATTGAACTGATGACAATTTTTTCACCCATGGCCCTTTTTATAGGGTTTCAGGACTTGCAAACCATATTTTGTTTTATTTTAAAAATTAATGAGTTTTGTTTTTACGTACCATGATATAAGCTGACTAAGATTTGGTTATGATATCAAAAGAGGATGAAAGACAATACAATTACCTTTCAAATGATATACTACATTCTACAATTTTATTGCATGAAAATTGTTAAAATTGTTTTGAACAATCCCCGTTTAGGTGATTCCAGTATAAAACTCGCAAGTGTAGATACACTAACTGCATAAATAACTTTGTAATCCCATATAAATATATAGGATAATAAAGTTACATTTGCAGTGAATGAATCAGTGTATATGTATAATAAATATAATGGTATAATAGGTGTAGATAAGTACCTAGATATAATTATGTTCAAAGGTAACTTATAAAATGGTCATCGGAATAAAAAAGCAAGAATGGGAGGAGATATCTTATGAAGTACCAAAATCCCGTAAAATATTAAGCAGACTAAATTGCCCGAAATTGTTAGTATTCAAGAAGTAGAAGGTACTAGAAGGGAAAAAAGTAGGACTAACTACAAAAAGAAATGAGATGCAATCAAAAACATAACTTGTAAAAAAAAACAGGTCTTGCAACTCAGTTCTACCGTAAAAATTTGTGAGATCCATGTAATACCAAGTTGGTTAATTTATTCAATCCCTACTAAGGGGCCTTCTGTCTTAAGTTATTACGTAATTAGCTAACCTAACAACATCTTACAGTGACCATATCAATATTAAAAATATTTTATGTTCTAAATAAATAGATTGACTTGGCCATCATACATGGATCTCACAAATTTTTACGGTAGAAGAACTGAGTTGCGAGACTTGATTTTTTTTACAAGTTATGTTTTTGATGGCATCATATTATCAAGAACAAAAATTAAATAAATAAAACTTTGAGCCTATTCGTACGTAATTGATTTTAGATCTGGAGTTTAATTTTAAAATTATTATCTTCTGTAGTTTCTTGTTAATATAATAGGTAAATGTGAACATTTGAAGATGTTTGATTTTTTATTTCTATTCCTTCCTAAAATACAATGTATTTTATACGCAAAAAAATTGCGCCCTAAAAAAACAAATCAGTTACGTAATTACGTATTTAGAGCAGCGAAATGCGTATCTAAATACGTAATTGGAAAATCCGTATTTTTGGAAGCCTTAATTCTAAGCCACCCCAAAACGCGAAAAATTCAGCGGACGGTAAGTAGTTGTGAACGAAAAGAAGGTTCCCGAAGCCACGAGTCTACTTAATAATAAACTATAGATTAGCACAACCCACAATCGATAGTTTTAACACGGACGGTTTCGATCGTCCGACAGGCGACGGTAATGTTAATAATTCAGCGGCCACATGGCCTCCGAAAAAACAATCAAACAAAGTAGCCATGGCCTTTCAGGGTCATCGCTCAAACCTGTTCACACGCTTATCTGTAACTAATTATAAAAAGTGGAATAGGGATGTCTAAAGTAACTGGAACTCTCATAGCCCTGCGATTTGTGTCGAGTGAAGCAAAGCAATGGGCAGTCGGTAGTTGAATGGGTGACGAATGGCAAAAATTAAGCGTGTCCGTGCTTCAGAGGGCACATAAAGTCATGCCGATTGTTATCGTAAGATATCAGTCGATAAACGATGTCTGAGGCTTTCGAGAGGCATGTAACGTCCGATTCTAGAGTTGGCCACCAACTGCTCCAACAATCCGCACTGGTGTAACGTGGTGGAATATGCTCTAGGTATCTTCAAGAAGAGAGAGACTCAGAAGTGGGCCATTAATGGGTTGTAGCCAAAGTAACATCCGACTAATTAGTAGACAAGACGAGTCACCTGATGGTAAGTGTCGCTCATGGACATCAGTAACATCAAAGGCACCCTGATACTTTACCGGCCAAGAAAGAAAAAGAAGAACGAAAAAAAGTGGCTCTCAAGCCCCCAACCAGACACGAGGAGTCGTTTGGCGGCTGACTCATAACAAGAGGATGATAGAGTCAACATTTTCGCTAACAAAAAAAATTAAAAATATCAGTTCCACATCTAAGTACTTTCAAGTGTATGGCGTCCGAGAAACATAACAAAACAACAACCTAACATGACAAAATAAAAAGATATAATATTCAACAGGCTAAAGAATCGTCAACGCAAACGCTTTGTACAGAATTTAGGTCAAAATGGATCCCTGATGTTTCTTGTTATCCAAAGATGTTTAAATAAATATAGATACGCTATGCCCTTACAAATCGACCGAAAAATCTGTTCCGACCGAGCTACAACACACACACGTTTATCTTTTGTTTCCCTACACCAATCACTAGTACATTGACAAATTATGTAAAAAGGATGGCATTACTAAAACCATAATAGTGAAAAAGACAGCTAGTGTTTGTCGCTCGCGTCAATCTATATAGGCTACGGTCTTTATCGCTCTCGCGTCAAAACTAGATCGCTATCTCTTTCTTCATCTGAATATGGCGTCTTTGCATGAGTTATTAGATTGTATAGAAAAATAATTGAAATTAGTCCAGTCAAGGAATGACTCAAAAGAGGGTATAGAGTGCGTGAGCGGGAACCTAAGCGATTTCTTCAGAAACTTATTCAGGGTGCTTAGGGTGATAACATACTAAAAGTCCCCGCGTCTAGGAGGTGAGCCGGAGGGAGGGGGGGGTTACAAAGGTCTCAATTTTAGGTTTTTCGCCAATATCTCAAAAACGGTGCGTTATAGCGAAAAATGTTCTAAGATGAAATGAAAGTTTATAAAATTCTCTATAACTTTAATTCTATACACTTTTTCCGTATCTCCGACCGTTTTTGAACTATACGCTCCAGAAATGTAGCAATTTAAGTTACTCAGCGTGATAACAGCGTGATTCACATCAGCTGTCGTAAAAATGACACCTGAACTGATACCATTAAAAAGATGTTAGGCAGGCATCTTTATATAACGGAGAGGCAGTTCCGTTGCAGCTCCGATTTTCTGCTGCACCAATTGACTTTAAGAATCATTGTTTTTGTGTACATATTGCCTCAATGAAGATATAAAAAAGCCTTTGAACAAAAGGCGGGTTGTACATTCAGTTGAGACTCTAGCTGCTAAATATTGTATCAAGCAGGTATGTTCTTCGAGAAATGATGCCTGGGGTAACGAAGTTCTTGGTATTTTTTCCTGCATTACCGATATTGTTGCTGAAGGAACAAAATATCACGAAGACACTATTACTCACTTGTGAAGCCTGTCAGTTACCCAAAACTCTACAAAACTGAGATCTCTAGAGATACCCATGTCGTAGAGGCTATGGAAGAAATATTTGCTTACATGGATTACTTTCCCACGATGAGATACTCGTTTTTTTTGTTTGTTTTTGTTAAAAGGCTTTTTTATATCTTCTTTAAGGCAACATGCACATAAAAAACAATTATTCTTGAAGGTGAAGGTGGAGCAGAAGGTCTGAGCTGCGACTGCCCTGCCTCTTCATTAGATAAAGATGCCTGCCTAACGTCTTTTTTAATGGTATCAATTCGGGTGTCATTTGTACGACAGCTGATGTAAATCAAAAGGGATGTCAAGTCAAAGAAACTTCGATATTTGCCGTCTTTCCTTTCCTTACTAGCTTTAATTCCCTTTCCTTTCCCTCATCGTTACTTCCTTCAACGACATTCTCGTCATACAAAATGCATACAGGACTCTTATTAGTACTCATGTTGGATAACCCAATTGTGTTACTAATAACAGTGTATTTATATCTGAAAAGAATATTTTGTGGCTGCCCCCTGCGTTACCGGCTAGGCTACCGTGCCAGACAAAATAAAATTGCGAAAATCTATAATAACATAAGCCTGAAGGCAAGTATACAATATCAATAGGAGTTTTAGCCAAGAAGGTCAAAGTCAAAGTCAAAGTCAAAATATTTTATTCATATAGGTATCATTGATACACTTATGCACGTCATTTTTTGGCGTTTCCTACAGCGAGCATTAAAGATATTGAGCGAAAGGAAATCATCAATATCATGATTGTTTTCCCGCCTCTGCTCAGTTATCCACTGTTATAAAAAACGCGATTTCTTACTGTTACTGCCTTTACTACGTGGAGGTACTCCCAGCTTAAGTTACTATAAATTTTAAGATAATTTTCGCATCAGGTAATGGTTATCACGCTGAATTACTTTAATTTCGACATTTCTGGAGCGTGTAGTTTAAAAACGGTTAGAGATATAGAAAAAGTGTACAGAATTAAAGTTATAGAGAATTTTATAAGCTTTCATTTCATCTCAGAACATTTTTCGCTACAACGCACCGTTTTTGAGATATTGGCGAAAAACCTAAAATTGAGACCTTTGTAACCCCCCCCTCCCTCCGGCTCACCTCCTAGACGCGGGGACTTTTAGTATGTTATGTTACCCTAAGCACCCTGAATAAGTTTCTGAAGAAATCGCTTAGGTTCCCGCTCACGCACTCTACAACTACTTTATTGACTGTACTAAATAGACTAAATAATCTAAGTATCTTAGCGTACTCAAATGTGGTATGAGATTCCTTGTGTTTTGTTGACCTTGGAGTCATAATTGGTGCACTTTCGAAACACACATGATGGCATTTTGATTTATTTTCGTAAGGACGTATGAACCTACGATGCGCCACGCTCGTGATTGCGCTCGACGCAGACTAATCACAAGAGTTCCCAATTGGGAACTTTTTGAGTCACACAACGCGAGAGCTTATGACGTATCTACCTCTTCTTAATATATAATATCTTTGTTGTTATCACAGATATTTCCTGGATTTATCCCAAGATACTTACTACGAACATGATGCGTTCAAAAATCTAACCCACTTAAATAAGTAAATACTTGGTTTCGACGAAACTACCGAAATTACTAATTACGGAATCCACAACAAAGTGATATTAAGAAATCGTTTTTTGTGCGTTGTGCACGTATTTTACGTAATTATGTGTGATAAAAAAGAAGTATATGTAGTAACTATTGTTCTGAATAAGCCTCCTTCATGGAAGAACGATTCAAATCATACAATTGTAATTATTTAAAATTATTTGTCACCAACACTGTCTGTATAAGTTGTATAACGCATGCAGTCTAGACCAATAATTGTAATGGCACTAAGCGAAAATCTCTTTTTATTTTTAAAGTGTATTGAAATGTATAAGTGTACATTATGTTGGTGTCCAATAAATAAAATAAGATAAAAACCTTATGGTCTAAGAGCCGTTGAAGATCTGATCCTTCACCTTCACCGATCTGATAACTCAACGGGACATATTTTTTATCAAATATAATTTATAAACAAATATGCTTAAAGAATTAATTAAATTAAAAACAGCTATGAACACTTTGCGATAGGCAGGTTATCATATTATGATAACTTGCCTATCGCAGTGTTCATAGCTGTTTTTAATTTAATTAATTTTAATCAATTTTTTTTCGTCGCCTTCACCTTCGTCACCTCTTGTGATAACTGAACTGTTTTCTGTAACTAACTGAATGAGTTTTATCTCAATTGATAGTTTTTAACACAGAGAATATGCCTAGGTAGGCTTGCTACTTATTTCTGTTCATGGCCACCTGGCAAGTAGATGTGAACAGGTAAGAAAATGCAGGTAACTACACCGATCTGTTAATCAATCGAAATTAATATCATAGGTAGATATTTTAATTACAAAACCAATCATATAGGCTTGCCTACAAAAAACGTTCATGAAATAGTATTGCCAACCTATAAAGGGTATAGTCGGATTGCCTTGGGAAAAGTGCCCCCAAAGCTTGGGGTTCGAAACTATGTCCAAATGATACATTATATAGAGATAACATGATGTACAAAATTTCACCCCACCACTACCCCTCATTCAGTTATCACAAGAGTGAAGGTGATGAAAAAAAAATTATTAAAATTAATTAAATTAAAAATAGCTATGAACACTTTTCGATAGGCAAGTTATCATAGGCATATTTGTTTATAAATTATATTAGTTAAAAAATATGTCCCATCGAGTTATCAGATCGGTGAAGGTCGTTCTTCCACGTCTCCCCTACTATTAGAATAACGATGCATTGATGGCCAAGGAAATAAGATGTGGAACTACCCGACATTGCAGTCACGCTTCTATCTCTCTTTTTCTTCTCTCTTGCTTGGCTGACAATGCATCATTGATGCTTTTAGTGTCGCTGCCGTCCATAATATAAGCGACAATAGTCACTTACCATCATGTGGATGGTGCGTCGTCAGATCGTTTGTCGACCATTTCCATAAAAAGCAATAAATATTCTATGCACCGCAGGAATTCTAAAAATTCACAATGGGTCTAGGAAGCTATCCCACCACTTAGCATGAGTAATTGGGTATCGTCAGAATTAATCAGGGTGGTACAGTAGGAAAGTTCAATGTCAGTAGCAGCGTTTGGGTAGGGCGTGGTTGGGAAATCAGCATAACGTTATAGTTTCGTCATGTCTGTCCGTCACCCGCAGCATAGCGTAGAGATTCTAATGTGTATTCTACTGTCTGTACAATGGGGAATGTTCTGAAGAACTGTTTGGCTTACTACCTGCAGCTAATTTTCGTCACCGCACACCACGTACCAGGTTCCATCAACACTATCTGGATACCTGGCGTTCGTCCACAGTCCGGTTCTCACGTCATTTTCTACCTCGCACGTGTAAACTGTGGAACAAACTAAAATCGGTGTTCCCTCTAAGCTATGACATGGGGTCCTTCAAGAAGCGGGTCTATCGTCATCTTCTTGGCCGGCAACGCGTTGGTGACGCCCCTGGTGTTGCTAATGTCCATGGGCGGCGGTGATCACTTACCATCAGGTGACCCGTCTGCTCGTTTGCCTGCTCAAAGCATAAAAAAAATGTTCCGTTTACATGTATGTAGGTAATAGTTAATACCTATTAAGTAGTTAAGTAGTTAACTAAATTTCAAGTAAATTAATACGTGTAAACGGACAATTTAATAGTTAAGTAGTTAAGTATTTTAGTACACAAGTAAACAAATAATTTAAAAAAAAATCTATTTTTTTGTTAAGCAGGTGGGCGGGGCTTATCACTTAACACGTTTGAACAGACACTTTGTGCTGGAAAGCTGTAACGTGGTATGGATTTACATAATATTTATTGGAACGAAGTTCCTTATCGCGCGTTGTGAAAGGCGGCTAGACTGAAAAAATTCTTACGAAAAGTTGTCACGACACTTTTTGAAGTGATTCAGTAATATGAAACTAGATAGCGCTGTACAACCTTCTGAATCACGCTATTATAACACTTTTTGAAGTAATTCAGTAATATGAAACTAGATGGCGCTGTACAACTTTCTGAATCACGCTAGCGTGTCACACTGCTGAGCGCGTAAAACAATACTTAAATCGAAAGGAACTTCGTTCCATCCGGGTGTCCCTTGACACCTCTCACCTTTTTTATTTTTGTACGAGTTTCGATGGCAGATAGGGGTGCCGTAGAAATCTCGCCCAGGGCGCTGGTAGTGCTAAAACCGGCACTGTTCAATGGGTTCCACCATGAGGAACTTGGTGCCATTGTATGCCCTTGTATTGCCGTCGTGACTTCAGCAGGGTACGAGCATATTGGTTTGAGCTCAAAGCCGGTTTGAAAAATGCTCATAAAAATTTTATATCTAACGAAGACAAATCCGGTTGAATTGACAACCCTATTAAAATCAATGGCTCTTAGAATTTTATTTAGCTCTCAACACTTCAGAATTTTATCGGCTCTCTCATTATCACTAAACGTATTCTAAATAGATTTACATTTTTAATAAATTCTGCTAATAGAATCAAATGGAATACCTACTTACCTATTACATTGAAGTTTAATGTCATAGAACAGACATCTCGAACAAAATGTGTGTCGCACCGGGAGGTTCCATTTTCAAAATTGAGCCCCCGTTCTCCATTCAAAATCGAACGAATCCATTGAAGATTGAAGCCACGTGGAGCCAATGCAATGGGACATACACCATGTATGTTCGCGGTAGGCTAGTAATAATACTACAATGACTTATGACTTTTTTAGATGTTAAATCCTACTAATAATATACTTACTTAAATCTGAAAGTTTGTGGGTATATTTGTTACTATTTCAACAAAAAACCACTTTTTGCTCTCGTTATGATTTTTATCAGAATATTTTTCGATGAACAAACTTGATAAAATTGTACCGCTAATCACGCGGTGACGTCATAGATCCTTAACCGAGTGAACTGTTTCAAGGATCGTCGACCTAGACACAGTCACCTGTTGAATAATAGATGTCTTGGACATTTGAAGTGCCGCGCCGGCCGGCGTTAGAGCCACTGACGCCCCAGGCAAGAATATTGTGGCGCCCACATAACAAAGTCAAAATCGAGCTCTTTTTTTGCTTGAAAAATTTTTACCGAACCAATGGGAACGTTTATTAACAATTTTATTTCATTGAAGTATAATGTCAGAACAGACATCTCGAACAAAATGTGTGTCCCACCCGGGAGGTTCGATTTTCAAAATTGAGCCCCCGTTCTCCTTTCAAAATCGAACGAATTCATTGAAGATTGAAGTCACGTGGCGCCAATGCATTGGGACATACATGGTGTTCGCGGTGTCGGTTCTATACGCTAGTAATAATACTTCAATGTTTTATTTGTCCTTTTTTTGCTCTTTACCGTCTTTACCCCAAATGTGGCGCCCCTCCTTTGGCGCCCTAGGCCGTCGCCCCACCGCGCTCCCCCCAACGCCGGCTCTGGACATTTGGACATTCATATCACTCGTAGAGTCAATGAAAAAAGGATTGTAATGTTACAGGGTCGATGTGCCAGTATACGGCCTGCCGCTTGAGAGGCCTTGCGTTCTACGCAGCTTGCGTAGTAACACTAGTAACTTAGGCACAGTCCAGTCCTGGATTTGTCAATAGGCCGTATAGGCCGCGGCCTAGGGGCGGCAGCGTCCTAGGGGCGGCAGATTTTAGAAGATGATATATTATAGAATATCTATAGATGATTTTGCTATTAAAGTGTCGCAAAAATTGTAATTCTTGTTTTTTTAAGCACTTTCTTATAGTGCAGTCATTGAAGCGAAAAATACGGTGTTACCTCCGAATTTTTTTACTGTGAACCGATTTGCATGAAATTTTGGAATTAGGCTTATCTAACCCTTAACTTCAAAAGTGAAAATAATCTGAACTCCGCAAATTATTTTTAAGGGGTGTAAACAACCCCTTAATGGAAAAATTAACATTGAGCCATTTTATCGCTAGAAAACATGTGTAATAGTAAGTTTTGAAATTGTAAAGTGTTTTCTAACACAATTACCTTCTATTTAAATCATTTTCAACCCCTTGAAATTCTTACAACCCTTGCTAACAACCCCTAAATTAAAAAAATCACAAAAAATTACTTTGGTATAGACATAAAAAGATGTAAGTATAGAGTAAGTATTATTTTGTTCTCTATAATAATAGTCAAATTTTTAACCCCCTTTCAACCCTTAAAAACAACCCCTTGATAAAAAATTGTTAAAAAATTTTTTTTTGATTAAATGAAAAGGATTTAAATATTATTCTACACTCTCGAAAGTGATTATCATAATCTTCAACTTTGCTACCCTTAAAACTACCCCTAAATTAAAACAGTAAATATATATGATTACATATTTAAAAACTTACTGGTCATATTAAAACGAATAAACGGAGCACGCACAGCTGATCACCTGGCTTTTTCGTTGGCCCCTTCACTCAAATGTGTTATATATACATGTAAGAACGTTGGTATGTATTCATGCCTACGTTTCCAAAATATATGAGCCATATTATGTATATATATACACGTTACAATAGTTTTGGGTCTCTATTATACTGCGTACTTTCACATTGCTCCAAATATTCACACTCCGAAATTTTCAGTTACTAAGTAGAAAAAAATATGATAAGTTTTTGGACCATAACTCCTTCAATTTTCATGCTATCACAATTTATAACAAACCATTTTAAAGGTAATTAACAGAGCTACAACATCCTTTATTGCAATATATAGTAAAAATCCTTTTTTTAAAACGGTGAAGGGTCGTCATTTTTGAGATATTATGAAAAAAAGGTGTTTTTTTTTGTAAATTTGAAATTTTTTCTTTTTGTTTAATCTTGATTTTTTTTTAAATATGTGTCCTGAAGAAGCCAAACTGATACAATCTATCAAACTCTTCATAATAAAGTTATTTCTAGGCGGAATACGATTAATTTTCATTTTGGGGGAAATGGCACTTATGAAACCCATTGATTTAAAAGAAAAAATATTAAATGGTCTTCTTATTTTCAATACAGCTCACTTATTTTACGTGCAAAAGACCTTTAACAGTGCTCATTTTAAAGCTTATTTCAAGCACTACAAAAATTTTTTTTATGGCAGAATGCATAAAATGCATCTGTTCGCCGCTAGATGGCATTGAACACATAGATTAAATTTCAGACAAAATAAAAAACGGCTTTGATTTTCAATATCTAGCTTAATATTGCACTTAGAATGATTTAAAAAAAACTAAATTGTTTGTTTTTTATCTGCTATAATTTTGGTTCTTATAAAATTTTCGATAAAACATATATTTTTGGAGATATTTGCAAAAGACCGATGAAAAACGTGAAAAAATTGCGATTTTTCAATTGCCAATAACTTGAAAAGTATTGGATTTTTCGAAAAACTTTATAGGTGATTTTTTGCTTAAAATTAGCCTTTCTATCGATATCCGAGGTTATTTTGAAAAAAAAAATGTCCACCCCCGAGAAGGGGTGGCAACCACCCCCAGGGTGAGTGCGGAGTTTAAATCATTTTCACTTTTGAAGTTAAGGGTAAGATGAACCTAATTCCAAAATTTTACGTAAATCGGTTCACAGTAAAAAAATTCGGAGCAATAATGCTTCAATGACTGCACTATTAGTGACTAATTCAGTGCCTGCCTTACTATGAATGGAAAATTATTATTTTAGAAAGGTACATGGGGCGGCGAAAATTTATTGGCCTACACTCATAAAAAATATAAATCCGGCACTGGCACAGTCTGTCCACGGCGATGTATCGTCTTGTTTGCCTATTGCAGCTTGCATGAAATCGTCAATGACAGTGGACTATAGATACTACAATCAGCAAAAGAGCATGATACAAAAACGTCCCGTATTGGTAAATATTGTTAAGAAAGAAAGAAAGAAAGAAAGAAAAGATTTATTTCTGACACACACAACGAAATTCAGGTTACATATTGAACATAATTATGGACTACGATACAATGTTCGCGTGTGTAGTGCCAGAGAATGGTACCCACTCTCGGCGTATTGCCGTAGCGTTTGCCACGGCGCTGATTTTCAGTGGGCCCTTCTGGTGACTCACAGGCGACAATGTTTTTTTAATTTTTATAATTACCTACCTAATAATTATTATGTACTATGTATGTTACGACATTTATTATTCTTGTGGAGATAAGACAATTATGTAGAAGATGATGTGGGAATTTCGCGGAACTATTGGGTAAGTTATTTTAAAAAATATTTGATATATTTACTTATATATATTATTTGCATTTGCTTTTGTTAGTTGTTTGTCATTTGTTACCAATGTTATGTTTGCGTAATTTATTACCATTCAATGTTAAATGGTACGCTGCCTGTACGCTGCATAAAGAAGGTGGTTTGTGGTATGCATAAATAAGCTATGGTTCAAAACTAATTACTATTTTGTTAACTGTAGGTACAAGCATTGAAGCGCTCATAGCCCTGCGGCTTGCGTCGATCTTAAGTGATCGACAAAGTTAAGCAACAGCGAGCGCGGTCGGTAGTTGGATGGGTGACCGCTAGTGGCAAAAAATTCTTAAGCGTTTCCGTGCTTCGGAGGGCACGTAAAGCCGTCGGTTCCGGTTGTTATCATATGATAACAGTCGTTAAGCCATGTCGGAGGCCCTCGGGCGGTTTGAAAACTTCCGACACTCGGGTTGGCCACTAACCCCTCCACCAATCCGCACTGGAGCAGCGTGGTGGAGTATGCTCTAGGCCTCCTCAAGAGGAGAGACCCGTGCCCAGTAGTGGGCCATTAATGGGTTGAAGCCAGGTACAAACATATTAATATAAGTATTTCTTCTACTGGGGTAAAACGATACAGCTTAATATTCCTGTTGATTATTAAGTAGTTATCTGTCAGTATTATTACCTGTACTTAATTAAGGGTATCGGCTGTTATTATCTCACAGGCGTACACGTATGATTTGCATTTATTCTAACGAGTTACCTGTAAGGAAAATGTAGGTAGGTACAGATAAACAAACAAGTTTCCAAACGGAAAACCATTGCACATAGTACATATGACAAGATAACATTGTAATGTTCTTTTGGGTTTTCCGAATACGTATGGATTCCATCAGCTATCCTTGAATCGTACCTACGTCAGACATGCATAAAACATTGCAAGCGGCCTATTATGAACTCTTAATTCCAGCCATGTTCCATTGCAATTCATGTTACAAAAACGGTCACGTGACACTTTTTAGCCAATCAAACGTCGCGTCGTTTAAAGCCCGATATATGAATTGCCTGAAACATGAATGGTTTTTTAAAAGTTCGTAATAGGTGCACAGGTCTTCAGCTTTCACTGAACTTATAACCAGGGACTGAATTACCCAAAAATTAAGGTATCTTTAAATTTCGGTATGACGTTATACCGTTAAATAAGGGATACTGAAATATTTCGGTATCCTTATTTTTTTCAGTACCTGAATTATTAAGGTTGGAAATTCATTTATAACTGTCCACTGTTGGTCTTGGGGGTTAGGTCTCTCCTCTATATGAGGCCATCGTCCACCACTGACACCAAAAGCTGATTTACAGATTTAAGAAACTTTCAGTCTTCGTTGAATGTGTGCAGATTCGTTACTGTAGTAAATGGTAGGTAGGTAATAAATGTTATACCATATTATGTATTTTGTGGTTATGTGCAAGTAACTTTCAAACTAAGAAGCAAGATTAGAACTTAGAACCCCGTGCGGAACCTTACTAGCTTGGTTTAATCCCTCAATTATTTTTACGTTTGGTTCTTCCGAATCTATTGATCTGTGGCGCGCGAATATTGCCGGGGGCCAGGGTCGCCAGATGTTCGGGATTCGTCTGGATTGTCCCGACATGTCACATGATGTCCAGAGACAAGTCCCGACAAAATACAAGTCTCGACAAAATACAAAATGTCCCGAAAAATCCCGAGTTTTTGAACTTTTGTCCAGATATTTCAGCCTTACTATCTGGAAAACCTACCTGGGGCGGTGCGTGGCATATTTAGGTAGGATTGCCTGATGCCAAGACTGACAAAACTTTCATTTTTTTTTTCTTCAATACATAGCAAAAGTTTATAACAGTCAATTTAGTCGAATTATGGATTCGACGGTAACGACAAACTTCAATAAACGCACTCAAGCACAACTGTCGGTAACCTTGAGATAGGAAGAGATAGGAAATTATAAGAAATTAGAAGTCATGTATAAATAAATTAATATTTCTTTATTCAACGTTCGATTATCTTAAGAGCCGTCATTTGTATCACGTGGTTTGAACTTACGTATTTTAATTCCCATTCGAGATTCTTTATACAATGAAACCAATACAAAGGTGAACTATGGTAATCCCACAGTTGGGATTGGGACAGCGGGTATTCCAACTCTACGTTAGATACGCACCTTTTAAGGCCCAGAATCAATCAATGCGATTACATAATATACATTTTAGTATATATCTTTGTGGTAGCAGACAAAGGAAATAAGTAAACATGATAATTGACCATCGCCACTCAAAATTCCAAATAAAAAAACTACAAAGTTGGTTTGTTTAGTCTCTGTTTGGGCGCCACTTTTAAGACTCGTACTAAAACTTTTGCTAGCGCGCCACAGATAAAACGAAACAATTCACGTGAAGTAACAGCGTACAAAGGGCCACAAAAACACAATCTCATTTCACAAATATGAATTTGTGAAATGAACTAAATAGATGTTATTGTAGTATAAAAACACTGGAATTTAAATAATTAATTGACAGGTTTAATTAAAGTACTATAATACTATAGTGCGTTTCACGTAAGAGGCTAAGAGCTCTTCTCACTAAAACATACTATATATGACGGCTTACAACAGTATTACTGCTAAACAAATTTTCGCTTTCATTGATTCTGGGCCCAAATAGGAATCTCTGACTCATACGATCAACATATTCAAATGCATCTCATAAATTTAGTATTATAATTTTCCGTGCATTATGAATAATGGGGATACAATTTCAAACATGTTAATAGGGAATATGCATGAAGAGTAATATAAATTGTAGTAGATTACTTTATAATCCATACCAAATGTAAATAATCAATTAAATTATTTAAATAATTTTTGTAATTGAAAAGTTTCACATGTTTTTTTTTATTATTTGAATTATTACATTACAGTACAGCACGTCCAAAGCAAAAATATTGTCATTTTATTTTTACTACAAAATCAAATAAGTTGTCATTTTCTTTTTTCAAAATTGACAAAATCACAAAGAAAGGAAAAACATGCATATACCCCATTTTAAGTATTGGACAAAAAAGTCACGATAAAATGCAATTAGCTTTATACAATATGCGTAGGTATAGTAAAACGAATAGGTACCACTCAAGTTATGGAAATAACGAAGTTATAAAGGTGGGCACAGACTGGTAATATCCACAAGTAATTTTTCGCGGCCGGCCAAAGTTGTCCAATAGTTTCGATTCAACACTATTATAGATCAAGATTTTAGGCCATTAATCGTGGAAATAATGGAATAACATTATATCAAGATTATAGGACTGTAAAGCTTCAAAACATAAGATTTGCGATTGTAATTACAGCGGTTATTTTACAGCATTCAAAACTTTACAAAATTCTCAACTACACCGAGAAAATTGGGATATCTTTAACAACACAATAATAATATTTCCAATACATTTATCAAAGAGGTCTTTATTTTAATGAACTGCAAAATACACAATGAACTTTTAGCGTGAATATCACATGTCGGAACACAACGCGCCATACATTAAGTAAATAAGTGTTTACGTGGCCATTACCATTTCCAGTCCTAACAAAGTCTAATCGTAAAACTTCAGCGAAAGCACTAGGTCGCAGTTACCTTGGAGTGTGAATAAAACAGATTGGCTTTTATCGTCCTATAAAATTATAGTACAGTCTGCAACGAAAATAGGCAAACATAAACAAAATCAAATCAAAATGACAATAAAACTTTAACAAAAAAGAACCGACTTCAAATGAAGTACATCCAAAAAAAAGAATCATCGAAATCGATTGGCGTGATATTGAGTTATTCGTCCACATACTTAATGCAACTTTAAGACTAATATGCTTTTGACATGGATGCCATTGTCAGATCTCGCTCAAATTTATGTGGTACCACACGACAAGCACCAGCTTTTCATTAAAAAAGAATCATCAAAATCGGTTCACCCAGTCCAGAGTATGGAGGTAACAAACATAAAAAAATACAGTCGAATTGAGAACCTCCTCCTTTTTTTGAAGTCGGTTAAAAAGTACCAATTTCACTTGTTTATTCTTGAATGCAATATTAAATAGATCATCGCGTCTACTGGAGACTTCATTTAATGTTTTAATGTTGACTGTTGAGTTGAAGATATGATATTCGAATAGAAGTATTGTTCATTTTTTACAGTTGAGAATGAATTATATAATAGCACAATCAATAATCAAATTATAATGACTCTGATAGCGATCTTAATGACAAACATACAGGGTATAAAAAATATCACAGTATCAGAACAAAATGTTATCATTTATTTATTATCTATTTCGACATTAAATTATGTACATAGCAATGCATTCACAACATACCACATTTTTTATTTTATGGACAAAGAATAAAGCAAAATTTATCACTGGGAATTCTATTGCTGATAACGTAATTGGCTTCAGGCATTAAAAATAATGCAAAAATATTTTTTTCTGCACAATATTTTTTATGTATTGTGACAGTATTCATGTCAAATTACACAAGTGGAACAACCGTGTACCATTTTTATTGAGGACAATTTGATTTACGGGATTTATTTTTATACCCTGTACATATATTTCAGACTGATTGAAAAAGAACATGATGGCTTGGCAAAAGCACTCTACCCATTCACACTCCAAAGTCTTGTACCTTTGGACTCCTCTACAATATAAAAACCAGTCTTAACTCTCAACACTTTAGTAACAACCAAAAAGTAAAGGACTCGCAAAATTTTTATACTGCATAAATCTTAATTTACAAAATAACATTCCAACCTTTTTTGGTCCCATTTCAGACCTAAATGGTTCTTCAGTAATAATTTCTCCCTAATACTCCCCCCCCCCCAGTCCAAAGGTACAAAACTTAATGGATTGACGCAATGGAATACAAAGATGTAGTGATAACAGTATCTCTATTGCATACTGAAGCAAAATATAACATATAAAAGTCTATTTACAAAAATTTTGAGATATGTCATTATTTTACTGGTAACTTGGAAGTTTATATAAATGTAATAAATAGCACATAAGTATTCTTTGTAGTTAAATAAAATTAAAAGGTTTAGCACATAAATAAATTAACTATGCTTAATATGATTAGAATAATGTTTTAATGCACTAGAGGCCCACTCTACAAACAAAATTCGACCTTAATTCAATTTGTCAAAGGTTACTTCACAATGACATTTTTCAATGTTCTATTTTGTTTACTATATTATGTAATTATAACACATATATACATAAGATTTAGCTTTCTAAACTTCTCCATTTAACCTTTAAATATGCCAAATTTCAGACTCCTACTTGCCTTCATTATTCTTAAAAATGGGTGGAAAGGTTTTCCCTCCACATATTAATACAAGATGACAGCTAAATGTTTCTAAGCATATTATTATTTTTAATTTGAAATAAGTAAATGTATTATGACATTGTAATTTATTTACAGAAAGAAATTAAAATTCAAGAGCTAGTTATATACAAGCAAATTGTTACATAGATGCACAACTTGGTTTGTGGATTTTAATACGCTTCACACCCCTAAGATACCAATACGCATGGAATGGAAACTTAACGGAATTAATACCAGTACTAACCAGTACTGGTTACTACGTAAACAATACTAAATCATCATATTCCACAGAACAAACTTTATCACTACACCTCATTGAGATAATACAATGATTGTGAAACTATGTAGGTATCATATTTTAGAGAGATAACACCCTGTTCGGTTGTATTTAGAATCTCAGTAACCCCTAGGGTCAATAACTTAACTGCCATTTAAATTAAATTTAATCTCATATTGCCAGAATTGAATTTGTGAACAATAACACAAATATGGCAGATATCACATGAAGTTTGTTTAGTTACGTTATTATGCATATTATTGTACTTAATAAAATATTCCCCCATTTTGCACACGTGAGTGCTCAATGTCAAGGTCTGTAATGTAAATATTATGGCTCCCTTATTATTATGCCTAATTTTTATGCATTATAATATTATGCTTTTCTCGGAAAATTGGCCACAAACAATTGAATCATGTCACACATATTCATATTAAATTATTCAATGCTGATAACAAAATGATTCATTATCACTCCTAGGACCAGGGCAGCACTTACGATAATAAACAACATATACATACAGAAAATTTCAACCAATATGGCTTATCACTATCAGTGATATAATTTCCACCCAAATCAAACAACAGACACACCTCATCACTCTATAAACATACAAAACTCTCTAAAACAAGAATAACAAGTATCCATCTCATTTCAAAACTATAAATAGCAATTAAAATAAAAACTTATATTAATGTACTTGTAAACACGCATCCGAATCAGCGGCGTCTCACGAGCACAATCACAACATAATATCTACGTACACCAAATTAAAGCTTTCGAAAAACGGAGAGGGCGGGGCCTAGAACTTGAGCTTGGGCTTGAGCTCGTGCGCGCGGCCACCCCAGTCCAGCCGGTAGCTGCGCGCGCGCCACGAGATCTCGGGGTGCAACAACGCGGCGGCCAGCACCAGCGGCGCGCAGCACTCGCTCCACGCCCACGCCACCAGGAACTCGCCCTTCGTGAACGGCGGCGAGCCGTTCTGCACCGCGCGCAGCATGAGCCAGTCCGACAGGAACCACGCCAGCACGTGCACCAGGAAGAACGGCAGCGGCTCCGCGCCAAATAACTGGCCGGCGGCCCACGCGGCGCCCGCGCCCAGCGGCAGGCACTCGCTCAGCGGCTCCAGCAGCGCCGTCGTCGGCACCATGGCGATTCGAAGCCGCGCCCAGCGCCGCAGCCGCGCCTGCAGCGCGCCCACCGACCGCGTGCCCGAGTTCTGCAGCGCCGGCAGCGACGCCACTCGCATGCGCCAGCCGCGCGACAGCACCGCCTTCGCGATGAAGTAGTCCTCCGCGAGGAACTCCCCGAACGCGGCCAGCCCGCCCGCCTCCTCGAGCGCGCACCGCCGCACCAGCGACGACATGCCCACGTGGCAGTTGATGCCCAGCAGGTCCGCACCCATGTACATCCGCGCCTGCGCCGTCCCGAAGTACACTTTCTCGTAGGCCGCCGCGAAGCCCTCCGCGTCGCTCGCGAACGGCATCTGGTGCACGATGGCCACGTCCTCCCGCATGTGCTGCACCATGTCGAGCAGCGTGTCCTCGCGCATGCGGATGCCGGCGTCGCTCACCAGGATGAGCGGGTACTTGGCCGCCAGGTACGCCGGCTGCATGTTGTTGATCTTGGGGTTGACCCCCACGCACAGCCCGCCGGTGAACAGCCGCGCCTCCACGTGCGGGTACTTGTGTAGCAGGCTGTTCACCAGCATAACAGCTGGGTCGTGCTCGCTCTCCACGCAGAACAGCAGCTCGTAAGTCGGGTAGTCGAGCGTGAAGAACGTCTCCAGATTCGAGAACAGGTTGGGGTCCACCCCCGTCAGCGGCTTCAGGATCGACACCCCCAGGTACGGCTGGTCCGGCGGCGACCGGTCCACGGTCCTATGAAGCTTCCACTTTGAGTACGACAGAGCCATTATGTGAATCAACCACAGGCACACCCATGCGATAATAAAGAATATAGCGAAACCGTATACTGTGTACACCATGGGCATCATAATTGTAATATTCCTGTTTTGTATTCGCGTTTGGGCCACATAATATCGACTGGTTTCGAGTGTCTAAAGCCGTGCGCTATGACGCGATCATAACACGGAACTGACCGAAAACAACGGTAAGATAACTCACTTAAATGATTCACTGTACGCTATCGTATCATTTTACTACCGCTAAACATTTACGTACTTTTATATTCGAGTATTTTCTCGTTATCGCAGACAGATCTGCTTGACACGACCGACTAAACCACTCATTCCCCGCCCGTCATTTCGTTTCTGCAAATTTTATGACAAAGAAAAAAAATTGAAAGACAGATAAATAGAGAAAGAGACGACATATCAAAAATGTTGCCAGGCTATATTACTGGATCAATGTACCGGTAAACTGGGGTGTTATAACAAGTGTGGGGTGAAGAAAAACAGTTTTGAAAATCGCAAATCACAATTGACATACTAAAAACATATGCCCGTTTTTCTTATGCCTAATAAAAATAAAAATGTAAGAGTGGGTTGCTCGACATACGGTTCAAGTTATCTTTATAAGTATAACAACTATAGTTGAAAGAACTATAGTGCTGTTCTACTAAATCTGCACTTGGGCGTAATGTTAGTAGCATTGAAATAGGAATATGGGATGGGATGGAATATTAATATGGGTATAAATTGGAACATACGTGGAATCCCGTAATTAATTTGTTTCAAAGAAAATCTAAAATAGTGCTAAGTTCAGTGCGTAAAATGTCGTTAATGTAGTATGTCGTGTTGCGAAAGGAAAATCGAGACGTAAGGTAGCCTTATCTGTCATTAACGTCAATAAAATTATCACCTGTCAAGAGTTTTTCCCCGCCACAGCAGTCTCACAGTGGTCACGAGCCATTTAACTGGGTTGAAATATTGGTATTACAAAATACGAATCGTGATTACCCGTGGCATTTAAAATATTCAGTGTCCGCGATAATATGAGTTTAATATCATTTGTTGTATATTCTGTCTTCGTCTTCGCCCTGAATAGCAAAATCTTCAAATATTCACGATTTGTTATAAATACCTATAAACTTTAGTACCTTACAATAGGGATGCACGATATACCTTGATGTTCGATATAACACTCGATGTAAAGTATAGAAACATTGATTTAATCCGATGTTTTTTTAATACGTCAACATCGAGTAAGCATCGATGTTTTTTATTCGATGAACCCTAATCACAAAATCCACCATTAGGCCATTAGGCTAATGTTGAAAAGCGTTTCCTTAGTTTTTGAACATCAAATTTACTGCCGATGACCTATTTTTTAGTCCCGACACTACTAAAAATAAAAATACATCGATTTATACAAACATCAATGTATTTTTTGAAACATTGCATGTTTTTTTCAATGTGCATCCCTACCTTACACCACAGCCATAATCACGGAACAGGCCATAATTATAATATATTTTATCTTTGACGTCGGTGCAGTGATATTTTCCAAATTAATATTTGTAGTATGGCAACAATCAACATCTATTTTAAAATAAATTTTGCGTCTCTGTGGTACAATCTATGATTATTAATCTGTGTTTGTAATTGACGCTTCTTGTAGAGCGGGAAATAGAACCGATTTAAAACTGTGGCATTTCATTTTCATTTTCGTGAAAATTGTGTTCAACTGATGAATGTGAAAATGGATTTTGTTAAGTACTTAAAAACAGTGAAGAACTTAAATAAATACATATCTTTCACTTCGGATGTCCAAAACAAGCGGATTGATTTAAAAATTCCATTTAACATATCTACAATCCTCGCTTTAAAAGATATACGATCTATTGAAATTGAAGTAAGTTTCTTACTATGAACATATATTTATTTACAGATTGCATTACCTATTGGCTATTAGCTCACAAGGTATTAAAATGTGATGTTCCTTTATAGTATTTCAATAAATGCGAAGAAAACGGTGGAGCGACGAAAATAATAGAACTTTTTCTTCGTTCGCCGCCTTCGAAAACATGGAGTCTGCTTGGGGGAGAGTTAATCAACCTATTACAATACTGGCTGGAAGCTATAAGAAAGCATCTTATAATACATAATATTCATTGGTGGACGTTTTTAAAATTGATTCTTAAGTTTCTTAAGGTATCTAAACCTAAACATATAATACATGTACATATTTACTTGTAGATTTATTAAAAATATTCTTTGCAGTCCTACTGTTCTTGTACATAGTAGGTTCCTAATTTTGAATTCTCGGTATGAAGCGTTAAAAACCTTTCATACCTTAAAATGAAAAACTTAAAAACATAATTTAATATCCAGTTTCTTTAATATAATAATAATAATAATAATAATATTTTTTAATAGTAATTAAGTAATTACCTTTTATTTAAATTCTCAGATTATATCTACAAAAGATGTATCATTAAACAAGATCTTAATTGAAGAAACTGCGGAGTGCTTGCTAGACCTGGCCACACACAGCGTTCCAGATCCTTTGCAGCGGAGTGAAATTATAAAGACCTTCAATAGCATTTCAGCCGAGACCAGCAGGAGCATTAGATTTGCGTACAAAGAAAAATTTCAGGAGTATTTGTAAGGCTCTCTTTTTGTTGTTGCATGTAAATGTAATTTTTTGTGGGTAGTTTCAATTTTCAGCCTGTTATCATAGAATTAAAAACTAAATTGAATTAGTATGTCTGTCCACAGGTGTAATAGTTTCATCATTTAAATTCCACAGGTTTAATAATAACTGTCATTTTCGTTAATTAATTGTAACAGATTATTTTGTCGCATTATCTGTGTTCTATAGTTTATATTGTTTAACCGACTTCAAATGAAGTACATCCAATAAAAAAAAGAATCATCGAAATCAGTTGGCGCGATATTGAGTTATTCGTCCATTTATCGCGCACATGCTTAATGCAAATTTAAGACTTATATGTTTTTGACATGGATGCCATTGTCAGATCTCGCTCAAATGTATGTGGGACCACATGACAAGCACCAGCTTTCGATTAAAAAAAGAATCATCAAAATCGGTTCACCCAGTCCAAAGTTCCGAGGTAACAAACATAAAAAAAAACTATAGACTCCTCCTTTATTTGAAGTCGGTTAATTATGAATCCCTCAGGGATAAGCAGTAGATATTATAAAATATTAGCTGACCAGGCCAACTTTGTACCTCCTAATCTCTTCCTTTCCCTCTCCCACTCCCTAGACTGACAGTAAAAATAAAAAAGTTATTTTGCTAAGGTTACAATAGGCAGATTAATATGGTCGTTAAGTTTTCTTAAATTTTGTATTTTCCGCACATTTTTTTTTAATTTTTCTTTAATAAGAACAAACAACGAATCGTTCAGCCGCTTACGCGTGATACCGTGACCAAGGGAAATAGGGATTCATAGATTTATAGACTACGGTGTTAACTTACGATAACAAACGGGACCATCGTTACGTGCCCTCCGAAGCACGGAAACGCCTAAAAAAATTTTGCCACTAGCCATCAGCGTTTGCCCTTCCAACTACCAAGTACAATTATTACTTATTGATCACACAAAATACACACACTTACTAAACATCAACCATAATTTCCACATAGCACCCGTCTATCAACCCAGCTGCCCTCAGCGGGAGACTTGGTGCTCCAATACCATATCCTGGAGAGTCTTCTTCGTTGGCTGCTGCCGCGCCACGACCCAGCTGTCCGTCGTGATGCTGCTAGCAGGTGGTTCCCAGATGGAGTGTACAGCAGGAAAGCTGTGGAAGTGTTTATGGAGAGGTCTTGGCAGGTTTTTGTGAAGGTGGGTTGTTGAAGAATTACGAGCAATGGAGAATTATTGCTCATGATTACATTAATGCCAAAATTAGTTCACAGCAGATTAGGTCAGAAGAGAAGAGAGGAAGACGCTGAGTTTATTTAATCTATACTAATATTCTGCCGTCATACGGTGAAAGGCCGTAACTCAATTTTTGACAAAAATGAGTTAAATATAGATTCGGAATCACCAAGAAATTTCCAACCTTTCTGTGTAGGTGATATAGCTCTAACTCAATCGTAGCCCGAGTTACAAGTAGATAAAAAGGCGTAACTCAGTCCCTGAAACGTTGTTATCTAGGATGAATAGCCATAAATTCGTTTTTTAAGCCCTTTCTTATTAGTAAAAACAATTCTCATGTTTGAAAAGCCGTAATTTCATTTTTAGGCCTTTTCAAATTAGCATAATTCACCAGCAATGATTCGATATCCTACAATCAAAAACACTAATAGACGTTAGGGCTTTTAATTATTGTATTCTCGCCGAACTTTACTGATAATTTTCAAATAACTTACATATTTTGAGTTATTGGTCGCGGCACGACCACTGACCAGCAACAGACGGGCTACCGACCGGCCTAGTGCACCAGCGGCACATAATTATCATAAGAAATTGTAACATATCATTTAAATTCATTACAAGTACCTATTGAGTAAACGAGTAGTTTTACTTCTAGTCAACCAATGAGCACTTACCATCAGGTGGCCTGTCTGCTTTTTCGTCAGTCCTTCAGGATATAAAAAAAGACATTTTGTCAAAGACTGATAATAATAAATAAGTTTTATGTCACCAAATCTTATGAAGATACTAATGATAAAAGGCGTAATGTTTTAATTAAGGCTTTTCTATTTAAAAGGAATAACAGTATAAAATCTTCGATTCTAGCGAGAAAAGACGTTAACTGAAATCATAACAAGAAAAGACCTAACTATCTAGTTGAGGCTTTTCTGTTTAGGGTTGTATAATTTTCCTTATATTTTTTCTAAAATGAAAGGGAAAATTGAATTTAAAAAAAAAACTGTGTTTCAGTTTATAATTAAAACCAAATGTAATAGAAAAAAGGAATTATTATACGAATTATCAAAGATTAAAATCATAAAAAAAGCCTGTAGATAGTGCTTAAAACTTTGCTTCAGACAAAAGTGCAATTATCTCAAAAGTGCTTTTTCGTAGTTACGGCCTTTCACCATATGGGGGCAGTATTATAAAGAGGAAAGATTTGATTGTTTGCATTGAATAGGCTCCGAAACTACCGAACCGATTTAAAAAATTCTTTCACTGTTGGGAAGCTACACTATCCCCGGGTGACATAGGCTATATTATTATAGTTTTTTTACTATTTTTTCCGAAGCGAAGCTAGGGCGATTTCCTAGTTACATAATACAATGACATTTTATTTAATGACTAATAAATATAATAGTTTTATTTAGATGTGCTTAGGAGTTTCTTTCGCCATTACTTCTCCATGCAAAAGCTTATTTACGAAATGGTAGTAGTATAATTACAAACTTCAAAATTAAGGGTAACTCAAAAACTACTAGTCAGATCTCGCTTAAATTTAAGTGTTCCACTTAAATAATGACAAGCACCAGCTTTCGATTAAAAACAGAATCATCAAAATCGTTTCACCCAGTCGAAAGTTCTGTGATAAGAAACATTAAAAAAATACAGTCGAATTGAATACTTCCTCCTTTTTTGAAGTCGGTTAAAAATTACGATCGAGTACGAAAAATACGATCATACCTAAGTATTTTTAATGTCAATAAAACTGTCGGAGTTTCTTAAATTTTAAAATTTATAATCCCCAACTCAGAGTCACTAACGGTTACTTTAATCGCTCCTTAGTACAGAATCACCATACCAATTCTGTACTAAGGAGCGATTTAAGTAACCGTTAGTGACTCTGAATTAGGGCGTTATTATTTAACTTGTTATTGTAATGCGTTGTCAACAGGACGCGAGGGATTTTTTGAACGCGCAGAATGAAAACAGCGATTTGGTGACTTCAATCGTTTGTAAGGCGTTCGGTGTTGGACAACATGTTTATTTTTCGGTCAGTACTTAACTCTTATGTATAAAGAAAGTAATACTTTATTCCAACAGTTACTTACTACAGATAACAGGTACCTATGGGTATAATAAAACCAAAAACATTAAGACTACAGTTAAGCTCTCTGCTGTAAGCATTAAGGAAATGGATCGCACTCAGTAATTGCTACGGAGAACCACAGCACTGATATTCTGTGCGAACCAGTTTTGGAGTGCAGTTCGTGCCACACACACTATAACACTACATAACGCTACATATTCATGTCGTGAGCTATGAAGAACGCACACAGATAAAGACACACACAGAGACTGAGAAGAGAAACTTAAACTCATTGAAACCGCCTCGCTGGGAATCGAACCCAGGACCCTTGGCATAGCGATCGGGCTTGGTAACCAATGCGCCACACGGGTCCTGTGTTTATTGTTTAGCGAGAACATAAGTGGTCTTTTTCTAATGCTATTACCACAGTACATAACTCACCGCCTTGTAATGACTGAGGCAGAAAAATACCGTGCTGGATTACGTAATTCCTGTATTTACAAGCTACCATCCACGTCAAAAACTATGCCGTTTTTGTTTTTCTGTCCGGAAGTTACTGGCAGAAAACAGCGTGGACCAAATTTCACATAAACCTTTTCTCAAGTTTAAAGATGTAGTAGTATTACGTTGAAGTCTGCTTTTTAGGACAAAAATTATTGTTTCGTTCCAGGATGAAAATAATTGTTGGTTAGACCTGAACTCGTCAACCAAGTGTCTGTCCATGTTGGTGGACCCCCGGTGGAAGGCGCTGGGCACTGCGAGCCGGGAAATTGTACTTGTATCATATGATAATACTATTCAAGTGGAATTGAAGCTGTAAGTAATTAAATATTCATTCTTAGTCCATTGAGGCAGTCCTGGATTTGCCAATAGGCCGTATAGGCCGCGGCCTAGGGGCGGCAGCATCCTATGTCGCAAAAATTGTAATTCTTGTTTTTTTACGCACTTTCTTAGTGACTAATTCAGTGCCTTCCTTACTATGAATGGAAAATTATTATTTGGGAAAGTTACATGGGGCGGCGTAAATAAATTGGCCTACACTCATAAAAAATATAAATCCGGCACTGCATTGAGGTGGCCTGCCATGGGCGTTCCCATATTTTTGACCCAGGAGAGGGGGAAACACTAAGTATCAAATCATCAATCAAATCAGATATGGGCAATCAATTTAGGTGTGGGGGAGGGGAGTCAACTTTTAGTTCATTTAAAACTCAATCATGATAAAACAATCCCGATACAACAATCATGATAAAGAATCTCTCCTAAGTAGTGTTTTATTGATCCCTCCATAGGGAATCTCAACAAGTAGTGATAACGGCTACGGTGCTCGAGCTATCTCAAGTGTATCCGTTCTCGAGTGATGTCATCGGAGACCCGAGCGCCGACGTTCGCATCACTGTGTCCAGTAGGAGCGACATCTGTCGACTGGATCGGTCGCTAAGTTGTATCTTCGGTGATAAATACAAGGTAAGTACTTAAGGCAAGGTAATAGTAAAAAAAATCAAAAATTCTTTATTATTCCAAAAATTTTTACATTTTAAGTTAATAGTAACATGGGCAGTGCAGGTTTTAGCATTACCAGCGCCCTGGGCGAGATTTCTTCGGCGCCCCTATCTGCTATTGAAACCCATACAAAAATAATAGGTATGTTTATCCATGCCAAGTTACAGCTTTCCAGGGCTAGGATCTCGACGCTATGCTGGGGACGGACGGACGGACAGACAAGACGAAACTATAAGGGTTCCGCTATGATTACATGCGGCGCCCCTTCAAACGTGGCGCCCTGGGCGATCGCCAACCTAACCTACCCTATCGTCGCCACTGATATGGGCGACGATAGTTGGGTGCAAGGGAGTGCATTTGTAACCCCATTCTAACGTGCTGTGATTTTTGAAATGACCAATGCGTGCTCGAATAACATTATAATTATCTTTAAAATCATCATACTCGTATTACAATATCAAAGGATTATTGGGTACAAGAATTAAGCAATACAGTATACATAATATTATATTATACACAACATAAATTATAAGAATAATATTCTGTAACGGCCGCATGTGTCCTGTTGCGGCGCTGATTTTCAGTCAAACATCAAAATTAAAATTGTATGTAATTAAGTTTCGTTCGATATAACTACATAATTATGATTGTGTGATTTGTGTCCTTTTCAGATGTCCTTGGACACTGCGAAATTGGCGATGTGTATGTCACCGACTACTAAAATGTCGAACTCGGATGTTATAAATGGCACAGTGAGTACAAAATTAAGAATTATTTTTTATTTAAATTATTTATACTTACATTTTTTATGTAAAAGCTGACAAACTAGTATATACGTGCTACCTGATGGTACAGATGGTAAATGGTCATCATTATCCATGGATATCTGTAGCATCAAAGGCATCGCTGATGCGTTGGCGGCTGACCGGCGCCATGGCGGCTAGCCAGACAGGCCTCACGGAAAAATAAGAATAATAGTAATAATATTAATGCCTTATTAACAATATCGATATTATAATCATTATGCGGAGCTTCACCTCCAGCCGGCCGTCTTCTGTCGCCTCTTACGACGTCCCTGGTTTGCTGGCATAGGATTAGTGTCAGTATTGTAGGCCGCCCCAATAGGTTCAAATCGGTGCGGCGGCACCCTTAGAAATATTAGAATACGTGTCACATCTAGTAACTTTCTCTTTGAAATCGACGAGAAAAAATGTTACGGCAACATAAGTATAAACATCTCTTTGATGAGAAGAAGACGTGCAGTATGCATTTTTTGGTCATCAACTAATATTGTTATAATGCTAATATTGATTTTAGAGTAAATATGGGTCCTATCCTCTATCATTGTACTATATTGTGTGCAGGAGGAAGATTCGAGATTCTCAATGCCGCCAGAAGTACCCAGAAGGAAACATTCAGGTTCGTTTCACGACTTTTTGATGCTTATTTTGTATTTAGAAACTAAGATGTTTTTATTATTATAACCTCTTTTAATTATAATATCATTGTGTATTATAGAAAGATATTTTGGAATGGTTCTGTTATTTTAATGCTTTTCATAACTCAACGAACTTTGAAACACAAGAAGCTATGACTCTATGGTAAACACGTAGTTCTAACCATGGATATATTACTCTAACTAGATACATAACTTTGTAGAGATACTTGAAGACGGATGACGTTACAAAGGATTGAGTCCGTGTTAAAATATATTTATAATTAGTGTGGGGCACTTAAAATAAAATAAAAATTGTACCGTAATAAATAATGTTTAATTTCATTATCAACAAAATACAAAAAAGTACAAAAATAATCATATAAAAACGTTAGTTTCCAGGACAAAAGGATAATTTTGAAGAAATTATAATAAAATGTGTTAATTCAATATTATAATTTTTTACCACCAGAAAAATTATGTATTAGAAAATATTTTGAAGAACCATATCATAATAGGACATAATTCTTCTAAGTAAGCGTGTCCAACCCTACAAATATGAAGGACAACCTCAATCCGATCTGTGATTGGTCGAATAGTCATTGACGTCATTGTGTTGTCATCCGTCTTCAAGTACCTCTACGAGGATATGTATCCAGTTATAGTAATACATCCATGGTTCTGACAGTGACATTATTTGAGATAGAGAGATTGACATTGAGTTGACAACTGATAAGTTATCAGTTGTCAACAACCTCAAAACAAAAGTCAAAAAATAAAAAGTTGATGTTGATGGTTTGTTTTGTTGCGGAAATCTTAACTCAGTAGTTGTTTAGTTATTTTGTGTTTTATTTTGTTTGTAAGTATTTTTATCAATAACGGTATATATTTAATTAAACATGAAGAATATTTTTTTATTATTATTCTATATTATAGGTTAATTCCATGTAAAATAAGAATAATTATATCTCTTTTCTGTTATCGGCAATAACTTAACGTGGTTTTATTCAGTTTATCAAATTAGGTTTGCCTATACTTACTGTAAAAATATTTTGGCGAATTCAAAATTATGTCGATTCTACTTAAATTTTAAATTACTCGTTATTAAAAGGTAAGTTATCATTAATTAAAATTAAAATAATGTGGGTAGATAGATATTTTATTGCACATTATAGAGGTAAATAAATTGAAGAGAATGTGAATGATTTTGGCAATGTAAACAGCATTGTATCTTTAATTAAGTTAAGCAAATAAAAAACTACTTGTAAAACAATCTCCACTTACCATCAGGTGGGATTGTGGTCAAGCATTAACTTAATTGTGTAAAAAAAAAACTAAATCCAATTACTAATGACATTGATTTCTTCTTATAGACATCTCAAATCAATCACAATCACAACCCATACATTTGGTCGGCATTAATTTGAATCAGTACCAATAGTTGTCAACGTTTGCTAGAATCTTTCAGCACCTGGCAGTAGCGTTTTTATTTATTTATTTATTTATTTATTTATGGATAACCAACAAGACACACATTAAGTATACAAAAATACAAGAGACAAATATTTTAAGAATTAAATGTTGCCTTAATTATAGGTTACCACGGCATGCATCGTGGACGAAGAAATATAACATAAATACAATATCTAAAAATTATAATGGGTACTTAATCAATTTGTAATGTATATAATGTATTTAAACAACTTAATTCAAGAAAAAATTGTATATAAAGTAAAAATAAAAATAGAATATAAAATAAATGTTGACTATTGACTATTGCTTAAAGATTTCTTTACACAGTTTTTAAAAGTGAAAATTTTATTGCTAAATATATCCATTACTGTTGATTTGGCCAGAGAGTTGTACTGCCGTTGTATTCTGTTAAGAGTTGAGTGACGACCAAGATTACTTTTGGCTACGTTTAAGATAAACGTTCGCGAATGTTTTGATTGTCTAGGTGTTTTAAAAGGCACGTTTAGTTTTATTCTTTCTAGAATGTCAGGGCAGTCAATTTCGCCATTCATTAATTTATACAGAAATACAACGTCAAGAAAATCTCTGCGTTCTTTAAGGCTGATTAGTTTAAAATGTTTAAGACGGTCTTGATATGATGGTAATCTTTTAGCCAAGTTGCATTGATAGCTTAAGTGCCAAAGAAATCGTTTTTGCACTCTTTCTATACGTTTAACATAAACATCATAATGGGGATTCCATACAACACTACAATATTCAAGGTTGCTTCGAATAAGGCTATTAAAAAGTGTTATTTTTGTGGATGGGTTTTTGAAGCTTTTACTATTTCTTATGACAAAGCCTAGCATTTTGAAGCTTTTTGACACCAAGTTATCAATATGGGAGCTAAATTGTAATTTTTGATCCAACAAAACACCCAGATCCTTTACAAGACTTATATTTTGAATGCCCGTGTTATTTATGTAATAAGACTGATAGTGTATCTCTTTTTTTCGAGTGAATCGAATGTGTTTACATTTATCTACGTTTAGGGTCATGTGATTTCTAAGGCACCAGTCATTAAAACGATTTAAGTCATCTTGAAGAAGACTACTAGAATGAGGACTGTTTATTTCTTTTACAATCTTTAAGTCATCGGCGTAAAGGAAGACTTTAGAATATTGAAAACATGAGGTAATATCATTTATGAAAATATTAAAAAATAAAGGGCCTAAATGGGATCCTTGTGGTACTCCGGATAATACTGGGAATTTTGCAGACTCGTAGCCATTTAATACAACTTTAGAAAATCTGTTACTTAGATAAGAAGAACACCACCTATGCAGGTTGCCACCAATTCCACTACGAGCTAGTTTGTCTAAAAGTATTTGGTGGTCAACTTTATCGAATGCTTTACTAAAGTCAGTATATATAACATCTGTGCATATTCTTGAGTCCACATTCTCTATCACATTCGAAAGAAAAGATACAAGGTTAGTTGATGTTGACCGTGATTTAATAAAACCATGCTGGGAGGGAGTTAACAATTGTTTCACTTGCCATGAAATCACTGGAAAGAGAAGCGACTCGAATACTTTGCCAAAAATGGGAAGAATAGATATTGGGCGATAGTTAGTTACGGATGATGCATCTCCATTTTTAAAGATTGGGATAACAGAGGCTTCTTTCCAACGTGTTGGAAATACACCTGACTTGAGAGACGCATTGAAGAGTAGGGTAAGAGGTTTTGTTATACTATCCGCACATCTAGAAATAAATAAAGGAGGAATACCATCACATCCTGCACCTTTATATATATTTAAACTTTTTAATGCCTTGTGTACTCGGTCTTCGGTAAGAGTAACAATGCTGGTGGTATACCCTGTGTTAAAGTCTGAGCACTCCGTATTTTGTCTGCTCCGTGAAGTGTGAGTTGAGGGAGGGTTAAAAACTGAAGAAAAACAAACAGCAAACATGTTGCAAATTTCAGTGCCATTAGATGATGTCAAGTTATTTAATTTCATAACCGAGGGTAGAGTGCTACTATTTTTTCTCTTATGTTTAATAAACGACCAAAATAGCTTAGGATTGTATTTAAATGAAGACTCTAGGTTTGAGAGATAGTTTCTGTAACAGAAGTTGGACATTTCACTACATCTTTTCTTTAAAAGGTTAAAAGTTACTTTATCTAGAGGGTTTTTATATTTTAGAGGGTTTTTATATCTAGAGGGTTTACAGCGAAAGGCTATTTTTAGAAGCTGGTCTGGTATACGAAGCCAAGCAGAGTCCCCTCTTACCAACAAATGCAGAAAATTTGGTATTCATTCACCACAATTTGTCACTAGATTCACCACGATTTGATTTGAACTCCATTTTGAGAATTGACGTCATTGTTCATATATTAAAAGCGAATGCAACAAACTTCATTAAAGCTAGTATTGAGTATCCTTTAGTGACATCACCTGACGTTTTTGGTGGGAAATTTGATATTGATTTCTGTTTATTAATTTTTGTTTTTAAATGGTATATTATTATATTTATAATATTTTTTTCGAGACCATTAAGGTCCTATCTGTTGGAGGGTTCTTTTTGATATATCTGGACTTTGGAGGAGAGGGGCTATTTAAAACACACTCACTTCATTATATTCTATATTGTGAATACTGTATAATTACACTTTATAATAATATTGTTTATAATGACATTACAAATAATGTCTACCCCGGTTCGTGTCTCAGATAGAAGTCATCTTGTCACAATAGAACACATTCTATTGTGACACTATTTAAATATATTAATATTCTAAAACACCTGACATATGTGCATGTGTTGCCTGCCAGTACAACACCCTACACAATTAAAACTCCTACACTATCTATAAAATAAAATTGAATTCTAAAATTAGTCAACATTCCTATTGTAACATGTCTTGCGACACAGCATTTCAGGAGCAAGTGGATTGAATAATTCCTAATTGAGCCGCAGACCATCTACCAACATATTATTATGGCCGCTTGTTTGTTGGTATTTATTTGTACCCAACAAATAAAGTTGCAGTGTTGCTATAGTTTTTTTTATAATAATAATAATATTAATCCAGTCATTTGATAGATTCACTTGAAAAATATTCTGACTTTCAATTTTGTAAGTGAAAAAATATACAAGGTAACAATTTTAAGACACAAACGACTCGAGTCGAACCTTTAACATGTAGTATGTTTTAGTGTTCCAATTTTAGCAGTGTTGAGCAATTTTCATTGGATGTGTTAGTTATTGAAATGTAATTCATGATTGATTGTTTATTGTATTTCAGGATACAGTGTGAAACTAAGAAACCTTGGATCGTGGAATTCACCTTCTACTGTTTCTACCTCATCTCTTGCACAGGTATGCACTCGTACCTCCAGATTTGGTTTGTAATAAAATGATAATAACATTAATTTATTGAATGAATCGTTTCAGCTGCATGAAAAGCTAGCTGCTTTGCCTCGATATACATTTGATAAAGAGCCAGTAAGTGTATGTGCATTGCCACAGCTATCTACAGTCTCAGAAGTTAGTGAAACTGAAGAAAATCGTACACTTAATTCATCTTTGAGCACAATTAAATTATGTAGAAGATATGGAGTTACGTATAAGAGAATTAATAAAAATGAAAGTAAAATCTCTAATAGTACCAGCGATGACAGTAACGAGAAAAGAAACCTTTCTCCTGTAGCTAATTACGATGAAAATTCTGTAAGTTGTTTATTACTGGCAACAGTTGGATCAGCTGACGATTCTATTATCAGTGACACAATAGGCCGCTTGCCTAAAAACGTTCCATGCAATACTGATCACATTATAGATTTGCTAGCCCAAGAAGCTTTGGAGAGCCACAGAGTAAGGCAAGAGAGTGAAAACATTGTAGGTAACAAAAATACATCAGATTTACAGCAAAAAAATCTTGGTCTGACAGAAAACCCTGTCAGTAAAAATCCGATCACAGAGTTTTTACAGGAACATCCATTGCCAAGCAAACAACAAGTTATAGACGAATCGTCTAACGAAATTGTAGAAAACACTCCAGTGTCTTGGGTTCAAGCAAAAAGATCTAAGTACAAGAGTGATAAAAACACTACAAAATCAAATACAGGTGAAGAAGACGAACTTGCATTGATGCACAATGCTGATGATGTTGAAGACTTCTTTTCTCAACATGTAAAAGAAAATAGACATGGCAAATTAGTTATTAGCCCGACACTAGCTAGAAAAATTAATGAGACCAGTTCTGAGTGTAGTGAAGACTTTGATCAGTGCGTTCTTAGGGTGGACCAGTCGCAAAATTATATTGTGCAAGATATTGCAATAGATCAGTTATTTATACCAGATACAAATATTGTTGAGTGCTTAAATGCAATGGTAGATAGGGTTTGCCAGGATTTAGATAAATGTGTTACCTATATGGATTCAGTTGAAGAACTTCGAGAAATTGATAACAAAATTCCTGTTAGACGCAGCCGTAGACGAGTGACTAAAAATAAAAACATAGAAAAACAGGATGCCCTGGAATCGAAAACCAAAGAAAATATTCCAAAATCAAGAGGAAAAGAACGTAACTCAGTTAAATTACAATTTCCTAAAACGAATTCAACATTAATTAAAAAAACATCAAAAAATACTAAACCAAAGAAAGATCAACCATTTACAATAATGTCTCCCATAATTGAAAGAGATAGTGTAATTGATGAGTCAGTGGCAAAAAATATTGATCAAGTGGAATCACCTAAAAGTCCTATAACACCTTTATTGCGAAGAAAACGAAAACTGTACTCTCCAAAAGATGAAATGTGTCATGAAAAAACAAAGATTCCTGAAACGGAAACTACAGAAGTTGATAACCCCAAAAACACTGATTCGAAACGATTTTTTAAGACACCAAGGACTGTTGCTACATGCTATAAAGAATTAGAGCAGGAAAGAATAACACGGACCAATAAACTGCGGAATAGGTTATTATTAAAAAAGCCTGTGTTATCGGTCTCACCAAGAACATCAAAATTGAATCAGGTTTTTGATAGCTTGAAAGACGTAGTTTACGGTGAACCTGTTAAACTCGTAGATAAAACGCAACTTAAGAACGATAATGCCGTGTATAATTTTACAAGTGATAGTGAGGACGAATATGAAAAGAAGAAGACTAAGCCTGACTCGAAAAAAGTGTTATTTTCGAATAGTTCTAATTCTGTCTTGATTGAAGGATCAAGTAAATTAAATGATAAAACTACAGATATAGACGAAACAAACAAGAAAGGTGCAAAAGGCACGCGTAAGCCCCGTGCAAAGAAACCAACGCTTAAACGTCAGAAAAAAGTTATAACTAAAAAACCAGAATCACCTCAGAACAATTTAGAAGATGAACGCATGAGAAAGGAAACGCCTGAAGTTTTAAATACATCGTTTGTTATTGAAAACCCACTAGATACTGAGAAATCGTCCGATAAAAATCCAGAACCTATACTAAACGTTGCACCTCAAATGGAATGTATTTCTGAAGATAACTTAAAATCAGATAATGGAAATATGAAGGAAAATCAACATAAAACCAAAACTAAGAGAAATCTTTCCCTCAAGCGAAATAAAGATATTCCAAAAGTAAATATTGATTTAAGTATGGCCGACCATGATGGTACAGTTAGTCCTTTACCCGGACTTGTAGTGGAAACTGTTTTGGTAACCGAGTTTGACAATGATTCAATCTCTACTAATATGCTTCAGAAATGCAAAGATATATTATATCAATCAAAAGCAGTCGTTGCCAGTGAAGTTAACACTACTCAAAACTTACTTTCTGATAGTAATGAACAGATCGATTACAGTTCGAGTAATCTAAATATTACCGAACAATTAAATCGAAAAGGTCATAAGAAACAAAATGATGAAGAAAATATGGAAAATAAAGAAAAGATAGAAAAGAAAAATAACCCTAAAAAGAATATAAAGAAACTAAATATTAGAAAAATAAAACTTGAACATTCTAAACTCGCAAAATCACTTGCAAATGAAGAATCTATTATTCAATTATCAGGAACAGAAAATTCCGAAAAATCCATGGCAACTGTAGGAAGCTTACATTCTCCTATAACTGCGCATGGAGATTTTAATGAGCATCCTCCCAATGCTACTCTTTTAAACGAACGGATTCAACCAAGAATAGTAGAACAGGAATATTTGAACCAATCTATAAAAGATTTCTTCTCTGAACTAACTAAACAGCTTCATAGATCCAATGGAGATGATAGTATTGAGTCTAATGACAGTCTGAAAGTCGGAAATAAATCAGATGGTCGTTCTAGCATTAAAAGTGGCAACAGTATCTCGCCTGTAGTAGCCATTACTAGGCTATCGCCTGAATACATTAGATCACGAGTGTCAGTTAATTCTAGCGAAGTTATCGAAAAATCGAACTTAAATTTAGATACACGAAAAACATGTCAAAAAAATTCAGATAATAAAATATTTGATTGTAATACTGAGAATAAGACCACCAAGGAAAATAGAAGAGTACTCAGATCAACAATATCACCCATAAGATTAGATTGTGATTTCAAATTAATAAAATCTAACCCGGCAACTTCGTGCTCTGAAAGCGAAGATAATTGTGTTAAACGCATCAAAAGTATATTTTCTACTAAAAAGCAGACAGTTCCAACAAACTCGAGTTCAGAAAAAACCAATAAAGTATCTTCTAGAATATGCGATAAAGACATTGCTATGTGCAATCCCATTTTAAGAAGACAGCCAACAGAGCATGAAAGAGAGGATTCCGTAACTTCTGGAGTGAACAATTCTTCTGTGACTTCCAAAAGAAAATCTTCGCCGATTCTCAGGCCTCTGAAGAGGGTTAAATATAGCGAAAAGAATAATAACTTCGGTTCTGCCGTCACTGATAGTGGCCCCAGTATTTCCAGCGTAGAAGAATGGTTTAAAAGGAATGAACCCACATATAGAGGTAAGAAAAACTAAAAAAAAATTCGACTTTTTATGTATATTGTTGTAAATGTTGCCGTATTGGGGCGGCTTAGTATACTAACCCCAATCCCGTGCCGGATGGGTGTCGTAAGAGGCGACTAAATCCGGCCCGCTGATGGTAGGGTCCCTCGAGGGATTATATTGGTAATACTGATTTTAATTATTAATTAATATTTAATACCACTATTACTATTATTATTTCTCCATGGGGTTCGCCTGGATAGCTACCACCCTTGAGCATGAGTCAGCTGCCAAACGACTCGTCGTTTTCCGGCTGGGGGCTTGAGAGCCAGTTCTTTCTATCTTTTTCTTCTTTCCTTCTTGGCCGGCAACGCATCAGTGATGCCTTTGGTGTCGCTGATGTCCATGGGCGACGATAGCCACTTACCATCAGGTGGATCGTCAGCTCGTTTGCCGGCTATTTCCATAAAAAATGTACCTTATTATGTACTTTTCGTTAGTTAAGGATTCTTGGGTATAATCTTATATTTTCAAGTATGTTTTTTCTTTCAAATACATTTTCTAATACTTGAATTTTTTTATTGATCTTGAAAATGAAATACTTTTTTTTAGAGCAAAGTTCAAATTTGTCCATCAAAGAAACCCTCAATAATGTTTTGGAGAAACTGGATACAACACTAGTTGAGATACATCACAACACTAGTAAAAGGTAATGAAACAAAATTATTTGTTTGTTGTAAAAATTATAATTTTGAATGAATTTAGTCTACTTCCATATTGTATTACTTTAAGATTTAACATTTTTTAAGATATTTTGATAATCAACCTGGTTGATAAAAAAATTCCCATATTTCATGTTTTCAGGCATATTTTTTATTTTAATTTAAAATCTTAATGACGGTATTAATTATTTATTTTTGATTATATTTGATTGTTGCCGACAAATTGACAAATAACCTGTTGGTAAGAGGTGACATCCGCCCACGGACATCACAACACCTGAAGCCATCTCCGGCCAAGAAAGAAAAGAACAGCTAAGATAAAAATAAAAAATAACCGACTTCAAATGAAGTACATCCAATAAAAAAGAATCATCGAAATCGGTTGGCGTGATATTGAGTTATTCGTCCATTTGTCGCGCACATACTTAATGCTAAGACATATGGTTTTCTCATGGATGCCATTGTCAGATCTCGCTCAAAAAATGGGACCACATGACAAGCACCAGCTTTCGATTTAAAAAAATCATCTTTGGTTCACCCAGTCGAAAGTTCTGAGGTAACAAACATAAAAAAATACAGTCGAATTGAGAACCTCCTCCTTTTTTTGAAGTCGGTTAAAACATGTTTATTTCATTGAAGTATAATGTCATAGAACAGACATCTCGAACAAAACGTGTGTCCCGCCCGGGAGGTACCATTTTCAAAATTGAGCCCCCGCTCACCTTTCAAAATGGAACGAATCCATTGAAGATTGTAGCCACGTGGCGCCAATGCATTGGGACATACATGGTGTTCGCGGTGTCGGTTCTATACGCTAGTAATAATACTTCAATGGTTTATCTGGTGTTTCCAGGTTTGTGGATATGTTTGTGGAAGTGTCGACAGAGCTCAACGAGCGGAAGGCGCGGCGCGAGGCGCTGCAGCGACAGTTTATGCAGCTTTATGAAAGGTTTGCATTTAATGATGTTTAAAAAAACATAGATAAGCCATGCCCTTACAAATCAACCAAAAAATCTGTTCCGAAAAGAGCTACAAAACACACGCGTTTATCTTTGTTTCACTACACCAATCACACTACAGTAATACACGAAGGCATTTTAACGTTGTATGTCAAATCTGACAACAAAAGCGTGCGTATCGTCTTGTATTGACAGAGCGACTACGAGCAGACGAGGTCAATTGACCTCTCTTACGATCTTCATCTTCGGCGCGCTAGTGACATACTTATAATATCATTGTTTGCATGTATAATAATTTAATACAAGCTGTTGGCTGCGACTTCGCGTAGAATTGTTAATGGTTGAGAACATGGTTGAATATACTCTATAGTATAGTTACGTGCGGATAATGTAGGTGAAAGAATTTTTGACATGGGTCCAGTTTTTTAGTTTATCTAGTAACAAACAAACAAACAAAAAATCTAACTTTCCTCTTTTTAATATTAGTCTTGTCAAGTTTATTTAAAATAAAAATAGCTCATGTTACTACACACTTAAGAATTATTCTATTGATATTGATGAATTGTTCGATCGATGAACCATTACGAATTTACGATCACGTCAGCCTTCAAACAAAATAAAATAAACTTCAAACAAAATAAACCATGCGTTTTAAGAGCTACGATGCTACACACACACACATAGAGAGAGAGAGAGACAGAGAGAGAGACACACACGTAAACTTACAACACCCCCCTCCCTTGTGCTTATTGTTGTACGTCACTTTGTACTCTCGACATAAAACTTCATCCCTCACCGCCCACAGGTTACAATGGACGACAAATTTATACTACAGAAACACAGACATATCCAACTTATGACACCTATCCTTTGTACATACACTGTTGTCATAAAATCCTCACTGTGCCCTCCAGGTTACAATCAATGGACGATCAGTTCTTGGAGTCGATGAAGAAGCGCGCACACGAGCTGATCCGCGAGGAGTGTAGACAGAAGCGGGTCATGGTGCGTCTGCTGCGGGAAGACGTTCAGGCGGTGATGGACCGCCTTGCTGGAGGGTAGGGCCCCTGGGGGCACGGAAGTAGATATATCAGTTGCCTGGAGACCAGGATTGAACAACCTGCTGGAAAATCCAAGGGGAATATTACATAGCGATGGTTAAGAATCACTAATGTCTATCTCAAGAAAGTCAACTTTACAGGAGATGATAAAAAATACATATTACCTGTTCATTAATAAGGTTATTCAAAAGGTTTACAATAAATAGTAATAAAATTTTACAATAAAAATTTATAATACAATTTTATAGTAATAAAATTTTGCAATAAAAAGTTATAATACAATTTTACAATTTTATAGTAATAACATTTAACAATAAAAGTTTATAAATAAATAGTACCTATACTATAAAGAGTATTGCAATAATTATATGAATAATAGAGAATTACGTTATCCTTAAAACAGTAAAGATATGATTGTTCATCTGAGATGAATCAAGAGATGAATCATCTCTTGTGAAGGTTATTTTTTGAGATAGACACTACTGATTCTGGAATGAATGAATTAATGAATAATATGAATATTTATTTGCAAAAATTGTACAAAATTACATATATTTAAATAGGTTTTAACCAAACATTTTATTTCAGAGTAATTATTCTTCGAATATTTGAGTAATAAATGATGAATGTAAGGCAATTATAATTGACATATCTACAACATTTTTAAAGGCAAGTAAAAATTTTATGTGTATTTAATTTTCCCGGATTGAATTGATTTCAACCGTCGTTACTATGACAAGAAATATTATTATGTATGCCAATTAGATATGTCATTTAATTTGCTGTAATATATTGGTCGAACTAGGCCTTTGTGTTATAAAAATAAGAGAGAGTTTCAATTTCTAAGTTATATACAAACACTCTCTTGTCGGTCGGTTTTTATAAATAACCTATCTATGCCTTAGCGTTGATAACAAAACATACCATAGTAGCTGTGATATATTTATGTGGTATAAAATTATCTATTTAAACTTGTATAGGCCGATCGCTCTAAGCTGGCACGTTCAGTGACATTTCACCATACTCAAACTAAGATAATTTTTCATACAGTATGATTTAAAAAATTGTCTTTAAATATTGTTATAATCAGAACTATAATTAACATGGAAATTTGATTTTGAATTTAACCCATCTTTTGTTTTATTAAAAAAACCTGTACCTGAAGCCACTGTTAATACAAAAGCTAAAACTTTTTCTAAGTACATAAGTAGGTGTTTAATTTAAAATAAAATTATTATTGTCACCCGGGGATAGTGAAGCTTCCCAACAGCGAAAGAACTTTTCAAATCGATTCGGTAGTTTCGGGGCCTATTCAATGCAAACAAACAATCAAATCTTTCCTCTTTATAATATTAGTATAGATCAGAATAATAATATCAGATTGTTGTGATGTCTTTGCAGTTTTCTAGTAAATGACGTCACTGAAAATTCTTATTGATGACACACAAGCGCAATTTGTCTTTTGTGTTGTGCGTACCAGCTTATGGTAATCAGCCTATACTATATATTTAATTATTTATTAGTAATTAGTTTATTATTAATCATAGTAAGGTACGGATAGTAGAAACCGTTGATATGAAATAGACTGTTTTTAGTTAGTAAGATTAAATGTATTAAATGTATTGAAGAAGAAAGAAAGAACAATTGAAAATTTTTATTTTTATCCCTAGAGTAGTTTGTATTTAAAAGAGAGTTTTAAGTTGTTTTCCAATTGTATAATTTTTTTTATTTGTTACTACACTTAATAACATTAAGGTTATGGCGCCGCGAATATACTTAGTGATAGTATTGTTCGTGATAGTCATTAGAATTGGTTTTGGTTAGTTTAAGTTGTAATAAGTACAATTATTTTAAGCTTTTAAGAACGGTTGAAAGTACAATTGTTTGGGTTTTGATTGTGTTACGAGTCGGTGTGACGCGCGGCCGTCTCGCTCGTGTATAGCCTGCTCTTTCCAGTTCTGTAATAAATGTTAGCAAGTATGTAATTGTAAATTAAGATTTCCATCCTAATGTGTCATAACTAAGTGTGGTGACGTAACGAATAAAACTGATATTAATTACGTATTTTGACGTTTTATTTTTTACCTCCTAGAAATGTACTATTGGATACAAGTGCTCTGGTCGGCTTTGCGCGTGTTTTCTTGGATTATAAGTACCTACCGAATATGTTATTCAGGTCATAGGCTACCTGTCTGCTCGTTTTATGGAAATCCGTTGGTAGTATTCTATTGCAAGAATAACATACATCCATATATACATATATATATATGATTAGCAATAAGACCGCCGATTGTTTTCTTATTTTTATATCTTTTTATTGTGTTGAAATTGGTGAACTATAAAGAATATTTGTATTGTATTGTATTGTATACATACATACAAACTTTCACATTTATAATACTTAATGTACTTACTGGGTTTCCGTTAAGGGAGGATCAACGGACGGTGTGGTGAAGGTGGTTATTTTCATTATTATATTATCATTATTTTCAGATTTATTCAACATGGTCAGCAATGCTTACCTGAAACTTTACACTGAAACTTTTTTCAATAATATTTACACATATTATTTTAATAAGCATCAAGGGTGGTTATCAAACCCTCAAGTAAAATCTGCATATTTATTACAAGTGCTTCTTTTACTGACATCTAGAAGCGAACATATGAACTGCTTAGTCGGCTCATTTTATTATGTAGTTTACTCGGATTTCGCTAGATGGCGTTGTCTACTGCGCCAATTATCATACGGAAGTATTATTTTGCAGTATTATTATTATTAATACTCAATATTATAGAATTGACAGAAACTTTTTATGTCGAATCAATTAAAAGTTTAGTTCAATATTTTAACATAGTAGTCAAGTTTTTCGCTTCTATTGTCGCCAACGTCCATACCACGTTGAACACACCGGTTCTCGTCCGATCACCGAAGTTAAGCAACGTCGGGCGCGGTCAGTACTTGGATGGGTGACCGCCTGGGAACACCGCGTGATGTTGGCTTTTTGATGTATGATGAATTTTTGTTTATGAAACAAGTAAATGCTAAACTATTGTATTATAGTTTTACGCATGTTATGATCAGCCATTTGATTTTAAAGTTCATAAAGATTATTTTAGATCAAATTTAAAATTACCTTCCATCTAAAGTTCGAATTGGTCGGTCGGTTGGTAGTTTGTTGTTAATTCCAGAAGAAAAGAAAAGAACGTGTTACGTGATAAATAGAATTATAGATATCGACGTTGTATAAAACGAACACATTTATATTAAAAACGTCGTGAAAACGTACTAATTTACATTAGCGGTTATTATGACTTGTTAATTTTGTTATTGTCAAGGTAATTATGTGGGCCGATCCCGGCGGCACTGCAATGCCGGGCCGACCCGTGACGGGAGTGGAGCGAGCCCCGAACATCCCGTCGAATCACAAAAATCAGTTTAATATACTGGTCCCGACGTGCGGGAACTTTCAGATATTAAGCTGAAAAGAACAGATACTACACTTTGATCTTAGCCAAAAGGCCGAGAAGCGATACAAGTCAAGCCTTTTTGGAGATACTTATACGAACTTCAAAGAGTCTCAACAGCGTGATTCAGAAGTTGGTACGGGTATTTTTGAGCGACATCTAGTGGGATAAAGGAGAACTTATTAAATCTACAACTTGCCTTCCCATTGTTTGTTTGGAAATTCAACACGTCGCACAGTGGGACGAAAATCGGGTTTCATAGACTTAGGATTTTTATGTTAAAATTTGTTTGTTTCTTGTCGCAAACTGACGTAGAACCTTTTTAGAAGCCACAACATTATCATATTTATGCACCGCAGGCGACTATAACGCGAAAAAATTTTTTTTTAATTAAATTTGTATGGAACACAACAGAAAAACCGATTTTATTCGAGACTGAGGAGAGTGCCCCTAATTCCCTCTGGTACGATTATTGCCACTATTTTTCTCTATTTTTTGACATATCGCACGTTGCGCGCACTCGATAGACTTTGGGTGAAAAAAAATGAAATATATTTTTTATTTTATTTTCACATTGTGCACGTTATTTTCTATGCTTAAGGGCCTTCAAGGCCCTATTTGGTACTTGACACGTTGTCTAAAACGAGCTACTGCAATGCCTTACCTATTTAATAACAGTTTACCGACTAACCTGCCCTTGTATAATAGGTTACATGGTTATTTAATCAGTTACTAATGACGATCCCTGTGTTCATCAATTTAGTCAATGAGCTCGACTTAATGTATATAATCTACAAGTTACTCACTAGGTAAATTACTACAACAGGCTAAATTATGTATGGTTATTTAAAGTTGGTCCCAAAAAGTTCATTTCTAAAATCTTAAGATATAAAAGCTAAGGACCGTAGTAACAACACAAGTGACTATGTTAGAAAAAAAATAAACACATTGATACAACTACCCATCCATTTCGTATTCTGAATCGCTATCTGTTTGAGGGTCAATGTTAACTACATCGAAAAATTATATTTCAATATGTTCTGTACAAAGTTTTAAAAGACCTAGGGCTTAACTTCCTTTGAGCTGCATCGAGTACATGTCTAGTGGAAGAAATTAATGGATCAGATGAAAGAAGGATCATGTTCAAAAGATCTTGGTTAGTATTAACTCTGCTAGACTTCCGAGAATGAAACTCCCTGTACCTGCGGAAATCTTTATTTCTAGCTTCTGAGGCTTCTTCGGAAAGTTTTCCGATGAGTACAATTGCTACATTGTCTATGTCAGCACCATGCATAAGGATCTTATGTACCGTTGCTGTCATTATAGTACCAATTGTACAGCTCGATATACCTTTCCGTAGTTTTTCGAGTATATTCTTTGAATTTTTCTGTCAATAATTTCGCCCGATGCTATCACTTGTAAAATTACTGCAAATCTTCGTATGAGCTCTTCATCTAAGCCAATAATGGCAGCAGTTTTTTTGAAAACTCAAAAAACAAAATTCTTGCTGTGTTCCCATCGTTTGTTGCAACGATCAGGATCCTTGTTTTGCTTTATCGACCAGCAAACCTAATTCTTCCCGGAATTTAGATTGAACTTCCTTTTTCTTTGCCTCTAATATAAGCTGGTTTTCTCCTCTTATACGAGTTGACAAAGTTTTCAAATATAGTCTGGATGAAATATGAAGCAGCCATTCCACACAATTGATACGAGCGTGCAGAGAAGATAATTCAAATTTGTAGAGATCAGTTTGCATGTCTTTGCGAAACTGTCTCCAATTCATTCATTTCGGAAGGTTTTGCCAAGCACAAATAACAAGTTGCAGGAGATTTAGCATCTGAAAGATAGGTGCATACCTCCCCATCGATCGTGGTCATTGTGACTATGAGTGATTTGATTATTGTCGTATTGGGTAACTTTAAGGCTCCTCAGGCACTGTGGCCGTAGATTTTCACGTACGCAAATTGGCCATTCAATGTTCTATTCCAACCAATCTGCGTAATGTTTTCGGAAATAGTCTGTGTTAAATTTCACCAACTTCCATTTCTTCAATACAGACTGGCTAAATCTTCGACAGAATTCCTGGAGAATGTCTGTATCTTCTTCTGACAAACTTAGACTTAACTGAGACTGAATAGTCTCAAACATTCTTAAATAGTTTCCAAGCTTTCCAGATTGCTTCAGTATCAAATATAGGTCCAAATTTGTTTTTAAAATAGACGTTTCCATATTCACAACTAATACTGGCACAGTTTTACAGAGATTAGTTAAAATTTAACTAAAGTAAATTACAGTGCTCCCTGTATTTATACTTGTTTTACCCATCATAATGGGACTGGGACTATTAGGGGATAGGTTGATAAGTAGGTGCAATAATTAAAATAGTAACAATAATGAGCCGAGTACTGACAACATTAAGTCGAGCTCATTGATTAAATTGATGAACACAGGGATCGTCATTAGTAACTGATTAAATAACCATGTAACCTATTATACAAGGGCAGGTTAGTCGGTAAACTGTTATTAAATAGGTAAGGCATTGCAGTAGCTCGTTTTAGACAACGTGTCAAGTACCAAATAGGGCCTTGAAGGCCCTTGAGCATAGAAAATAACGTGCACAATGTGAAAAAAAATAAAAAATATATTTCATTTTTTTTCACCCAAAGTCTATCGAGTGCGCGCAACGTGCGATATGTCAAAAAATAGAGAAAAATAGTGGCAATAATCGTACCAGAGGGAATTAGGGGCACTCTCCTCAGTCTTTAATAAAATCGGTTTTTCTGTTGTGTTCCATACAAATTTAATTTAAAAAAATTTTTTTCGTGTTATAGTCGCCTGTGGTGCATAAATATGATAACGTTGTGGCTTCTAAAACGGTTCTACGTCAATTTGCGACAAGAAACAAACAAATTTTAACATAAAAATCCTAAGTCTATGAAACCCCTATTTTCGTCCCACTGTGCGTCGCAAGTCAAGTCAAGAGCGCATGAAGCTTTTCACTCGTAGTACGACTTACAAGCCTTACATCTACGGCGATACACAAGCTCTTGACTGTACAATAAAACTTGTAAATAAAATATTACATTTATTTGAAAAATAGAATAAAAATAATTTGGGAGTTTGAATTTGAGTACAGTGCATTTTTTTTGTAATTACCAGATTTTAATTTTATAATGGTCAAAAAAATTTTTTTTTTGATTTGGTTGCTTTACATTTGACAACTTTTTTAGAATCTCTAGGGATTTCTAGGGGGTAAAAAATAAAACGTCAAAATACGTAATAATATCAGTTTTATTCGTTACGTCACCACACTTAGTTATGACACATTAGGATGGAAATCTTAATTTACAATTACATACTTGCTAACATTTATTACAGAACTGGAAAGAGCAGGCTATACACGAGCGAGACGGCCGCGCGTCACACCGACTCGTAACACAATCAAAACCCAAACAATTGTACTCTCAACCGTTCTTAAAAGCTTAAAATAATTGTACTTATTACAACTTAAACTAACCAAAACCAATTCTAATGACTATCACGAACAATACTATCACTATAGTCCCCACGAACTAAGAACGCATATTTGTCGTTTGTCATCGCAGTGACACTAGAGATGTACAAAAAAAATCGATTCACGAAAGAACCAATTTTTGCAACAAATCGATTCAAAATTGTAAGACTTTCTAATCGATTCAATAATTAAATTGTAAATTCTAAAAACCGAAACATTTAGATATCCACAAGTAACTGGAATGATACTGCCTCCATTGAACTACTTAAGTTACTTTACCATACCTATACGCTCAATAATTATGTATTTACGACTATAATAAAATATTTTTTTCCTAAAAAACTCACTGTTAATTCGTCCGCGCCGCATCCAGCGTATGAAATTTGGGTTTCGGTTGAATAATGAATATTCTAACCGTATTTTAATCAGTTCAAATGGCTGCGGTTAGAGATTATCGTAATAAACACTTTTGGTCATGTTCTTATAGAAGAGAAGAAATTAAATTGTTTAATTGTTAAACACAAAGAAAGAAATAAAATAAATTCATTTTTATTTTAAGTTTCGATTATAGTAATGTATCGATTATTATGGTTTTATAAGTGGCTTCATGCCGTCACATCATTTAACGTCAGTGTAGATTTTGTCATCTTCATATAACATTGATTCGACGCCTTATTTTTTATTCAATTTTGCATAAATTATGATGTGATGGGATTTTTACTAGATTATAACGTTCAATATGATTTATAAATAACGTCAATACGAATACGATACAATACGAATAGGGATTTTTAACAAATTTTGGCAAAATCCTTTGTTCGTAAGTAACCAACTATTCATGTCAATTAAATAATTATTCCATTTTGCTCAAAGACGTACGTACAAGGTTGGTTCATATTAATAAATGACAGCTGTCATTAATGCGTTCTTAGATAATTTTGAGTATAAGTAATTTGTTCACAACACTGCGGTGTGACAGCGGCCTTGGCGAGACTTGAATCGAGACATTAATAAAGAATTGATACCACATCGACCCTGGCAGGATTTGAAAGGTTGTTCGATACATTAAAGCAAAATTCGGATTTCGTTGCTATTCTAAGGCTTACGTTTAAAAAAAAGCATTAAAAAATCTTGTAAACGCACACTAAGTCCATCACAACCTCCTAATCTGATCACAGCTTTACTTACCATAATTTAACTTTACTTAACGACTGGCGCGAGCGAGCGGCACATTGTGGACAACAAAACAACGATGTCAACCCAAAACACAATGAAATTGCAGTCATTTTGAATAAGAAATAATTTCCTTAATTATGTTGTGTGTGCCAGTAATAAATCTTTTCTTTCTTTCTTTAATAAGGATGGATTACAATTGGAGACTAAATTTATTTATATAAAAAAAAATATTTATTTAAAAAATGACGAGCATCAGTGAATGATAATATGATATCTATATGAATAAAATATTTTGACATTTGACTTTTGACTGACTATTCATTAATTTTCACCAACAGTTTCAACATGAAGGTGTGTAGGTATAAAACAAAATGTCATGCTAAATGCGAAACCAATGACAGGCAAACACAGCTTTCGCAAATTATTAATCCCTCCCTATTAATTTTGTGAAACTTCACTGCAAAGTGGCAATAAGTTAATTGATAACATTAATACTAGTTTAAAATTTAAATTGCATCTAGTATGACGCGCGGGTCTAAACATATAATTTAGACCCATGAGGACTAAATACAGAACTAATTATCGGGTATCGTTCAACCCTATCTTTACCTCTCAAGATTCAACCGAAGCGTAGTTCTGGGTTCCATAAAGTTTGACCGATTCAGTCGATTCGATTCGACTCGATGAAACAAGTATACTCTGTTTTTCCAGACCAGACTTATTTGGTAAATAAACTTAGTACTACTTTTTACGAAAACATTATAGTTAAAGAAATGGTAAATTAGTTTGTGCATTAAATTATTATAATATTTAAATTATTTTCATTATGTCCGCCTTATTTTTAAATTAGAAATAACGATAAAAGCAGTGTTATTTACCAAATAGAGCCCGTCTAAAATAATGGAATATAGAGTATCCAATTACTGTTACAGTTATAACACATCAATATCCACATTAGGAACCGCTCACAACGACAAATCTACGAAAATCTAACCGAGAAGCAAAAGAATACAAAATACAACTATAATACAGCGTATTATATACAATATGAAGTACTTGAACTACAATACGTATGAGAACCCTGAGAATTAGAGAAAAATACATACTACAAAGTGGAAGTCATTAAAAATGTATTTTAACAAATACAGTACTATATCGGATCCGACACGGTTAATGGGGGTCTGTTGGACCCCGGGGTTAAAACACTTGTTTTTATTCTATATGAATATTTATTTCTATTTACAACACTCAACGCACAGCTAAATGAGCACTGTCCATTTTTCTTTAAATATTTTCGTATGTCACAAATGTCATCTGTTTAATAAGCCACCAACATTTTTTGTTTGATACGAAAAAAAATGCTAGTATGTAATGCAATAGCATAAAAAATTTCGGTTTATTCTGTCTTTTGATCAAATATCAAGTAAAATTGCAAAATGGTTCAAATTCTCCTAGACAATGTCCATTTGACTGCAATATAATATTAATCTTGATTTATACTTATTTAAGCTATATAATATAAATTATGTATCTGCTTCACATACATAATTTATAAGAAAAGTTACTGGACAGGCGTTTTAAAATGACGCGATTTCTTCTACTGGACAACAGATGGCACCTCACGGTATAGAACCACGTCTAACCATTCCTTCAACTAGTTGATATCCGATCACGGTAAAATGTTATTTAATTATTCATCAACAATTCACCATACGTTATACATGTATATTACCTATGCTTAATGTATAATACCATATTAGTTATTGATAAATGATAAAAACACGTCAAATTCAACAATATTCATCCAGCGCCATCTAGCGTCCAGAGGAATCGCCACTTATTGGAATGCTTACAAAAACGCACTGTTATAAAAATTGCAAAACAAAAGAATTTGTTAGTGCTTTCATGGTACTGCTATTATCCAATACACATTTATTTTATGATAATTCGTTCAACGGTCCGCCGTAATTCAAAAACCTTTTCATTTTTGGTTAAATTTAACGTACAAGAAGTGTAGATCAAAACCTGATTTGCAAATTTAATAATGACATAATTGTAAAAAAAAACGTCTATATTAAAAAATGATTTTTAAACTTAATCATTGCCGATACTAAACATTTTAAATGAAAATAGGCACTGTCAAATTTCGTATTCCATATGATCATGATGATGCTATGACCAAAAATCTTGAGACCAAAATTCACAAAAAAAAAATTTGGGTTTTAATAATTATAAAGCAATCATCATACTAACAGTTAATGAAGAAAAACAAAATTGAAATCGCCAGGAATATTGAACGGCCTCAATGAAGATTACATCGTACATCAATACTATAATATTTTAGTCTGTATTTACATTATTATTTGATAACATGTTAAGAATCGTTACTTTTAACATTCTTCAAATATGTTTCAAGGACTAAGGCGCTTACCAAGACAACGCTTTCTCTTGTATTATTATTACGTTCTGAGATTAAATAAAGATATTTTAATAAACAGTCAGAATTTTTGCGTATTATAATTTGATGCTTGACTACAATCGCAATTCATGGTAAGATGGTAAGTGATGTAGTTTTGAGTGGTATAGCGCAAAAGATTTTAACATTTGGGCCACCCAAGTAAGATGTATACGAGACTTATTTGGTAAACAATTTTTCATTGTAATGTAATGTACACTGAACGAAGTTTATTAAAATAATTATAAGTTAACGAAAATCGTTTTGGAACTTCGTTTTGGCATTAAGTCTCTTTAAATTCTTTTCATTTTGTGTCAGGCTTATTTTTAAATAAAAAATAACGATAAAAGGACACAGTAAGATTGTTTAACAAAAAATGGGGTATAAGCATTCAGACGTTGGGATAATTTAACAAATTAAACAGGCAATATAGCAAGTAATTAGTGACATTATTTATCGATATCGTTATCGATTATAACATTTTTGTTTGGTAAACGCCCTAGTCCTTTGAAAACGGTATAAAAAGCCACGATTTTGCTTATTTCAATTACATTATACCTGCGTCGGTCCGAGCAGAAATAAACGCAAGCACCGGAAGATATAACGAGCTATGTACAAGAACCACAGACTAAGTATAACAGATTATATATGTAGAACCGGCGGTCGAGTTTGGATATATACATTAAAAAATAATTAATACCGATACTTCCAAATACCGGTATTTCTAAATACCTTTTGAGAATAAAATTCGGTGTATTTTGGAATGCAATGTATTGAGAAAAGGGTACCACTATTTCAAGCAAAGATAGCTATTATTCCAAGCTGAAAGTACACATATTTTTTTAGTACTAATATAAGTAAAAGTCTACGATTCCAAAGGGTTTCTTCGTCAATTTAAGAGTAAAAAAGCCTTTCTTACAGAAATCTATCGTACTGATACTATAAATAACCATTTAAATACATATTTTTTTGGTAACTAATTCCTTTTTTAGCCTGAATTTAGCCTGAATATAACTACATTAACTAATTATATTTAAATATGTATGACGTCAAATACTATTTAAGCCATCTCACCATAGCCGAATGAATAGCCAAACCATCCAGTCAAGCACCAAACTGGCTAGAGGTAAGTCACACAAAAATACTTTTATTTTTCATTAACTATTCATTAACATATCCCTTCCATCAGACTGTATAGATGTAGTGTGTATTACTCCAACAATCATCTGACACCAGTCAGTTTGGCAGATGTCAGTTTGACAGCTGTCATTTTGAAATCTGTCAACTGTCATCCTAGCTCGACCGCCGGCGCCGCGCTACAGCTATGGCAACATTATCAACGAGGCTCCCTCCCGGGCCACACCCGATAAAATTGTACGTATTAACAGCCGCTTGTGTCGTCTCACTCTTACTCGTCTCATCTGAAAGGGACAAAAAGTATTTTTAGTTTACAGGCAAATTTGCTTTATTTTAGATTATCGATTTTGAGAAGAACTTTTACCAGGGATGTAATAAAGTCTATTTTTAGCCGTATTGTTACGGCTTGGAGTAATGATCCCAATTCCATCTATACAAGGGTGTCGTAAGAGGCGACACCAGCCGGCTCGCTTACTGCCGCACGCAGTAAGGCACATTAATTTAGTCGTAATAGTCCTTAATTAAGTAACATTAACATGTTAATTATCGGTTCATGTCAGTCATATTCTAGTGTTTCATTAGTTAATGTCAACTTTAGGTGACCCTAAATCATCATGAGCTTCATGAACCCCCCTGGGCTGGATACAGGACCTAGGTGTCCACTAATTAAAATTGTTAAACATAAAGTTATTATATTTTTTTGTTATTTAAATACAGGCAGATTTTAAATACAGTACTTAACATTTACTATTAAAATACATATTTTTTACTTGTATCTAATATTATCAAAATTAAATTAAAACTTGTGATTTGACCACGACTATGTGACCCCCGCTAGGGCCAAAGCTGGATCCGCCCTTGCCCTAGTGCGGGCCAACGACAAATAACCTTATCGACTATCATATTGATGTATGTTAGTGTGTCTCACCATCAGTCCTGGTGGAACTCCTTGATGCAGAGCGCGCAAGACCAGGAGCCCTCGGGCGGCGTGTCCAGCGGCGGCGCCAGGCAGTACATGTGGTAGCCGCGATCGCAGTCGTCACAGAACAATAGCTGGTCCTGCACACAGAGGAACAGTCACTGCCAAATTAAGCATACGCTGGGCGCGTAGCAAGTTCTTTCAAAGAGCCCTTGATTTACTATGAGTTCTTAACAGTGAACGAAGTAATTGGTTCTTAAGAACCTAATTAATTAATTAATTGGTTCTTTATACTTAAGTATAAAGTGGTAAAATATATTTTTTTGTCTTAAATTATTTAACTCGGTATACTTATATTCTAGAAAATAATATTATAATATATATAAATATAAAATAATAAGTTTTGGGTATATGGTAAATTCAATTTATTACCACATATTAATAAGTTTCACTGAAAAAATTACGCTCAGGCAGAGAGGAGTGGGTTTAAATATGCGGGACCCCCTTTCGCGGGGGGCCCCTAGCTATTGCTACTCTTGGTACGTGGTTAATCCGGCACAGTGAACAATTACGTCAGTTTCATCAACAGACAGACCTTAGGCAATAAGTTCGCCCTTTGTGGGGTTCAAAGGTGAGTAAAAAGGTGAATACAATAAGAATAAGTAAGTAATACGAATCGACTCACATCGTTATCGCTGTTCCCGCACACAGAACAGCACTTGCACTCGATACACTGCCAGCGGTACTTGCGCACGGACACTATCATGTTCACCGTGAACTGCAGGCACGTGGGGTGCCCTGTGGGGGACAAACACCGTTCAACTACGACGTTCACATATCGAAGCTATAATAAATTATATCACTCGTACTCGATGCTTGTAATTAGAATGTCTAGCCTGATTTAATTAACAATGTATTTTACACGATTGAACAGAATTTGATAATATATTATACTAGGAAATCGCCGTCGCTTCGCTTCGGGAAAAATATAAAAAAAATATAATATAACCTATGTCACCCGGGGATAGTGTAGCTTCCCAACAGTGAAAGAATCTTTTTCAAATCGTTCGGTAGTTTCGGAGCCTATTCAATGTAAACAAACAATCAAATCTTTCCTCTTTATAATATTAGTATAGATTATACTTTAGTTTCATGTCAGTAGCGTAAAGGTTACCGGATATACTAATAAAAAAAATCTAAACTGTGGTCTGTACAGAGTAACATGAGGTTTTTGTCAACAAGTACTTTATGATGATATAAAAAACACCTGATAGAAATAAGAAGCTACAGTCACGGGTGAGATATCATGAAAATTAGGAATAAGTATTATGTCCCCGAAGCGAATTGAAGGTGAATCATTATTTGTAATTTTCATCATTAAACATAAAATATTTCCTATCCATATTTCGAAAATGTTTTCCTTACCTTACATACATGATTTTCATAACTAAAAAACGTAATCCTGTGATTCTATCCTCACGTATTTGCCTATCGATTCAATCGTTTCAACATTACGGAACAAAACAGCGTTACAAGCATCGAATACAATAACATTTTCACAACTGTAAGGCACATCTTACCTTCAAACAAGTCGACTTCTCCGGTCACTATAACTCAAGATAAAAAAAAAACAAGGAAAAGGTAATACCATGTGCCGAACAATAGTGAAAATGAAACAGAAAAAAAAACAAAAACATCATCAACGCGTACTATTCATATTACATTAAAGTATCAAATAATATCAATCATGGAAGTGCAATACATTCACTATTCCTCAGCACAAGCGTAAATGAAAACCCAATAGTGTTCGCATTTCAAAACTTTAATACAAGAGATAATTGTCGTGACGTGTACAAAAAGGAAAAAAAAAACAACAGAATCGAACAACGCCATCTTAAGCTAAAACATATCGTGACAAGTTCCACAAAGGCATCTTTGGATATCGCTATAGTATGCACTTCCGTAACATATTGTATGATACTTTGGACTTAGCGACGCTAAGGGCCTGTTCCCACTGACGACACGGCATTTTTATTCGACGAAAAAAATATACATTAATTGTATGAGCTTAATTACGTCACACAATCCTATTAAGATTATAAATGTGAAAGTATGTGAAGATGTTTGTATGTTTGTTCCTCAATCACGCCACAACTACTTCACCGATTTGGCTGAAATTTGGAATGAAGGTAGCCTATACCCTGGATTAACACATAGGCTACCTTTTATCCTGGAAAAGTACAGGTTTCCCGCGGGATTTGTAAAAAATCGATATCCACGCGCGTGAAGCTACAGACATAAAAATCTAAATTAATTAAAAATTTCGTTTCGAAACCACTCTACCCCGGACTAAGCCGCGGGAAAAAGCTAGTTAAGGTATATTTGTTTTCATCGCACAAACATGCCTTTTAAATCAGTGGTCGCAGGCTATGGGGCTCACGTACCGTGACCATACGTTCAGCTCTTAACGGGACAGTTCCGTTAATACTAAGTCTTAAAACAAAAAAGTTTTTGATAAAAAACCAACAGATTGCACAAAATTTACTTACATTCATAAAAATTGGTAATATTATTATAAGTTCCGCTTTTATAGTCAAAAAATTGGCCTCGTTAGGCTTTTAAACACTGCCGCGAACAGCGATAGCGTGTCATGAGATGCAGTTATATGAAATTTAAGACTAGAGAAGCAAAATTTTTCGTCTATAAAAATTTTTCATAACATAAGTTAATGCTTGACAACAATCCCACCTGATGATAAGTGGAGATGAAGTTCAAGATGGTGGGCGCACTTAACTTATTTTAATTATAAAAGCCTTAGTTATGGTTATATATCGCGTTCCGCGTCTACAGTGTGGTAAAGGCTATAAACCCCATTGAAGTATTATTACTAGCGTATAGAACCAACACCGCGAACACCATGTATGTCCCAATGCATTGGCGCCACGTGGCTTCAATCTTCAATGGATTCGTTCCATTTTGAAAGGAGAACGGGGGCTCAATTTTGAAAATGGAACCTCCCGGGCGGTACACACATTTTGTCCGAGATGTCTGTTCTATGACAATATACTTCAAAGATAAATCCGTTCAATTTAAAACCTTAAAATTCAACGGTAACTTGCTTAACAGCCGAACAAAATCCGTCTCTAATGGAGGCCATACACGATCAAGTGTACTTGTCAAGTTTGCAGCGGACTTGACCCGGCATTCAGTAAACTTGATCGTGTATGAGCACAGATCACCCCCAATAGATACCGCATACAAGGCAACTGACGCGCGTCAACACGTACGTGCATTTGCATGTTCACGACATTAATTTCGACCAATACTGACCCGTCAAGTTCAAGTATGAATTGGAAATAGCCAATCACAGCGCATTTTGATGTCCCCCGCAAGCCGCACCTTCCGCCAAATTTTGTGAGTTCAAAGTCTAAGAAAATTTCACTTATGCGGTATCTATTGGGGGTAATCTGTGTGTATGAGCCACGGTATAGTTATCTGGCCATATAACTATCTCAAGCACCCTGGATGCCGCGTCAAGTCAAACTTCAAACTTGACAAGTACAGTTGACCGTGTATGGCCTCCATAAGTTACCTAATTTACAGACATATCCCTCTAAACTTTATTCATTATTCCTCCATACTAAAGAGACTGTATTATAGCATTGACTGTTTACGATTTGTTCACATCTATAAAATGCAACACAATTTTTTTACACTTGACTTGATTTTCTTTTACGGTACATGAGTTAAGAAAAAAAATTATAACTTCATATTACTATAATATCAGGTTATAAGATTTTTTCTTAAAAAGCGATACATAACATTATGCCTAAACTTTTTATGCAAACAGTACAGAAATATGATATTTTAATTAATTTTTAACATTATTTTTTTTTGTATACGCAAGTGAATATTAAAAGTTGAGAAATAACATGTTCGTTTGAAGTATAAATTGTAATTTTCGCAGCAAAGTATTACGACGTGAGCCTACTTCAACGTGAAAAGCATGATCTGTTACCTTATTGGTCGATTGGAATATAGGAGTTATATTGTTTCATTATTATGTAACAAAAAAGTTTAATTAACAGTGATTTTGATTCGTTTTGTTCCGGAAGGTTTTATCATGATTATATTAGAAGATAACACAATTCAAAGCAGGCCTGGGTAATAAAGAGAGACCCATATTTGTAACTACTTTTAAAAAATAACTGAAATAATGAAAACCACCATTATAACACTTCTTTGAAAAATTTTGCTAAAATTTTTTTTTAAAACTAAACGTCAATAAACTGGACACAAATGCACATAGTAAGGCACCGAATGTATATAACCGTCACGATTGGTATGCGCAGAAAACAAAAAATGTTCGTATATCTCACATTTACTAGATACCACGAATATTCGGATATCCGACAGGAATATTCCGTCGTATAATTTATTTATTCAATATTCAGTATCCACCCAAATATTTTGTAGAACTGAATATTACATTTATTACTGAAATATATATAGAATGATCAAGTGGATATTCGACGGTCGAATATTCAGCGTTTCAACGGAATGCAAAATTATAGACTAAATATTTTGCATTACGTTAATAATTTATAGATGAATATTCGATAATTGGTGTCCTACCAACCCAAATATTGGGGCATCTCTCAGCGGACCTCAGAGCATCATTCGAACGAAATATCGCAATTCTGAGTTGTTGTAGGACGTATTCGATAGTTCGATACTATCTTAAAGTTATTTGCACACCCGAATATTATGTGGCTTCAACATACTAACGGCCTAGAGATGCAAAATTAAAACGCATCATGTTTCTTACGGCGAATAATGCCGTATAAGATATTGCTGTCTTTTATAATTTTTTGTGAGCATAAAGGCCCTTTTTTGTGAAATATTTTAATGCATTAGGAAATTTTGATTCTATTTGCTTTAATATATTTAACAAAAAATCCCTCGCAATATCTATCTTTTTCCAAAGACATCAAATGTATTTGTACGTTGTCTACATTAATCGTATACTCTTGTAACCTCTCTCTTGTACCTGTTCTTGTTGATACTCTGAGAACTACCAAAGTAAATATTGTATGTAGATTTACTAACATTCAAAATACATAGAAAATATTACCATATAACACGCATACATCTATCACAAATTGTATATTATGTATTACCTCGATACATGTATATCTTATTGCATTTACTGGTAACCTAATACTAAATAATATCCGTACAACAAATAAATCTATATAGAACTAACGTACAGACGTGAAGAATTGTCATATCATTATTACAAAGCATAATTATAATATAATATATTGCTTAACATAACAATAAACTACTTTAAAACTAAAATAAAACATTATATAATAAAAAAACTAAACATTTTTAAACTGAAAACCTTTAACAACTATAGGAATGATAGAATTTTATATTATGTAATAAATCAACTAAATAAATTAGTCTTTTAAACTAAACTAAACCATACAAACCATTTCTCGCAATATTCAGAAACTTGGATCCATTATGAATCTATGGTTTGTAGGCACACTGTGAACCACATTATTAGATTTGAGAAATCTTTGGGTTAATTTTCAATTTTGTGTCAAATATCAACACATCTTTGATCACGTTTGTAAATATACATTTTATATACTAACACACACTACCTTAAATCAATGTCTTATACCGCTACACACATATAAAACTATGTTCAAATTATATAAAAATTTAAGTATGACTTAGAGGGTATATCTACAAGATACACTCAATTTGGCATAGCATAACAGCTTTTGTTAATAAAAATTGACTTGTATACAAATATAACATTGAAATTTTTTAACAACACGCTTAAGGTGACAATAGCGACCTCTATAATAAACTTAGAAGGCACCACAAGAAGCTCTAAGGATTTCTAAGTCTTGTGTAAGAACACTATACTTTGGGCTATTCGTAACATACTAACACGAAAATATTCAACTGGCCTGTTAAGTGACGACTCCACAATAATTATACATTTTAATGACCGAAAATATGTATTTAAATATGATAATATTTATTCGAGATTTACTTTACTTTAATATTATTTTCACTGGCTCATTATTTTCTATTTTTGTAACAGAATTATATACCACTATTAGGGTAATTTTCATATAACAATGCATAATATAATAGAGTGATTCTTTCGTTATTTATTTTGTAGTTTATTGAATGAACGAATTAAAAAGCAACTAAATATTATTTTATTATTACATTCCGTAATTCGAAAACCGTTAAAATATTTTCTTAACATATATAAAAGTATTGTCTAAATAAAAATTATATTTATTTATGTACTCTCATGTAATTTAGATATGTACTTAGATATGGATTTCGTAAAGAATTTCATATTTGTATAACGTTTTGTCCAAAATATTTAATAATAACAGCAAATATACCTATGATTTAACTTACCATCGCAGGCACTAATAAATTACAGCAAGCACTCAAGACTTAATATTGTGTAGGGCCCAAAACCGTTAGAAATATGTGTAATATCGGGATAAATATGAAAATCTTGAGTACGACATTGAAAATAGTGAATTTATTTTTCTTACAATAAACATTCATTGTATAATAATTTTAACATGCGACTTTAATTTTTCAATCGAATTAACTCTTAACTTTAAGAGACTTCACTAGATGAACTAGGAACTTCGATGTTCAATTTGACTATAGTTTATACTAGAATTGATAAAATTGCATAATATCATGATTGTATTAAATATGTCTCAAAGTAATGTAGTCTTTAAAGGACTACACCACAGTGCAATAAACATATAATATGGGGAATGGAAATGATATTAAAAATTACTTGATCCGATCCATTGGGGCTTTTCACAACAAGTTCGTCTGATTTTTATTTCTATGCCATGAAATGTCAAGACATGTCAAGCAGTATGTTTTATTCTATTAAGTATTAAAGAATAAGAAATGGACAGGGCGATAGAAAACAAAAAATAAACATTAATACGCGTCTATAGAAATGATAGAAACGTTAAACTAAAGCAATAAAATCTGTTTCAAATGTCAGTAGGATAAAGTTTTCAAACAATTAAAAAACAAAATGAAACATTTCAATAAAAAATTTGGCATCAAACCTCACAATTGTTTATCAAATGTAACATGGCAACGTTGACATCACATTTTTTGGAAGTTCACCATATTATCATTATAATAAAAGCAAGTTAACAATTTTTTGGTCATCATATAATATACTAAAATTATGATTATATACTTGCAATATCTATAAATTTGTCAAACAATAACACAAAAACTGTCAATTAATATTGAGATTTGCTAAATAAAAATTTTACGAAACACAACTTACATATAATTTTACAATAAATTTTGAACAAGATTCACATACAATAAGTATGTCACCAAATAGATTTATCATTAATAAATGAATAATATGTAATTTATATTTGGCCTATGAATTTTTATATTACTATATTAAAATATAAACGACTTTTAAGCTATATAAGACAACGTGGAATGTGTACTGTGGAGAATTTTATATGCAATCACACAGAAAGGGAAACACCAAACAAACCTCTTTGGTACTGGTATGAAATGTAATGTGTATGAACGAGCATCTTTAACAAATTCGAAATCATGAAATATGTATCATCTATCATATATTCTATAGTTTCTATACGAACCAGGGTGATGAAGTAGGTGGGGTGAAGAACAGAAATGGTTAATGCACCCGGCTCGAAGGACCAACTATTAAGGAAATGTTCGAAAATAACAACACTGCCTTGTTAATAGATAGGCCTTGTCTATAGAATAGTATTTGTCTAAGACCTCCGAAACTCTATGAATGGCTAAATGGTTATTTTTCTAATATTAAAAGCATGATAACTAATCATTTCTGCCACCAGGCGTGCGCCATTGATACACGTAGGTTGTGCAATATTCTCATGGGGGTAGTTGACAAAACAATATTTAAAAAAAATTATTACGCGATAGCTTCTGAAAATAAGCGCTGTCAGATAATATTACAATATACATGACTTCATTGGAGTAGAGTCTTATCTGTGTATACAGATAGTTTCAGAATAAAAAAAATTAGGATGAAAATCAACTGTTCATACATATTACATTTCAAGGTATAAGCAACAGATATAGTGAATATATGTGATGCTATATAAAATATTTGTGACTGCTAGAATCACATTATTAATACATTTTTGATGAAAATCACAAGTTGGGGATAGATCGCAAGTTTAATTAGTTATAAACCACTTTCTTGAGCCAATAGTAATATGTATTATCACAATTTTGTAATTAAGTACTTTAACAAATGATTTAAATAAATATTTATCCACTGTCAAGTAGATCCTTAGCTCATTTTATATTATTAGCAGCCAGTTTGAATTCATTTGTTATTAAAACACTAAGACCATTCCAAATATACAAATTATTGACCAAAGCAAATAATTCCTATTTTTTTAATATTACAAAAAAAAATTCACTGTAAGTTATCCTGTGAATATATTTCACAAGATTTTCCGTTTGAATTTTAATGAACCAAAAAAAAACTGAAATCTACCCCCAACTCGCTCATCACCACCAATCACATTCACGCACTATGCCCGTTGACGACAGGCTCCGCCTCCAAGGCGGGGCTTTGCCGCGACGAGGGCGGGGACATCGCACACTCGCCATACTCATAATTCCTCAGCAGTTTCGTTTGACTGGCAAACGTGTCAAACGCGTCAGCCGAATACGTCATAGACGACAGTATTTCGACGACCCCATTGACCTTATTCTCTCGGAGGTGGCGATGTGTCTCGCAGACCCGGTTCTGGAGATGGAAGCAGGGTTTGGTGACGCGTGGTGGGCGGCCGCGGCGCTTACCTGATCGTCCGCAGTCGGAGCAGCTGACCAGCTCCTCCGGGGTGCCAGTCTTCTTGTTCTCGCGGTCGTCGCCCAGGCAGAAGTCGCAGTAGGGTGATGGGGAAGCCTGTATAGGGTTATTGAGTTGGTTTTTATTTCAAACTAGAGCTGTACAAGGCTTTTCCCTTTTCCAAAAAGTACCCTACATATATCTTATTCTTTATACATGTATTATTCTTATTCATCATCATTGTCTACCTGTACTAAATTTCATGAAAATCCGTTTGTTATGTTGTTCATACATCATCTCAAACTCTCACATAACGAAACACGTACAACATATCACATATTAATTCTAGGGGATTCCCTAAACAGGATGCAACCTGTTTTCTGCCAGCAAGCGGTTTTTTTTAATTTTAAAATTTATACTATTTTATCTGTGTGTTATTTGTATTTACTTATATTCCTTGAACCCACCTTAACCTCAGGCTCCTTGAGATCAGCAGCGGAGGCCGGCGTCACAGTGGGGGGCACGAGCGGCGCGTGCGCAGAGTCCGACGACGACGTATCAGCGGACGCCGGCCGCGGTGGGGGCGAAGCTCTGCGCGGGCCCGCTGACGTGGCCGCCGCTAAGTCAGAAACAATCGGCTGAGAGGGTGCCCCATGAACAACACTTCGGAACAAATGCAACGCGCCTTGAGCCGGCCCTGCAAAGTGGTTCAATACTTAGAGAGCGAAGAAATAAAATTGTCACAAACAAACTCACTCTATCTATTAAGATACTATCAATACTACATCATCTCGATATTCTCGATACTATATTCGATATAATAGTGCATTACAATACCGTGCTTGAAATGGTCTATTAATGCATGGAAATAAAATTAACTAAAAGCAGCTGAATAATAGTCTACTTATGTCAATGTGTGTTATAAAAATACATTAATGCCCAAAATATTAATTCCCTATCCTCTGGTAGCAGCGCTGGTCGTTTCCGTGCATCCAAATAAAGTAAATACTATTTTATTTATTTACACTTTATTGTAAAACAATGTTACAATGGGCGAACTTAATGCCTCGTGGCAGTCTCTCCCAGTTAACCCTTACGCGGGAAGTTGCGGTAGGTGTAATCATAAACATTTAAACAAGCAGTTACTACACAATACAACTATTCTATAAAGCGTAAAACACACATAGGATGGATTGGGTCCGGCGCGGGTTTATTCAGATTTATATGAACGCCAATACATGGGACGCGGAAATGTGGGGGTCGGATTGGTGTTGTCAATTTAAATCAAACTGAACAGACTCGCGCCCGTCCCTACACCATTTTTAAAAGTTCAGTCAATGCTACCACCTACACCAGGGATTCCCAACCAGTGGGGCGCGCCCCATTTGCCCCCCGAATGAATTTCCCCTAGGATATTCCACTGAAGGGCGTGTTGAACGATTCCGTTTTTAAAACTATTTATTAACAAATATTTATTATTTAGCCTAGTGCGTAATATCAATACTATCTATTGAAATTTATATTCTCGCGCGCGTGAAAAACCAAATGCACCCATTTCGATTTTAACTGTTTTTTTACTTATTTTGACTTCACTCACAAAAAAATGGCGTTAAGGGGGGCGTGCTACTGTAGCAGAACCTGTGTGCGGCGCATACAGTATAAGGTTGGGAACCCCTGACCTACACTACTACTAAACTCACCAGCAGCCCCAGCCGGGTTGTTAAGGAACGTGACATAACTATCTTGATATTCGGTCGCGGGCGGGGGGGGCGCGGGCGGCGAGTGCGCGGCGCGACTGTCGCGCGAGTCGCCGTCGCTGGCCGCCGCGCCCGCCGTCGGCTCCTTGTGCGTGTGCGTGTAGTGGTACGTTAACCCCGGACGCGTCTTGTACTTCGCGCCGCACACTGCGTGTATACATGGTGTTTTTTTTTTAGTTTGTAAAACTTTTCTTTATATAGTAATAAATTATCTGTAACTATACGTGATATTGTGAAATGAATATGAGCTGCATAATACATGATATTGTAATTATTTTATCCGAGCCTTTTAAATTTACGTAAAACTGAAATAATTATCTACTATTGTAACTTCCTAATTTTATCCAACATTGTAGTTTTGAATTTTAGTTACTAGAATATATTTTATTTAAAATTTCAAACTTGACATCTGTAACATAGTAATATATCCCCAAATCGAAAATCCCAAACCTTATAAAATAATAAAAAAAATATTCTGAAACCTGTACTCACCGATCGTGGTGCCTCGCATCTGCCCGTTTTATACTCCATCAGAACTACGCAACGTTTCGCGTCATAACATATAGGACATGGGAGAGGAGACCTACGTCATCAGAACAGAGCATAGAGGAGGCACCACGACGGCATCTGACACTAATGCAGCACGCAGCCTTCCAGAAATTATCCGTCATCAATCAATACCATGGATAGAAAGAGATAGACGATACGTATGAACGCTTACAACTCATGTTACGTTGGTTGGTTGCAATATACTTTGAAGTACCAGTTTATTATGACACTTTGAAAAGTCCCACTTCTGATTCTTTCATTAAATACCTCATGTATTTAATAAAACTGATCTAGACATCAATCTAACTTCAAAAATGGACACTAATCATTAAACTTTACTACTGACATTCCCATTAACCAGATCCCACAATAGAATTTCGACTTTACACCCATAGTTTTAAGGTCATAAGCGTTCATACATATAGTCAAACTGACGGCCCGTCGTGATTGGTCTATGTTCGGTTCAGAAGACGCAGGCTCCGAGGGTTCATTTGATTGATGACTTCAAATCAGTGGATCTGCCCTCTGCTAAGAGATTCTTAACGTCCAAACATTGGTTTCGGCCGGGACAAATAGACAACTGCTTTATAAATTACAATAGAATGAACATATTATATTGTATTTACCTAAATAGTCATAATTTTATTGATTGTACAACACTATCGTTCTTTTGATCAATTATACTTAAACATATACAACTAACATAAACTCATACGGTACACATTTCATTAAGATAAAGGTATTTACAATAGCTTTTATGACAATTTTACTTAAAAACTTCTCTATCATATTTCATAATGTAGCTTAATATTATATTAAAATATTTTTATATAATTTACAAGTTTGACATAGCAGTTTTAAAACGATTTCACAGTTATCCATTTGGCCCCAAAAAGAAAAACAGCGCATAAAAAAACAGAGATCCAAACTTGACAGTCCAATCAAAAAAAAGTATTAAAAAAATAACAAAATTACATTGGATAGTTTTATTTCTTATTCAACATAAATATTTTTTGTATAAATTCATAACAATCTTTGGGCGCTACTAATAGTTTGGATCTGACGGTACATTTCCTAGCGAGGGTAGTTCGATATTGTGGTTCGTACCTTGCTTAATGCGGTCTTTATCATTATGTGAGGTCCTATATCAAACACATTCAAATGTCGAACGTACATGAATAACAAACGTATGCAATAAGTGCCTTATTTCCATTGCCAATACAGCACAATATTCATAACTGCGTTTATATAAATGGACAATGCACACAATTTAACACACATACTATTTGTAATCAATATTATTGTTTCTCTCAAATACATATGTTTGACGGTGGTCGACGATTACTTTAAGTCTTATCACCGCCGCATAAGACAGATTTTAAATCCAACAACACGAGCTGCATCGCTAGAAAAGTTACCATAAGAATAAGAAGTTACCTAAAACTTCACTGCATCACCGCTAGTAAAATTAAATAATGATTACTGTTAGCCGAAAATTAATTAATCATAAAATATTATTACATTACAATGACTAAAATTTTACTTCTTGCTTAAACAATTTCTGTGAAAATTATTTATGCAATAAAAATCTTAAAAATAAAAATTTTATTACATGAAATTTTACAATAAAAATAGATTACACCATAAACCATACTTAAATATTAATTTCATACAAATTTTGAAATAATTAAGAGTATTTAAAATACGTGAAATAATTGTGATGCTAATACTAACAAGGTACGTCACAATTTATTAGTTTAAATCGTAAAAGTGAAACGTTCAATATATTCCAAGCCACGCATTTCAACTTACGCGAAATAATATTTTCAATAACAATTCACGAGAAGAAAACTAAAAAATTCCAAAGGCTCAAATTCCATGTCATAAAATCACGTAATTTTATCTAGCTTTTGTACAAATATAAAGTGATTAATCATTGAAATAAAAAAGTTCAGTTTAGTTTTTAATAAATATGTATATCCATGCCAAGTTACAGCTTTCTAGCACTAAGGGTCTCGGCGCTATGCTTCGGATAGACGGACGGACGGACAGACGACATGACATGACGAAACTAAAAGGGTTCCGATTTTACTTCGGAACCCTAAAAACTGCCTAAACAGAAACCAACATACTTTATGACATGGATTTTGAACCATAGGAATATTTAAAAAAATACTTCACAACCAATTCAAAAAATCGCGCAGAAATCTTATAGTCGAGTAATTATTCGCTTAATTTCGAATTATATGTCATAAAATAAATTTACAAGAACCAAAAAAAATCCGATACATCTTATTCCAGCGCCAACATCTTTTCTTAGAATAATAATGGAAGACTTGACTATCCTTTCTGACCGAATATATAATATACAGTTTTCAAATGTCTACAGAAGCTCTAAACAATGGATATTTTATAAAAAAAACTTATTGAAGTTTTATTAATGACAGATCAATGACAAATGTCACATTCATCCAACGTTCTTAATTTTTTTATGCCTTACAAATTGTTCATTGTTTATGATTCGACACCAACTTATTACTATCATCATTGTATGTATACTCTGACGAATTTTGATACTATAACATAATATAATTTCATGCCAGTTGCACGCTATATTTTACAAAAATATATATGACATAGAACCTTGTTTTAATTATTTGAGAATTGTAATCGTGCATAAGAAACAATATATATATATATATATATATATATATACAAGTGAAGGAAAAAATTGGTGAAAATCGTATCTGAAAGTTGTTTCAAAAATATTTAAAAAATTTCTCAAAAGCGAAGAACTATTGAATGAAGTGTCGGTGGACTTTGAACTGTTATTCTACTAAATTCGAACCCACAAGTGAGACAGCTATATATTGATCTTTCAATACAGAAAGGACGTTAGCACAAGTAAACTTTTGGCACAAAACACACGAATCGACATAAAATTTTAGTCATTGCGAGAAAATATTACAAACACCGAGACGTGAAATAAATAGATCTATCACAGACACATGAGTCATACACATCCAAAACCAATCAGTGCTAAAAAATTTTGTAAAAATTGTGATGGAAATGTGATTAATTCATAAGACTTTATTTAGAATAAGGACATAGGCTCAATCTACGGGTGACTTGGATAATAGAAAAAATTGATATACAAGATGTTTATCAAATAACGTTTGTAACGAGATAAAGAAAAGTTAAATACGATTATCTGTCTCTCTCTCATAACACGTTTTCTTTAAATAAAACCAATATTTATAGACGTTTAATAAGGCTGGTTTGTAGCACATGGCAAGACATCGCCTCAACAAATATCTACTAATGGTGAACGCACATATGTCCACACCGTACGCGCCGAACGCGCCGCATTTGTATGAAATCATATGAGAGCCCGATGCGGATGACATATGCGACCGCATATAAATAAATAAATAAAAAACGCTTCACACTCATAGCCCCACACTAGGATTCCCTGTGTCGTGGGTGCCATGGACAACACACAAGACAAGGACACTCTCACCCAGACCGAGAACAGAAATTCAAACTCATCATTCAAATTTCCACCTCGTTGGGAATCGAACCCAGGACCCTTGGCGCGGCGATCCGGCATGCGGTCGTATGTGCGGATATATGTGCGTTCAGCTTTAGAGTGACGCCTACTTAGGACCTAGTTTAGGTCCTAAGTGTCCAATGATTTGCCTTTTATAGTTCTCAAGCCAGTAATATACAAGTGACCCATAGTTTAAGCGTACATAGAAACAGCATTAATTCGCCAATACTAATCACCACCTACTTATCTTTTATAATATACTTTCTTAGTCGAGAAATATACAATGTTTCGCTTGAGTGGTGATTAAGTAGCGACAGATTTCAACGCCCCAATATAACAACAAAAATAATTATTATAATTACCTAAAACTAATTGCTAACTACACAAAAATTTTACATAAGTATAATAACAGGTTTAAAGTCGAATTTATGATTCGAGGGATCAATTTGAAGTTTTTAGGAAACGTTTTTTAATCATTTCAGTTTGTATAATAGAAACTGGCAGCTGAGGTGTATTATGATTTCAGTTCATAGGTCAACAAATACGAAGATAATATCACTGTTATACATTTATACACATATAAAAAATTGTGTGTTAATTATGACTATCAAATTACCGTGAAGTAAAAACGACAAGAAAAAACAACATGACTTGATTCCCCTACATGAGTCTTCATGAGTTTATTCATTTATGAGTGCCGAATACTCTCCATAATTAATCAGACAGCCTTATTAAATCTGGAACTATCCAAGGTCCTATTTATTTTAAGAACATCTCGTTTACGCAAAGAACCTTGAGTCCAAAATAATTAGGGCTGCTTGTCCAATGTATTTTTTAATTTAAGGCCATTTTTTATATATGCTTATAGATCCTTCTTGACCTGTTTGACAAAACTTTGTCAAATTTCCCAAGGTCCAAAACGCCAGATGAGTCCATCAAATCAAAAATTCGATACAAACTACACTCGTCAAACAAGCTATACAGTGGCAGTGTATTAAATCTATTTTTCATTTAATATAATTGGTGTTACGATTCCTTCGCCTAAACACTGAACACGTATAAAAACGCGAAAACTTTGAACTTTAGTTATGTAATTGACACACTCTTTCCTATCTCACCGTGAAGATTAACCAAATAGAATAATATGTATTTAGATAAGAGTACAATACGGCCGACGTATCTTGGCGCGTCTGAACATAGGCTTTGCGAACTTTAGCGCATGCAAGACAGAGATAGCGACACGAACATGCTAACGTGTGACTGAGACATAATACGCCACGTACCGAGCATTACCGAATTATGTTACTGCGCAAACAAAACAAACGCGCCAAGATACTTCGGCCGTATTGTACGTATAAGTTAGCGATACCTGGGAGTCAGTATGGAATTGAAACAGCAATTTATTATCCAATTTTGATAACTTCATGCTATGTCACAGTAAATTATGAGTCTATCTGCGACAAAGAGCCAGAAACTATATTGATCATTTTCAAGTTTTATCCTTCCAAAGATATTAAGGCTTAAAACAATAATCTCTTTCCATTTTCCACACTCATACTCGCCAGGTAAAGAAAAGTAACATTTGAAAATTGACACAGCAAAATCTAAACTAAAAAATGAATTATTGAATAATTAACTAGTTCATTAGCTCAATATCAATATTAAAACTTCCGCTACTCATTAAATCAATGCCAAATCAAGAATATTTGATATTATAAACTACAAACTGCACTCAAGTAATATTTTTGGCTTAAAACATCAAATCAACCTTTCAGTTTGAACCAAACTCTTATAATCTCGAGTTAACCGTTGATTTATCGGTAAAAAAGCTGTAAATACGTAACTTAATATTGTAGGGTTAAAACAATAGCTAAAAATGATAATGATACTACCACTAAACGGAATAACTAACCAAAATTGAACACTATTAAACCCTACTAATATAATAATAGCAATTAATAGATAGAACACAACGTAATATATTTTGGATACGTAAATCCACGGGCGTGTACGTAAAGGGTGCGTACGCGCCCGTAAAGTGCGTACAAATCGAAAATGAGCCTAAGATTAAATGCATATTTCGCTAATTCGCTAAAGGATTTTGAAACAACAAGGAAACACTAATATTCTAAACGATAGCCACCTTTGTATGCATCAGTCGGGTCTTCGAATCCATCATCTAGAATCTAGATTGTCTAAAATCTATCTATCATTCAATAAGTTGTTGAATTATTCCTTGAGATTCGCTTACTCACTAATATTATACAATAGATACAGACATACACAACAAGTAAAAGGCATGTTTTCAACTCATCACACCATCTAATTTCCACTTCAAGGATAACATGATATGACACAACTCGGCGTATCGAAAGACAAACAATATAACCGGATGAGATGATGGTGATTTTCTGAATTAAAAAAATCTCGAATCGAAGGACCTAAATTTAAGATCACAATCAAGAATCATTCGATAAAAAGTAGACATTTCCTATGAATTTTTCTGGTCCTTCGAGCACGATTTGAACAAGCAACCATCACCATAAGTCCGACTTGTGTCACACACATGATATTATGCTAATCCATTCTTCACTAGATATATCATTCTACTAATCCATTCTTTAGCTAAACCTCTCTAAAACAGGCTCCAATTTTAATTATCTACTTTGCCATTTGAAGCAAATTTTCGCCGTTAGCGTTGGCTTAGCCTTCGTAAATGGTAACATTTGCACATTATAACTTGCTGCGATCTTACCTGCGTTCGACAGCGAAGACAATTTTTTAAGCCTATTTGAAAACAATACTCAAAATTTAATTAGTAAAGGGGTTCTGTTATACGGTAAAAACGTAACAAGATGCACGGCCGTAATTTTTCATTACTACCAATTGCCCACTGGGGTGACTGAGGTGTCATCAGAAATGATTATACGTTTATTTATTTTCCACGGGTTTTAAGACTATCTGTACTACGGTTTTACATATTATATTTTATGCCTCCGAGATTGAATTTCGTATTAAGCTAATAAAGACTAAACGATGCCTAAAAGTTTTAAAGAATATCCACAAATGCTTGCTACTGTAAGCCTATTTTTATTAATGAATGTGTAGCGACCCTACATTTGTACATTGTAGATGAGCAACCCTGTTTTGGTTTAACACCATTGTCATTCATTGTCAAGCTAGAAAAATAGCAAAATATTGTATTGGAAATATTATTGAGAATATAAACATGCAAAGAGAAGGAATATAATTGTATTTTTATTGCAAATAATCTGAGATCTCTGAGGCTATCTATACTACGGTTTAAATGTTACCAAACGCCAACTAAGCCCCGCCACTAACCAAATTTCACTAGCTTCAATCCAATTCCTTGCACTATTAGCTATTAAATATATAAATTGTGATTCTTATGTAAGTTATATATAATGCATGTATATCATATTTTGGTGGCGCGATTGAACAGGCAATGTTCACATCTTTAATCACTCGATAAATTGGCGACACCAATCAATTTATAAAAAGCTATATCCCATAATTAAAATTAATAGTATCGTCAGGTATTGAATACAAAATTAAAATCGGGAGGTAATAGAGATTAAAGTGATTTTTATACATTAATAAATAATGACGTTAATTAGCCAAATAGTGCATTTTTATAATAATTAGTATGTTTTCTTGATATACAATGTTAATAAATAAATTAAATTAGAATAGAATACTACTTTCATAGTACACTTAAATGTAAATAACCGTTAAAAATCGTGACATCCCGTGCAAACATCTGGACATTGCATTTTCAAAACGGGATTTCGCGTTATCTACGTCATAACCAAACAATGTAAGACTTATTTTGTCTGTCTGTGAACACGTCACTTTCCTAAACATCGCCCATTCAATAGAACCATTTAAGGCAAAATTTTCCCATGCACGTGAATCTAAAATTTCCTACCAATTTAACATTTCAACAACAAGCTACGTCACATTTATTTACAGTGTACATTAAAAAATATGTTTTATATATTTTCCTATGAAACCCTAATATATTGTAAGAATATATTATAAATTTATATTGCGAGGGATCAAGTCTAAGTCATTATATTAATTTTAGATTCACTTGCAATTACTTTTAATGAGTCAATAATATAGTTGAACCGGTTTGAGATAGTTTGAACCAGTTCAAGCTTGCACTTGCGTGGTAACAGACCTTGTTATAAATGTCCATAATAGTCCTAGTACAGATTATTAAACACTACATTTTCGTACACATATAACATTCAATTTTAAAGCACTAACCAACCATAAAATCCTATAGACTATAGAGCAACCATATAATAGTTTTCTTTTCAACCTGACATATTGTCACCAAAGATATTTATAATTTTATCAAGTAAAGAATATCTTCACGTGTAAATTATTTAAAGAAACTCATTAAAAACAATACATTATGTTAATTAAATGAAAAAAGAATTAACATAATAATATGAATGTCGCAACAGCTGTACCAATAGAGATTATAATTTTTTCACTGTATTTTAATACATGCCAAGGACAGATCTGTACTGTTCATAGTATGTATATGTATGTATATATTTATAACAGAAACTGTTGTTCGGTTTAGTGTTGCTTAACAACGCCATCTACTGAAGTAGCTTTAGTGTTGTTACTCGCTACTGCCTATAGATGTCAGGAAGAGTCTATTATAGCAGTTTTTCATTGCTTGAAAATACGGATAAAACGACATTTTCTAAAAATGATTCCTAGCTAGATCGATTTATCGCCCCCGAAACCCCCTGCATGGTATATTTCATGAAAATCTTTGGAGCAGTTTCCAAGACTCCGACAATATATACTACATATAATAAAATTGCTAGTTTAAAAGTATTAGATAGATAATATAATGTAATGTAATAAAATAATTTTAATATACTGTTTACAATGCATTGTTTAATAATTATGTAGTAAGAATTTTGTAACTTTCGACTTTTGTTAAGTGAGCCATTTGGTCTTATGATATAAATAATTTGACTTTGACTTTGAAACCTCCAATTGAACTGTACTAGAGACTATTGGACCGCCACATAGGTTTGTCACAACGCAACACTATATGAGCCTATAATGTAACATCCGTAATCCATATCAGAAACACGACTATAAAACTATCGCACGTATAAGCTCTTGATATGGTCAGTATATTGTAACAAATTATTCATTATATATTATACGACTCCACCTATTCTATAAAGATAATAAGCCAAATAAATAAAGAAATCAGCTAATTACAAACGCTATAAATTTCATATGTATCTGATGCATGTATTAAAAAATGATTTGAATAAAATACGAAAAAAATACATTTTATTAAAAGATATCGCTCACCCAGTAATACAACGGCACATCTACGTTTGTCATATTTTACAGAAACGAATTTCAAAAATTTTATAAAAATGTTTTAAAATTAATTTATGGGTTCTGTTTACGTTTTTTACAGATTGTATGGGTTTGGTTACTAGTATAGACATTAATACATATTTACCGCTATGTAGATTAGGCACTTTTAAACACGTATACCATATAAACTCAATTTCGCATTTTTTGCAGATGTGCCATTATATTACTAGGTGAGTGATATACAAAGTATCTAATAGACATACAAGGTGGAGTCTTGCTTTAGGTTGCCAGACAAGCAACCAAACAAACAAACAAAGTTCATAACGATGGGATATATGGGCAGCCCTGTTACAGTCAGGCCCTAATGTGACAGCCCTATAACCTAACAAGTATATTTTCATAAGATTAATCACTTTTCAGTATTGATAATGCACTTAGTGTAGTCATGAGAGAATTTGATAAATATATCGCACCCTCAGTGGAAAAAAAGCATAAGTCATCTTACGTTGAATTTTAGTTATTAATATGATTGGAAAGAGGAACAAAAGCTGCATATACTCAAATTTTTTATCATTTTTATCATAAATTTTGACAGTATTGTGCAAGAAATCGTAATGTAAATTCCTTTTGACTATTTACTGATATTTTAACAGTTTTTTGCTCTCCTCTAAAATTGCAATTTTCATCTTATGCCTTTATTCCACTGAAATTCTGAAAAAATACAATAAACAGGTAAATGATAGCAGAAACAAAATCTCTGATTGGAATTAAACATAACAATGTGTTTTTATAAAACACAAGTTGCCAAGCGAAAAGTGTTATTTTGAATTTACACATCCATATTAAATGTCTTGTTAAGTCGGTGAAAATTTTTTGTGTTGTAAAACTACTCTTCGCTTATCATCTCACAACAGTCAAAGACAATATAATTGTATGGCTTACTCTTACACCAAATAAACGTTAAAATATGGATAATCAATTATATTAGCGTAGACACGTAATAATGCAGATGCCATAACACAATTTAAATTGTAAAAACATTAGGTGCACTGTAAACACAGATTAATTATTAAAATGCGACTGACATGCCAAAGTACTTTAGAAAAACAATTTTATATTGGTGTTAAAACATAACACTCCTCTTCACAGATACGCTGATATATAAAACCATGAATCATCGGGTATCAACAGAGGCCTGGACTTAAGGCCAGTAGTGTAAGGCTAGTGTCGCCTCCTGCTGGACTTACGTTCACATCCGTAGGGCTTCTCCGCGTCGCCCGGCACCTCGTAGGGCAGGGTGCCTTGCCCCGCTCGCTTGCGACCTCGGCCCTGGAACGAGATGCAAAATCACAGTAACATTATTACAGGCCAGGTCTCTCAGTATAAGAATGTTAGTATTTTTTATGGAAATAGCCGGCAAACAAGCTGTCAATCCATATGATGGTAAGTGGCTATCGTCGCTGTTTGTTATCCTATTATAATATTATAAATGTGAAAGTTTGTAAAAATGTTTGGAATTTGGATGTTTGTTCCCCAATCACGCCACAACTACTCAACCGATTTATCTGAAATTTGGAATGGAGATAGCCTGGATACCCTGGATTAACACATAGGCTACTTTTAATCCCAGAAAAGTTCAGGGTTCCCGCTTAATTTTTGTAAAAAAATTATATAAATTGATAAAAATAATCCTTACCGCTCTCCCTCTTTTAGCCGGTGTATCATCGGGCTGAGACTTCCTCGTCCTGCCTCCCCTAGACCCGGGGCCAGTGGGCGCTACGCCCCGCCGCTTGCGCCGGTTAGCGTACGTGTCGTCGTAGTAATCCTCGTCGGACTCCGGGTCGGGCTCCTCTCCTGTCTCCATCTCCTCCATCGCTAGCTCGTCGTAAAACCATTCCTGGAAGTAAACGGTTTGTAGAATTTTTGGCTATTGAAATAAGCAAACTTTTCTCGACGATTTGGGATGTCCATAGATGGGATGTTACTTTATTCCGGTTTCCGATATGGTTACGGATATGAAATTATTTCAAATTATCCGTTAATTTCGAATAGCTTTGTTTACGGATATTGGAATTTGAAACCGTAAAATACAGATATATAAAAAGAAAAGAATAAACAAAGCAAGTGAACCGCTCGGGTTTGTGTCGGTCGCCTCAACCGAGCAGAACCAAAAACATATTACAGGACTTGTCTCATTTACACTCCGCCTCTATCTGAAATTATCCGAAAATTTTGGGAGTTACAATACCACAGACAGACATACAGATACACAGACACGTCAAACTTACCCCTCTTTCTTGTCGGGGATTAATAAACTTTGCACCCTACCAACATTCAATCAATTTTTCCCTTCGTCATCTTCCCAAAGGTTATCTGGAAGAGATCGCTACTTAGCGATAAGATCGCCTTTTGTGCACTTGTAACATTAACATTGAAAAGCTTTTACTGACTCTGTAAATTTGGTGTGCAAGCTTGTTGGGAAGCTACACTATCCCCGGGTGACATAGGCTATATTATTTATTTTTTAATATTTTTTCCCGAAGTGAAGCGAGGGCGATTTCCTAGTAATAAATAAATAAAGAACAGCTGCATACAACCATACCTTAGGATCATCCTTGGCGGCAGTCTGCGAGCCATCCCGGCTGTCTTCACCGACCAGCGCCTCGGGGATCCCGGAGCTGTTCTCCCCCTCGCCGGCGTGCTCGGTCGCGTCCACCGCCGTCCAGCCCCAACGAGTCGACGACATCGATAGGTATGGCCGGCGGGCTTTGCGCCATCTGGGGATACAAGAATGAAAAAAAAATGGTTGTCTGTAAAGTCGGTTTACGGACGGTAGTTTAACGTGACAACGTCATGACAAAACATTGATGAAGTAGTGCTCGAATATAATATTATCTCTGGAAATTAACTTATAATTAGAAACTTTTATCTTTATACTAAATTATTATTATTATACTACAACGCCATGTAGAACTCCTGAACTAAACTATTTTTTCAACAAGTTCCTTTCTGACTTAATTGTGTATATAGTTTTGTTCATAGATGGCGCTTTCTCCATTGTTCGCTCGCTCGCGTAACGCGACAGATGAGTCATGATTTATCGTGCGTGCGCCCGGCACCGTTTTAATAGACGTTGTCACGTCAAAACATTTTTTATTAACCACTAGTACTTTTCCGGGATAAGTACCCTATTCCAGGTCATGGTCTACCTGTGTGCTAATTTTCATGAAAATCCGTTCAGTAGTTTTTGCGTGAAAGAGTAACAAACATCAGAGACATCATCAGAGAGTAGCGTACAAACTTTCACATTTATAATATTAGTAGGAAATTAATGAACATAATTTATCCCATTCCTTCATGGTACGAATAACAAAATACGAAGCAAAGTGCGTCGTATTATTTTTATGCAGGTAAAAATGCAGACAGACCACCTGAAGATGATTCATAATAAAATTGACGCATTGATGGCTCAAAATGAAGACTGGACTTGCTCTTTGAAGATCACCTTATAGCACCATAGGAATATCGGCCGAATCCCAGTTGGTCGTAAGTATACAAAACGTCGACTGTCCGTGGTTCACGCATAATACATTTCTTTTTAATTATTGCTCAGTTTTAACCTTAAGAAACACAATAAAGTGCTGATCCTTTGAGTTGATACAAAATTGACTCGACCTTGATTTGGTATAATGTGTCAAGACCTTCAGAAACAAAGGGTTACACATTAGGTAGCTTAGGCATTAACATGTAATCATCACTGTAAAGAAGAACTGACAGCAATATGATTGATGACGATCAAAAGTTGTTTATTGTTTATGTATCAAGGTATCTGGTTACATTCATAGTAAATCGCTGACACCATCACAAATTCGGTACACGTCAGCTCTCAATACAGGTCAAAAGCAAAGCAAAAGCAAAAAGCAACAACCCATAATGTCCCACTGCTGGGCTCGGGGTCTTCTCTCACAATGTGAGGGGTACAGGCCATAGTCTACTACGCTGGCCAAGTGCGTATTGGTAGACTTCACACACCTTTGAGAACATTATGGAGAACTCTCAGGTGTGCAGGTTTCCTCACGATGTTTTCCTTCACCGAAGCAAGTGATAATTAACTTGTAATACGCACATAATATTTGAAAATTAGAGGTGCATGCCAGGATTTGAACCCGGGCCCCCGCGTTTGGGAGACCAACGTTCTAACCACTAGGCTATCGCTGCCTATTCTTTATTTGTAACATGAAAATTAAATCATTGGTCACAAAATCATTTTGAAATGAGTCTGTTATTTATTAGTTTGCACTCTTGTCGGTGTACATTCCGTTGTGAGTATGAAGGCAATGTACTGATTGTCTAAGGCCAGGTTCATATGATTGTGCTGTACCTAGCCTTTTATTTGATTTGATCTTGTACTGTGCGGTGAGTCGTTCCGCCCGGTACTGCACGGACATATGAACCTAGCCTAACTTAAAAATAAATGCCCATCAATCAAATATTATTGTTATATACTGTAAAGTCTAAATATATAGGAAATATTTTATATAATGTATTATTTAATAATAAACATATTTGATAAGTATTTGAATAATATTTAATATTTTTTAATGAATATTTCCACTTACATGTTGAATTAAATGAATAGAAATAATTGTTTCGACTTTCAGATTGTAACGATAATGCTTGTGTCGGGGCATCTGTTTTTAAATTAGAGAATCTGTAATATTATCACAATTCTGCCATTGACAACTCTCTTACTTCCCGAAGGTTGATTAGCAAAAAATGCTTTTGTGCATTTTACACTGTTAAAGTTCAAAAGTTTATATAATAATAACATATTCCAGTCAAGTTTACAAACCGTTGTGCTGGGTATGTGTAGACCTGTCCCTCTCTGGCGCCGGGCATGCGCTGTTTCCGCGTCATAAACAAGTTGCTGTGGCTTTGTGCAACACCTGTATGCCATTAAATAAGTTACAATTAACTAAACTCTTAGCATCTCAAATTTCACTAAATAAGACATGTTAAGAGTTAGTGTTTTTAGCTGTTTACGATCATATAGGGTAAGCAGTAGTAACCCTGGCCCCCCTCCAATTAATCGGCCCTTCAATTTAAAATCCATTTATTAAAAGTTGTAATGGTTTACGAGACATGAAAAAATATTTTTATTTTTCTGTGTTTACAAAACTCCAAAATGTAATCAGAAGTTTTAAACTTAGCAGCTAGCAAAACTTAAAAAAAAATAATTTTGGCGCGCTTGCAACTAAAGAGGTGTTGTGCTGTGAAATCTGATAAGAAGTAAGTATTTTACAAGTAGATTTTCTATTTTTCTATGTATTAATATTGTGTGATTTCTATTCCCATGTATTAATAAACATTATATTTTCGTTAATATATCGTGATTGGTGGAGAATTATTCAAGATAACGTAAAAATAGGTATGCTGATATTAGTATCCATAGCATATATGAAAGATCAATTGATTGGCATACGGACGAATTATTGTACTTAGTGATTTAATGCTGTAACTAGATGATTGGCCATGCTATTCATTATACTTTTTACTGATGCCAATATTTATAACGACATATCTGCGAAATTGTAGTGATATAGGTACCAATGTTGATTCTAAAATAACTAAATTCAACATCTTTTCACCATACTGACCGATGTTTGTTCGTGATAATCTCAAAAAAAAATACGGATTTCAGTAAAGTTTTCACTGATGTATTGCACGTATTAAGTTTAGTGTAACATTTAGTGTTTGTTTTATTAAAGATGTGTAAATCTAAAGAATCCCATGTTAATGTTTTTGAGTATAGGCAGTGCGAGTATTAAGAAAGAAAGAAAGAAAGAAAGAAATACTTTATTCCAAGTTACAAGCAGATATGGGTATAAAAAAAAACTAAAACAATAAGATTATAGTATAGATTATAGGTATGGCATAAGCTATAGACTAATTTTTATAAATTACAAAGAAAAATTCGAGTAAACAATTAAGAACGGCGCGGCGCCTCGGCAGCGTTGGCGGCGGCAGAAGGCATTTCGCGGCTTTCCCGCGTTTTTTAATTTCTTCAACATCCTTCTAATTTCACTAATTTGGCTCAAACGCGGTTTAAATAATCATGCAGCCTGTCTCTGGGTCATACAATGTTTGTGATTAATTTCTTATTTCATACTTTAATTTTCGTACGTTTAAATTTTCAAATATACACCATTGACTCTATACTTCATGTATAGAGTGTACATCATGCATAGAGTCAATGGTGCACTTAGGTAAGTTTTATTTAATTTTGTTTATTGGTCGACATACATACAGAATAGTCATTTTTGAAGTTGGCTAATAACATCAAAAACAAGAAAGAAATACAAACAAAAGCGTATAACTTTATTTTTTCCCTTAGTAGTGACCTATTTTTTATTGTAAACCAACCAACTTCCTATTAATAAGAATTCGATACACAAAAAACAGATCCTGCACATCACTAACGTTAATTTTTATAAAGATATTTCGTAATTTGTATTAATTTGTATAAAGATTGGCCCCTACATGGTATAAACATTGGCCGGGCCAATAAACTCAAAGTACAATAAATGGCATGCCAATCTTTATACTTTGGGTATGCCAATCACTATACACCAAGGGCCAGGGATTGTACTTTTGACCCATTTTTTATGTTCATTGCAATAAAATTATGAATTTAATAAAACATTATTAAAGTTGTGATTTATCTACGTTATCAGTTTCCTAACGAACAGCTTAACATAAAATGTTTTATGACTTGGAACCTTATTTCGTGAAAAAAAAATCTCAAAGTCGATGATCACCTTAAAGGGCCAATGATTGTACTGCTTACCCTATATTGTAAAACTGCTTTTGTGACAAATAAATATATAAATCCCTTCTTTGTATATTATTTTTCTTTCATTTATTTATTGACCAAATTAGAACACATCACACAAAGGGCAGTGATTTATAATTGAGTCACCTTATTCAGCGTTTGGTGGTGGGGGTTCGTATAGTAAACCACAATAAAAATTTGCAAGAGATGTGTATTTTTTAACAAATTTTGAGATTCTAGATCCAATACTAATAAAACGTCTTAAACACGAAAGCCAAATGGCAACTATGTTCGATCTTTTCTGTCCAAAAAAGTAACGGCATAATAATGTGAATATGTCACAAATATCGACGGAACCCCACTTGGGGGGGTTTCCTTGGATTACTATAAAACAAGGACTTGAAACTTGGTAATAAATGTTTACCATCATTCTCTATCGTAATTACAAAACCTTAAGTAATTACAAAATCTAGGCGAAACCGAGTAAAACTACTATTCTTCAATAATAAAGGGGCGTATCCCAACAAACGTAAATATTTACAAGTTACTTACCGGTTTGCGTATCAATAAAGGGTATTCGCATCCGCCTCTCTGCACATAGCCTCGAATTAAAAGTCGAGGAGTTCTCGATAAGTTCCTTGTAGCTCGAATCATTGAGAAAACTGGAAAAACATTGCACATACAAACAACCACTTAAAACCCTTTAAATCACAAAAACTATAGAAAATTACTTTACACTCATACACTTTTTTACTTCACTAGTATTATTTGTGAATGATATGTGAACTTTTTGACACAAACCTTTCAATTTTTGCTAAATTAGACGGATTTACAACTTGGATCTCCGCGGCCGCCATTTTAATAACGCAGCAGAAACATGCTGACGCCAGATCGATGACGTCGTATGTCAAATTACGTCGCTATTTGTTTCCGGAATATGTTACCATTATAAAAACTTTAATCTAACCATTTCACTGTTTTCCTTAACTTAAATTATCACGAAAAATTGTTAAAATTGAAGACAAAAAAATTTCAGTCGAAACAGTTGTAAAAGATTTGAATACACAGTATGAAAATGAATTTCAAAATTATATGTATCAGAGTACCGGAAAGAGCAAAAGATATAGCAACACCGAACATACGTCAAGCTTGTGACTGGTCATCGGTGGACGAATCGTGGAACTGGCGCATTTTCAGTTTATTGGTGATTGGAGATCTCCAAATATTGCACTGATTATTGGTTACTGTGTTTTAATAACTTTCCTCGCGGCTAATGTTTCTAATTTAGGGTACCAAAACATTATTTTGATAAAATAAGGGAAGATATTTCGTCGAATTAGGAGGTCGTCTCGTTGTGTGAGAAATTCAAGATGTCCGTGTGTTTTTTCGTGCCAGCGTAAGTTCCTTCATAATATTTTTACATTGCGTAAAAATTACTAGACCAAGACGAAAATTCGTCTAAAATAACTGCTATAGTAACAATTTTAAGCTTTATATTATGAATTAAAAGTTATATTTCCTAATAAAGGCGATTTAATTATGTAAATTACAATAAATAATTAAGTTCTAAATACATAAAATACACATTGTTATTCAGGTATAATGTTTATCTGACAAAGCAGGGTAGTAAATAATTTAAATAATAGGCACCTACTTAATTACCTAAACCTCATCAAATTCCGGCCTTATAGAATTTACTAGTATCGTGCTATAGCCATGACCTTGATTACAAAGTGATATTGACGTTATTGGAAGCAATAATAAATTAATAAAAAGACGATTAGAAGAGTAAAACAAGTACCTACATATTTGCATCGTCCAATAGTAAACAAAGGTATAGGGCCTTATCACCAACATCTAAGGCTCTAGCACTAACATTTCTATTTTAACAAAATTATCTACTCCGAAAATCGAACTCGGGACCCTTCAAACGTCAGCTAGGTTCATAAATAAAATAATAGGCCGCTCCCTCTTTGAACTAGGTAACAAGCCTTAGAATTATGACAGCATATGACACGGCCAAAAAACACCGTGATTATACATAGTACATACGTGATAAGTTGCGCCGTCGTAAATTATGCGCACATTTTGAAAAACCACGAAATACACGAAATACATCGGTGCTCTACTAAAAGTTATGGAAAGAAAGAAAGAAAGAAAGAAAGAAAGAAAATATTTATTTTGCTAAGCCCTGCAACAAGTTACAAAATTTACACTAAATAAACCATTTACAAAATATTATAACTTATGAAGTCGATATAACCAGCTGCAGCAACGCTCAACAAAAAAGGTACGCACTCAGCATACGCCGCGGGTAACCACGGCTACTGATTTTCAGTACGACCTTTATTGTGTCGCAGTTCGGACGAGAGATTACAGTTCGCCGCATAAAGAAAAAACTACTTCATCTACTATAGCTTAAAAATGAGCTAAATATTTTTTTTTAAACAAAAGTAGTAAAAAAAAAAACAATAGCAAGAAAAATAATAAATATACCTGTGTAAAAATAATAAATAAATATATATGGGTAATATTCATACATAGATTGGAACGATTTTTCCGAAGCAACATTTATTTAGGAAAGGGATTCCCAAAGTGGTCGATATTGGTTTCCCAGGGGTCGACATAAACGAAAACTGATTGTGGGCTTCAACGAGGTCTAAAAATCGACCCCTATTAATTAACACAAGTTCTTATTTCAAACTTTTAAGTAAAAACCGGGCAAGTACCTGTCAGGCCTTTGTCATGGAGGAGAAGAAGCTTTTCTTCTCCTAAGCACACCTCAAGAAAAGAAACTCCTCAGCACACCTTTTGAAAATAAAAATACATAGGTATACATATTTATTACAAAAAAATAAATGTGACACTTGGGGTGTGCCGCGGTAAAGCTTATTACATATAAATCTCCATTTTCATCGAGCTTCAACAATCTTATTGAGTTTGCAAGTGGGCCGAAGGGGTTTTAGGGCTCCCTATCACTTTGAAAAAAATAATCGAGCGAATCTGTAATTCGAGCGACATTGTTTCCGACCTTACTGCCCTCAAACATAAAGAAACGCTAAAACATAAAATACACACTCGCGCGTACACACACACTCTGGGTGCGTTCCACTTGATGTTCACAACGATCAAAATAACCCTTTAGCCGTTCCACTTAATGACCACGGTCGTTATTGTCGCGGCGAAAACGTCACTGATGACGTCACTAATTTCGCTCACACCGAGCTCATAATGACTCATCTGAAGAGATGGGTCGAAGTGGTCGAAGGGGACGGTGCACAAGCAAGGGGAACGGGAAAAACTGCGGTCGTGCGTGTGATCGTTGTGAATGTCAAGTGGAACGCACTATCTCTGTTTGGTTGGTTCCCTTGGTTGGTTCCCTTTACGTCGAGTCTCTTTACGTCGAGTCTATGAGCCTATTGTTCTTTAAAATTTGCTGTCTCTTTCTCTCTTTCCCTGACTTCAAGCTCATTTACTTCTATTCCCCAGAGACCAAACGGGCGTGGCAGCAGGGCAAGAGGAGGTGGAGACTGATTGCCTGGGCGAGGAGAACGCGCCCTCGGAGGGCATCCACGACAGCCTGCAGCACTTCTGGACCAAGGTCAACGAGGACGTCAAGAAGATCAATGCTGTATGTGTTGTAGTCTAGAACTCTTAGACTATTTGACAGTATGAAAAAAGTCCAAAAAGCTTTTAAAATGAGAGGTGTCAAGGAACACCCGGATGGAACGAAGTTCCTTTCGATTTAAGTTTTGTTGTACAGCGCCATCTCTGTAAAACTCACTGAATTACTTCAAAAAAAGTGTCGTCATTCGTAAAATCAAAAAGTGTCGTAATTTTCCGTCTAGCCCCCTTTCACAACGCGCGATAAGGAACTTCGTTCCAATAGATTTTTACAGAACACAATCTTTACAGAACAGTAAATTGTCTTGCAACTGTTAGAAAGTCACAACATTGATTAGTTGTCAGAAAGAGCAGTATGATCAATTTTGTGTTCAGAAGTATGCGCTTCCTGTTTCTTTTAGCCAACAATACCGTAGACCATCATAGGTGTCACCACCGATGTGCTGCCGGCCAAGAATGAAGAATATAGAACTGGCTTTCAAGCCCTCAGCTGGAACACGAAAAAAAAGTAACCCTAACGACGGCTTGGTAATTTCAGGACGACTTCAAAACCCAAGTGTTGCCCCTCGCGCGCATCAAGAAGATAATGAAACTGGACGAGGAAGTGAAGATGATATCGGCGGAGGCGCCGGTTCTGTTCGCGAAGGCCGCGGAGATCTTCATCCACGAGCTGACGCTGCGCGCCTGGTCGCACACCGAGGACAATAAACGGAGGACCTTGCAGGTTGGTTGGAGTGGATCTCCTGCTAGAGGTGTCATACCTCCAAGGTCCGACCTGACGTCACCGAGTGACGTGTGAGACAATGGCTTCGGATGTCCTTTCGGAACCCCTTGAGGAAGTTAGAGCATACTCCACCGCACTTCTCCATTAAGGATTGATGGAGGAGTTATTGGATAGCAGTGTAGAAAGTTTTCATGCCGCCCGAGGGTCTCCATAGCTTAACGACTAATACCTTACGATAACTGGAATCGACGGCTTTACGTGCCCTCTGAAGCACAGAAGCGCTCAAGATTTTTTTGCTACTAGCAGTCAGCGTTAGCTAAATATATATGTTGCTTAACTCAGTCGATCATTTAAGATCGACACAAGCTGTGGTTTCAATCGATGCAGTGGAGTCGGCGTTTATGCATAGCGTATCGGATATGAGCACAGATATTAGATCTGTGGATATGAGCATTGATCGCACAGGCGAGTCGGAGAATATGTCAACCACAGAGTACTTAACATAACATAGTGTACGTTAAGTCAACTTTAAAAGCCTATATCTCAACCATTTATCTATGGATTTCTAAAATGTTTTTGGTAATTTAAGTACTTGTTTTTTTTACTGTATAAAATTTTAACAAAAAAATAACCGACTTCAAATGAAGTACATCCAATAAAAAAAATCATCGAAATCGGTTGGCGTGATATTGAGTTATTCGTCCATTTGTCGTGCCTAACGCGGTGTCCTACGTGGGCGACTCAACGCGAACGCGAAGCGACGCGGCGCGATGCGAAAACAACAAACAGTTGAAATGTGTTGAAGTGTCCTACGTTACAAAACGCACGTAGAGTGCGATGCGACGCAGCGCGATTTGACGCGAACGCGATCAGTTGGTTTGATATTTTCGCGCGAACTTCAGCGGCGCGGCGGATGTCAGTGGCGGTGAAGGGACGATTCGCGTGCACGTAGGACAGAGCCGCCGCATCGCACCGCATCGCACTGAAATCGCACCGGATCGCTTCGCGATCGCGTTCGCGTTGAGTCGCCCACGTAGGACACGGTGTAAGACTTATATGCTTTTGACATGGATGTCATTGTCAGATATGTGGGATCACACAACAAGCACCAGCTTTCGTTTAAAGAAAGAATCATCAAAATCGGTTCACCCAGTCCATAGTTCTGAGGTAACAAATATAAAAAAATATAGTCGAATTGAGAACCTCCTCCTTTTTTTGAAGTCGATTAAATATTCTAATTTAATTATGTTACATATAGTATTTTGTACACGATGAATGAAAAATGAAAGTGTTCGATTCCAGCGCAACGACATAGCGATGGCGATCTCCAAGTCGGACCAGTTCGACTTCTTGATCGACATCGTGCCGCGCCACGAGGTGAAGCCCAGCAAGCCGCGCGAGGAGCCCCACCACGCGCCGCGCCACGCGCATACTGAACAGGTACACATACATATATAGCAGGGGTGGCCAACTTGATTAGACATAAGATCGACTATTTACCACAGATCACCCCCAATAGATACCGCATACAAGGCAACTGACGCGCGCCATCACGTTCGTGCATTTGCATGTTCACGACATTAATTTCGACCAATACTGACCCGTCAAGTTCAAGTATGAATTAGAAATAGCCAATCACAGCGCATTTTGATGTCCTCCGCAAGCCGCACCTGCCGCCAAATTTTGTGAGTTCAAACTCTAAGAAAATTTCACTTATGCGGTATCTATTGGGGGTAATCTGTGCTAGTTACTAATGAAACCCTATGCGATCTACCAGTTACATACTTCTTGAAATCTTAAATGAAACAGCATAGTTTAGTACACAATCGTGTATGAGCGTCTGTCAAGCGAGAACGGTGTTTATTTTTTGTTTATATATTATATAGAGAGCCGGCGTTAGGGGGGGCAATGTTGACGACGGCGGGGTGAGGAGCAAAAAAAAAAGGAAAAATAAAATTCTTAAGAAACGTTCCCATTGGTTCAGTCAAAGCAAAAAAGCTCGATTTTGATTTTGTTATGTGGGCGCCACAATATTCTTGCCTGGAGCGTCAGTGGCTCTAACGCCGGCACTGCATACAGAATATTTACAGAAACTTTGAAACTGACGCTGAGGTTCCTCCAGAAAGGTTAGAGAATAAAATATGTCCAATAAATGTCGCAAAATGTCAAAACTTAAAATCTCCACCGGTGCAACGGTGTGGACTTCTTGGTGGTATAAAATCAAAATTTTACTAAAGAAATAGTCTTCAAATGAACCACTTAAACTATCATTAAATTGCACCATTAGTGTTGGCATCAATGTCTGTAACCTAAACATAGTATATTTTTTTGTATTATATGTTACATTTTATGTGACTGTCTGTGTCCAAAAAAATTTATATTTATGTATATATCTTCTTTGTATAAGTAGGTTCCCTATCATATTGGAGTACCATTAATTCCTCATGGATCCCATCATCAGAACTTAATTTGATATTTTTTTATCAACCTCAGCTCCTTGACAGTGTTAAAAAATGTCTGTTATGTCATGACTGACCACGTCCTTGACCGCAGGTGTCTCACCAGCCGGCCAGCTCCATCCACAACGCCCAGCCGCAGTTCGTCATCCAGCCGTGCGCGCAGCTTGTGCAGGTTAGTGGGATTGGTAGCCCACTGTTGGGCGTGGCCATCCTGAATCGCGCTATTGAAGTTTTCTGAATTACTGGCATATATAGATACAAACGCTCCGACAACATCAGTCGGGGTTCGGCCGCCTCCCAGGCAACACATCTCTGGTGGAAGATCTCCCTTTGCCAAAATGCTGTGTTAAAAGTAAAGTAACTGACCATGATTGTCCCACTGCTGGGCTCGGGGTTTCCTCTCACAATGTGAAGGGTACAGACCATAGTCTACCACGCTGGCCAAGTGCGGATTGGTAGACTTCACACACCTTTGAGAACATATGGAGAACTCTCAGGTGTGCAGGTTTCCTCACGATGTTTTCTTCACCGAAACAAGTGATAATTAACTTATAATACGAACATAATATGAAATTCAAAATTCAAAATAATTTATTCATATAGGTATGACTGATACATTTATGCACCTCATTTTTTGCTTTTCGGAAAGGTGCTTCGTCATCTTCTCCTCAGGACATCTTTTAAAAATAAAAAATAAAATTTGAAAATTAGAGGTGCGTGCCATGATTTCAACTCGGGTCCGTGCGTTCGGGAGGCCGTTCTAACCAGTAGGCTATCACTGCTAATATAAATGGTGTGTTAACCGTGTGGTGAGTGGTGAATGGTGATGTCCAATGTCCAGCAGCAGTCGGGCGGCGCGGGCGGCGCGGGCGGCAGCGGCGTGGGCGTGGCGGGCGGCGGGCAGCAGCCGGTGACGCTGGTGCAGCAGGTGGTCACCTCCTCGGGGGAGGTGCAGCAGCTGCCGGTAATACTGACCTGCTTTCAGGGGTTCTTTATAGTCTTTATACCCGGATGAGAAGAGGTGTGTGCTCTTGTATGTGTGTGTTTGTGTGTGCGTGTGTATAGGTGACGAATTGCGTTTGTGACAAATGATGTAATGATTTAGGTGTGGAGAGTAGAGGTAAGGAGAGCCATCTCATATGGGGGGAAGTTGAAGTGTCCAGCTGTATACTGAAAATATAGGTTCCAGTATCTACCACAATAGCGGAAAAACTACGATATGAAATTAGTAAAATAGTAAAATGCCAGTATGCAAAACCTCAACTATTACGTAGTCTAAAATGTTGTGGTAAATATAGCCGAAATAATGCTGTGAGAAAATGTTTGAACATATGAGGTATCATCCGTCATAACTGCCGGGGTGCCTAAGAAAGTTTACGCAAATGTATATATATACCTGCGTGCGTGTGATTTCACGAAATAGTACTATACAACATTGAAGTATGATGTCATAGAACAGACGTCTCGAACAAAATGTGTGTCCCGCCCGGGAGGTTCCATTTTCAAAATTGAGCCCCCGTTCTCCTTTCAAAATGGAACGAATCCATTGAAGATTGAAGGCACGTGGTGCCAATGCATTGGGACATACTTGGTGTTCGCGGTGTCGGTTCTATACGCTAGTAATAATACCTCAATGATACCCTCCCTCCCCTCCCCCCAGATCCAGCTGTCGCAGGCGCAGCTGAACATGATCCGGCTGCAGGTGCAGAGCAACCCCGGACAGCCCATCGTCATCCAGGCGCAGCCGCAGCACTCGCCGCAGATCATACAGGTACCTACACACACACACACACAGCCACACACACACACGCACACACACATACACACACACAGAGAGAGCGAGACACACATACGCACGCACGCACGTGCAACATGTATAGGCATCGACATAAATATTTATTTTATTTATTTATTAAAATCACACTACTTCTAACATTACAGGTGTCCCCAATTCGATAGAGTAGCAATGATATTAAACTACAGATACGTTATGCCCTTACAAATCAACCAAAAAATCTGTTCCGACCGAGCTACAACACACACACATTTATCTTTTGTTTCACTACACCCACAGACATGTATACCTAGAGTAGATGCCGCATGTTCATACATTTCACGTGTAACAGAAAGGATTTGAAATCCTATTTGAGCGCCGTGTCATTTAGTTGGCGTTACATTGCTATTGGCAATAGATGTCAACTGAAATAACGAAAAATGCCTAATTGTAACGTTTTAAACTGTAGGAATTCTACAAATACAGTTAGCAGAGGTAAAGGAAATATTTCTTTTCATCGTTAAGTAATTTATTTATAAAATTGTATAGTAATTTATTTTTAAATTTTTTTTTTCATATTTATTGCATTTCTACCACGTTTTACAACGAAAAGCACTAACTTACTGTGTACTGCATACTACTCAATACATTGCTGATTTTGGTAGCAAAATTTATACGGCTTGTTTACTGGAACACGCAATGAAAGTAAAACAATCGTTACTATAAATCGTCGCTTAGCTTCGTAGTACGGTGAATATTGTCGTGTTAGAACCTGATTAGCGTGCACATTGTTTTTAATATACTTAAAATTATTTCTCCATAGGGTTCGCCTGGATAGCTATTTTGAGCATGAGTCAGCCGCCAAACGACTCATGCTGTTCCGGCTGGAGGCTTGAGAGCCAGATCTTTCTTTCTTTTATTTTCTCTTTCTTGGCCGGCAACGCATTGGCGATGCCTTTGGTGTTGCTGATATCCATGGGCGACGATAGCCACTTACCATCAGGTGGATCGTCAGCTCGTTTACCAGCTATTTCCATAAAATAATAATAATATAAACATATACTTATATAATTACAATCGAAAATAATTACATAGCAAAAACATAATTGTATTTATATATAGTTATATTATTATAATGTATTATATATCATAAAATATTGAGCTGTTTGTTGATTTGATTGCAGGTGTCCTCCCAAGCTCACCAGCCGCAACAGGTGTTCCTGGCGCAGGTGGCGTCCAGTCAGGACGACTCCTAGTGATAGACAGTGGGACTGAGGACACTGTGGCTGGAGACAGCTGACAGATGTCAGAGAGACAGATGACAGATGTCAGAGAGACAGATGACAGATGTCAGAGGACAATGGCCAGTGTCAGTGGTGCTTAAGACATTGTGTTGTGGGGATCCGTGATATTTAATATTGTTGTATGGTTTAATTAAAGTTAAGGATTTTTGAACTATGTTTTTCTTTTTGTTTATGAGTGTTTTGGCGAGTCTATGGTAATATTACAGAATGTTTTTTTATCAATGTTAAATCATATCTATGGAGTAGAAGGCTATCTCTGAGTATGAAAAGTGTGCGTAAAAACGCGCCCAATTATAGGTGGCGCTGTGATGCGGTTTACAACAGCTATGACCGAATATTTATTTCTCAGACACTAGCGCCATTTATTACGGGGGTTATAACTCGGCAAACTTCACTCCCGACAACAACAGCTATGTTTATATCGCTATTTCTCAAACACTAGCGCCATTCTGGAACGGCCATTATTGAAACCTCTATTTTCAGTACACAGCTGGACACTTTCAACTTTCCCCTCAAATGAGATGGCCCTCCTTCTACTCTATTCTCCATGATACCTTATTGATAATGACGTAAACATTCTTTCATGTTAAAAATTACGGACTGTTATTATGGCTTGCAAATAATCTGCTAATCTGAAAAGGTAATGCAAAAGAAACAACATATATTTTTACACATTTTATTATTGGAACAATTCACTACTTTGTATGATATGAAACCAAAAACAGTTTGGCATTAACATCGAATGTCTAATTTCTACATTGCACATACTAATTGGACTATACTAAATGATGACTTACACTAACTAATAATTATCATTATCTATTCAACGGACCTATTCATTATCAACGCACTAACATAGAATTTGGGTAACGAAACTCTAACAAGTCAAAATATACATTAGATTTATTATTCTAAATAAAAATATAATTGACAGTAGCGCCATCTGCTACTCATAACTTGGGTAAAGTAGCTTTCATTTGATGGAAACATCAAAAAATAAATAAAAAATGGCAAACTTCACTTTTTATAAATGTTTTGCCACAAACAGAATTTAATTTTGACGAACAGATGAGAAAAGCATAATTTTACCTATTAATTTATAAATATCAACAATCCGAACTGTTTATAAGAATAAAAAACAGCTAATATTTTTCAATAAACAATTTAAACGGTAACAGTTAATAATTCAATAAACAATTATTTTATAACCAAAAAGTATTGATAACAAGTGTAATAAAATTCTTGCTATTTTTGTATCCTAAATAGCTTCAAACATTTTTATAATCTGCAATGAATGCAACAAAAACAAAAGCTGAATGACTGTGACCAGAAGGAAACTGAAGTCTTGATCTAACATATTAATCAGTGGCCCTAAATGGATGTCTTGTTATGCTGGCCATGATCAAGTTTGCAGCGGACGCGATGTGGCATCTGGCTATATAGCTATCTCATGCAAACTGGATCCCGCATCAAGTCTGCTGCAAGCTTGACAAGTATACTTGATAATATATGGCCAGCTTTAGAGAAGTCTATGGAGCCAGACGGAATAACAATTAAGTTTTAAATGAATTTTTGTAGACTCGAGTGACAAATCGGCTTATAACGCAAATGAAATAAATCTACAATATATTTTTCTGTTTTTTCTTAATTTACAGAAAGTTCTCGTAACAAGTAACAGACTTAAATGTTTTAATTAATCAACATTGACTTATCCAATAATTAATAATTAACATAAATATTCATGTTTACAATCCTAGAAGACGTATCAAATTATATTGCCTTAATATATACTTGCAATACAACTTGATTTACGGGAAAAATCAAATTGTATCAACAATATATCGAAATAATTAGCTATTAATGTATGCACTAAGGTATCGTTAAAATAGTTGAATATCAGATTCTTTAGTTTATTAATCAATATTGGCCATCATGCACCATAGAAAATAGCATGTTTATGAACGATACATTTAGGTACTTATGTTCAAAATTAAATACAGTCATGATTTTCGTCATGGTAAAAAGCCGTATTAAATATCAATATATTAAAGTAAGACAGAAAATAAATTCTATAGATTTTCTTTACTATTAAAACTAAATTGAGCTAAGTAAAAACAAGCTATGTTATAAAAGACGTCGCTAAAATTAGAGGAAGAAATATTTTGTATATTTTGAAATAAATAAATAATATTAATTTCAATTAAGAAAAAAAAATACTTTGATTTTCTAGTTTTTCTATATACAGTGGAATCCGTTTATAATGACATCGAAGGGAATTGGCAAACACGTCATACTAAGCGGACGTCATACAAAGCATTTTTGTGAAAAAAAACCAACCTTATTTTTTTTAGGTAAATAAATACATATTTTAATAATGGAACATAGCATATTAAATAAAAATTAAAATTGCACGTAATAAATGCACGTATTTTCATTTTTTGAGATTCAAAACAAATACAAGCCACGTGCCGAACGTCGTCGGGAATCAACGAACATTGCGGAAGGTGTAAAGAATCATGTCGGTCACTATAAACGGGCAAAATTTATTAAAAATGGGTCATAATAAGCGACATGTCACTGTAAGCGAAGTCATTATATCCGACTTTGTTAAAAGAATTTTATATGAAAACCAAATTCGTTGTGTAATTACGTCATAATAAGCGGTTGGTCAATATATGCGGAGTCATAATAAACGGATTCTACTGTAATATGTATTTTTTCAATATTATACCAGATAAGGGACCATCTAAAAATTTAAGTTTCAATGATAGAAATGGTGAGAAAATTACCTACTCTTAACAGTATAATTTTTAAGCCACTAGGTTAGGAAAGGTAAGGCACTAAAATTTAACTCTGATATCGCGATTGGTTTTTAATTAAAAATATAATATCGTAATTTAAAAACCTAAGATCGTCGAGATAGGTCTTTCTCTTTATTTATTTTTATTAGTGAATGATACTTAAAACAAACTAAAATTACATCATGTGATGAAACTCAACTGCATCTTAATATAGTGAGATTGATATTCCGTCAGCGATACAATAAAATTATAAATTCAACTAAAAGCCGTAAAGTTTTTTTTTACACAAATAAGTTAATGCTTGACCACAATCCCACCTGATGGTAAGTGGAGATGTGGTCCAAGGTGGTGAGCGCATTAACTTAGTAAAAGCCTATTCACTCTTTTCTTGAAGACATCCACGTCATATTCAGGCGGGAACATCGACGCAGGCAAGTTATTTTTTACGAGTGATTGATACGTGACGTGTTTTAAAGTTAGTTAAGATTATAATGAATCGGATATCCCACTGTCGGAATTACGATACACTACTTATAATGATTTAAATAAAATATATTAATTCATTGTCTAAAGTAAGAATTACACTAAAACTGACCATCGTGTAGCATAGTGAGAACATTATATTATTGCTTACTTTTTATTTATCGATCACTTTTATTGGCTGAATTGTACTCAAGAATATAAATTTTAAGGCAAGATATTATTAAAATATTAACATAATGTAAATATTTACCGTTTAGACAACTTTACATCTTTGGTTTGAAATAAAAACATTTTTCAACAATTTCAATTTATAGGTTAACAACTATTTTCATTAAATAATTGAAATAAAAATATTTGAGCAATTCGCATTCGTACCGTAAGTACAATTCTAGCCACAACTTAACAATTACTTAAACTAAATTAAAAATAAAGCTAAATGAAAAAATATTGTGACAAACTTATAAATAAATAATTTTTGTTACAACATTGGAAGACATTTGATTTTGTTGTTTGATTGTTTTAACACTTATTAAAATCATTATGATGATAACTACGCGCCTACCTGGGTCATAATGGACCAAGCTGGTCCAATAGGGACGCGTTTAAACATTATCCTAACTAAAATAACTTCCTGTAACAGCTATAGGGTATGAAAAACAATTAAGTCTAAAATCTAATAATAATTTTCTATATTATGAGATTGATGAATATTTATCTAATAATATAGGTAGTAATAGATAATGACAAGTTAGGCTCTAGACTAAATTAATATTATTATGATTAAAGTTACAGCAGCCAACGATAGGTATTTATGGTCCGATTTTAAGAAATAGTTATAAATATTTCGACACTAATCACATTATCCTAATTTGGTACAGTCTCTACTATTAAAATGGATTCTTTTCGAAAAAAAGCAATAAAAAATAGGTACAGTCCGTACCATAAGCAAATGTGAATTAAAAAATCAAATAATTTTGGAACAAAAAAATCTTGCTTAATGGTGTGTGGATGTGAATTCAAGCGAATAAAAGTTTATGAACTAATTTAGGACATCTTATATTTCAACTTCTGAATAAATAAAAGATCATAATAATACTATTATGACCTACGCCATGGCTCGCGTACCTATATCGTTATATTTCTAATTGAGCGTTGTTTATCTACACTACAAGACAACTGTATGTCTATATGAAAATAACTACATATTTGGCTTACTTTTAAAACAACAGCACCGTCCTTTTTATCACTGCATATAGTTCGTTGTCACGTCTATATTTCAAAATATAATAATTATAATAATAGTTATGGTGCGATGTATAATAATAACAAAATAAAGATTTATCGAAACTGTACATAAATATTTCATTCTCTTTTTTTTCATATATATTATTTGTAAGTGTATTCTTTAGAAACGACATAAATAAAAAAAAACTAAATAAATTTAAATAATAACACAAATATGTCTACATAATTTGGTTGTAAGACCTTATATATTCATATAATTTATAGAATATTCATTCTATAAAATTATTTGATCCAAAACTAAAAGAAACTGTTTAACGTTGTTATATTAATTTATACAAAATAAAAACTCGTACTTCGAAAAACGGGACTAAAAAATGAATAAATATTTTTTAAATAATTAAAAAAATTAACTAAGTTGGTAAATAAACATATAAGAAGTCAAAATTTAATTCGTAGCTTGTATCAGTCGTTGATACAAATTATATAACCGCACAACAATTATAAAAATATATATTTTTTATAATATGACAAAAATCAACAATTGCAAATAGGTGTTAAACATTTAAAACAAGAACAAAATGTAAAAGACTAAGTACCCGTCTCCTCGCCAGATTTACTAAAAAAATTGTAATAAAAAATTAAATTTTGATTCAATTAACCTGTTAATAATTCGACTAATTACAATATTTTGTCGTCTGATAAATACGAGTATCTCTCAGAAGGGAGCTCAATATAAGACATTCAAAATTGTTATAATACTCGGCCAATATTGACAGATTATATAATTATAATATTATTACGAAGCATGTTTAGCGAGGATATGGGCCAACTTCTCATGTAAACGACATAAAAACGCGAAATAATGATTTGTGGCAACTAAACTATGAACTAATTATAACATAATTATACATTTAATAATAAATTACGCCTAGATTACATATCACTATATTATTTTGAGCCGTTTTAAAATTATATTTTTATTTTATTGTCATTTCCTTGTTCTTGGCAAGTGATGTTATATATTTTTGTACATTAGATATTCACCGGCGGCATACTTTGCTTCGTTACAACTAAATATGTATTGTGATTATATAATTAAAATAAATATGTATAATAAATCCTATCCATGGCAATTTATGCGAAGCTTGATTGGATATAAAAAATAGGAATCTATATAAATTATATAAAAATATAAACACGAAGTTTTCAAACAAATACGAGTACATTCTTAATGAGATTCATTTTTAAATAAATGAAAAAATTTAGAAATATGATTGAGCAACAGGAAATATATCCGCTTATGATATCTTCAATATTATTATCTTAGGTTTAAATTATGTATAAAATCGCACCGTTTTTAAAGTGACGTTTTAGTTCCAGAAAATCAAAAGTCACTTTTTAAGTTGAGTCACTTTTACTTAAAATGACGGTTGTATATTTTCGAATCAATATTCGTGAAGTAAATGTAAGAAAGTCATAACACTTAATAAGTTTTACCAAAATAGAAAATCACAGAACAGAGTAAGTAGATGATAAAATACAATTCGCTACATTTTTTAAATTTTGTTTAGGAAATATCCGGAGAATAACGAGTGACGATGATGTCGTGGACGGAGTCAGTTGACCATAAACATGGGCCACTCGGGGCAAGCGGGAGGGGGAATGGGCAGCGGGGACCCTCCCGCTAGGGGCACGACCTCCGAGATCTACAATAAATGAAAAATAATATAAAAAACCACCCTGTATAAACACAGAGAGAATTTTTCAAAGGGAGGCGTGGATGGCCAAATAATAAACCATGAGGACTAGCAAAAAGTACACAAAGAAGTAGAGCCCAATTTTGATGAAAACTAAAAAAAGCATCAATGGATTTTTGAAAAATCAATATTACTAGCCAGCTTTGAATACTTTTCGCTATTCATCCTGTATAAAGAACGTGTTAGGTAAGAAGATATTGAGTGCAAGTACCTACTAGTTTGATGACAGTGATATAATGAGTGACAATTACATCCCTTACCAATTCCTAGTTATATTGAGGACAAATCAAAACATGTCTTACCATAGTTTGTGGATGGTGCGGCGGATGGTAGTAATGCGCAGGCGACACCGGGGGCGTGGGGTACCCCCAGTACACTGGCAGCACGGGGTGGGGCATCGTGGGACCCATTGCCGGGTAGTAGTATGTCAGTGGACCTGGTTAAACCAATGACATATTACTAAAACGAAAACTTTCATTAATAGTCACATTTATTTTTACTTCAAACGTATAATTTGTCATATTCCTAGGATTCATATTTGTTGTATCAAATTAAAGTGATAGTTAAGTTTTTTAACTTAATGGTTACAAGTGAAATTTTGTCCTAGGTTAAATTTAACAACGCCGTCATGCAAATTGTTAGTCACACTTTAAAGTCCGAGCAAAGAAATTTTATAATTTAGTACCCTATACCTGTTTCTTCAATACAAGAATAATTAAAACATAACTAAGTTATAAACCCTACTCCAACCGATGTTTTTATTGCCCAATTCATTGATCTCATTCACTATGAAATGCAACTTTTTATATCGGCCGGATACACCAATAGAGTACCAGTATATAGATAGAATATGGAAGATCCCGTAAATAGATTTTTTTAATTACGTACATATTTTAATGTGAGACAATGCTTTGCTGAAAAATAATAAAAAACTTGAACTGTTATAAATCAACAAATTTTCATAATTAATCATATTCTCAAGTCAAAAAGTCTAAAACTATTTTTCAGCAAGACAGACATATGCGGGATTGAGACATACACGAAGTGTTAAGGGAGTACCTACATATGTCGTATGTAATTATAATAATGATGAACACTCACCAGGGTCTCAGAACGCATTACAGTCCACCAAAGCAGTGCGAACTTACACCAATACTCAGTTACACACGCCGCCGGCCGCCAACCACCAAGCCAGTCTGCGGACTTTACCAAACTTATGCTTGCCTAGTACCCTAGTACTTTTGCACCACCCCTATATATGCAGTCTCAACTTGATACACTTTTAAAATATTAACAATAAATTAATTATATGGGGTTTGAATTATTTTGTCTCAAAACCCACAAAAGTATTATTTTGTAAATTATTATAGAATATAATTTTTGTTATTAACAAAAATACTTCAGAACTGAATTTGATGCCATTTTTTATTACAAAGCAAAACTTAAAAACGATATATCGTTAAATGACTGCTATATAAGCTGGGAATTTATATTGTGTAAGCAAAACTATTACAAGCTTTTAACTATTATAATGTAGAAATGCCAGCAGCATATATTTGTTTAAATCCAAAATATCTGAGTAAAAATATGATATTTTTAATCAATAAAAATTTTAACAAAGATAAAAACGATATATCGTTAAATGACTGCTATAAAAGCTGGAAATTTATATTGCAGGTATGGAAACAAGCAAAATTAATACAAGCTTTTGACTATAACAACGTAGAAATGCCAGCAACATATATTTGTTTAAATCCAAAATAGTTATAATAAATATGATATTTTTAATCAATAAAAATTTTAACAAAGAGTAATGTATTAACTCAAAATGTGCCATTTTACTTTCAAATATAAATTTTTATGACACTTTTTGACATCGTTGTACAGTTGAGACCGCAATAAGAAAATGCCATAAAATAATAAGGAGTTTAATTAATGTGATCCCACAACAATATGATAAACGGTACTTACTTCAGTTATGATGATATTGGGTGTATCTAATAACCACCGGGTTGCTAAGGTTTTAACTGTAACCAGTTAACCACTCCCATGATTTCTATAACCGTCTATATAAGCACAAGAACATTTCGTCTACAACACACTGAAGCGCCGAAGTGTTGCCCATTTTACAACATTTTAAAATGTTTAATCTGTCACCGTTGTCATGCATTTAAGCAGCACAATGTATAGTTTTAATGTAAGGCGCAATTTGTAGAGTAATAAAATATGGTTTGATATAAATAAGGTAAGTAAGTGTATGTAACAAATTACACCTTACGAACGTTAAAATGATCTCAATTAAGCTAAGTTGTGCTTGCATCACCGACGAGCTACTCCGGCCCGTCCAATATGATCAATAAATATTGTTACCCCTTTTAATTTTCAATTTACTTCAAGATTTTCAAATCGGGACGAAAAAGCAAAATGTTTTCTAAAGAAGTTATTATTCTACTTGTATTCGATCATAAAATGTGATTATATCCGCACATACATTTAAATAAAACTTACCACCCAGTAATTGTATACCATCAAGATCCCATAGCCCTTATCCCAACCGCACATTTTGCATTTCCGACCAAACCACATATACCATTATATCATTTAAGGTGCTACACATATACTAAGCTATGTTAGGAGGCGGGAGACAGGATATGATTGTGCTACACGTGAGTTACCTTGTGAAGGAAAGTTATATATTAAGTGGGTGATTCTTTATGTTTGTGAATAATTTAGGACAAAATCCGACTATATTAACGAGGTACTTACAACTATAAACTATTTAATGATTATTATTAATAGCGGCTACGTTTGTTTTTAAAACTTTAAACAGTGACTGGGATTTTTTTGCAATGTGTCAGTATTGCATGCTATTTTTTCCATTTTATGACGTTCTTCCATTGGGTATAAATCATCCATCCACGCGCGTGAAGCAAACTAATCATAAATCGACTCAATCTAAAACTAACTCTATTTATGATGATATAATACTTAAACTAGTCTGGTTCTTAATACGTACCTAATATCTTACTTTGCTGTTGAAGTGCATAGAATATACATAATGCAACATCTTTCTGTATAGACAGAGAAGAAATAGCTGTTTTTATGTTGACAGATTGTTAGTATAACATAGAGACATACTATGGACAAGGCAAGCCATGTTACGGCGTTCATATAAGTTATCTATCACTTACTGCGGTTAGAAATCTTTTATTATTTTATACTTTGATAAGAATGATAAGCTATCCCACGAAACAGGTCAACTACTAAGGCACAAATGTTTTATCTTCATTCATTCGAAATGTTTCTAATTTTGACCTCTTAGCAGTAAGGGATAGATAGGGTATAGAAACAATCCGTCAGTGTTATAGCCCTCCTTCACAGGTATTTCTCAACAAATGGCACGACATAGCACAACCACCCACAAACCAGAAAAACTCTGAATCATATCTAACACGAAAAATTATCGATTTATTAAAAAGTACGCAATACACTAGAATTAGCCAACTAAATAATCATATAATTCATTGCGGTCATTATTCATAGGTCATTATTTAGTAAAAAGCTTACAGGTGACATCTAGATATACTTAGTACTATATTGTGTGCGCTAGGTATTTAGTCCGTAGTACCGTACACTATCGACTGATCTAGTTTCTCCGCTAAATCATCAATCATAATAAGCGGGTTCTTACGTAAATCCTTGATTTTTGAAGCCTAGAACTATAATCATAAATAAGATCGAAGGGGGTATATCAATTGGACTAAAATATAATACAATATAAACATTCGAAGACAAGATAAGTATATAAGATTCTTCGAGACGAAAACGAAGTTTAAAAATGCGACTGTATAGTGTATGTAATCAAGAAGTGTATATACGTATATAATTTTATAACATGAGATGAATATTTTTTTCTTTCGTTTTGCGTTTCATTATCCTGGCCACATTTAACTGACTTCATAATGTAAAGCAATCGTTTTAAAAATAAATTTTAAAAATGGAAATATTTTAAAATGCATAATTCCTACTAAATAAATTGTATTATGATTGATGATTCACACAATGTTTTCCTGTAAATTGGACAACCACGTTACACCCTCTCACCACCACCCCCAGTCACTAACACGCGAGATATTTCAAAAACGAATAATAAATTTATTTAACACTGGCCATTAAAATTGTCTTCTTGTTAAAAATAATAAAAAAAAAATTGTATTCCAGTCACTGTGATTCTTAAACCGAGAACCGATTGAATTAATGTTACTTTAGTTTTTAAACTGAGACAGTAATCGCTCTCGAGTGTCGTTTGATTTTTAAACCGAGATCCCTCGACAGTACCAGACAATTTGATTTTTAAATCGAGAACATCGCTGTTACTAATGTATCTTACATGACCGATAGATCTCGGTTTAAAAATCCAAAACTAACTCAATCCGAAACTTATAACATTAACGCCTAAAAATCCTTTCGCATGAAAGTCTTATAACTTAATTCATGAGCCTACAATGGGTTAAAGAAGTAGATTGCACTTTAAATCGGCCCTTGAAATATCCCACAGAGACAAGTTTAGAATGTTGATAACACATTTGTTATGAGAAGCGAAAGAAAAAGTATGAAGCTGTGTATGTAATTAATGTAATTTATGTAATTTATGTGCAGGTGACTAGGGGGTTCCGCCGCGCTCCGGACTTAACATAGTTCCAACATAATGTATTATAATAAGATTATGAAGCGGGGACTTCGCTTAAGGCTTACACAATCAATGATGAAGTAAATTCATTGCCTTTTGCTTTATTAACAACATTTATTAAGCTGGTTGTTTATTTGTGGTTTAAGTTTAAAAACAAAAAGCCAAGGAATCTCATCTTAAATTAAGAGTAATAATAGATTTTCAGACACCATTACACCAAGGTAAAGCTACGTATTACTCGTGTACATTTTGTATTAAACATTAAAGAATAGATAGAATATATAAGGGCCACAGAGGTTACTTACAATGAATGGATTTTCTAAAGCATTTTTCAGGAATATTTTATGAGAACATATGTATTTTTAAACCGAATTAAGCATTTCTGGAATGGGTAAAGCTTTCTTAGCAAACAACCCCGTAAATCTTCTAATATTTTTTTATTTTTTCACAGAGTATCAACAAAAATAAAATGTTATTGAAATTGAAACTATAAACGACAGGAAAAAAACTACGTTAAAAAAATTATCACTTATTGAAACATTTGAAATAACCAAAAAACTTGTGACTATAGTACATTAAAATGATCCCATAATGTACGTAACCTCTTTGGTGTAGACATCCAACACACGGCTGTGCTCTGGAAAACGTATTCATCTCACTCTGATCAAGTGGAATAGACCGAGAGAACGATATTAAATAACGGAAGCCATGCAACTTGACCTAAAGCGAATCATGCTACACCTTTTGTTAGCAATTATTTTTGTTTATGTTTTGAAAGTTCGACAGCATTTGATTAAGATAATTTTGGCATGAGATGCTTGGAAGTAATTAGAAAGAAATCTATTAAGTACGTAGCACCATTTGTTTTTTAGACTAAGAATTAGTTCGGTTTTAAAAGGAGAACTGGGCTCAGTTTTGAAAATAGAACCTCGTAAGTTGTTCGCGATGTCTGTTCTGGTACTTATACTTCAATGTCTTATAGTGATATTTTAACTTGATATTTTAGTAACAAATGAAGAATAAATAGGTTCAAATAGTAAGTTTAATGTATAATTTACGATTTAGTCTTCTACCTTCTATGTTTTCCTCGCGCTTGTCTAAACCTGCCGACTATTTCGAACATTCTCGCCGATACTTACTACACGATAAAATGATTCTCAGGTAATGTGTCATGAACCAAAATTTAATGGGGTACAAGAACAATTTCTATGCACGTTCAATTTCCGTTGACCGGCAAATGAACGATCCTTAAATTATAATATTTTAAATGTCATGTCTAAATAAAAAATGTGGTTTCCCGTATCCGTCTTATACGACAATGCATCGGTGATGACTGTGAGCGATAAGGACCAATTACAATTAGGTGGCTCGTCTCTAGCTTGCAGATGCCAACAGGCTAGTTGCATAAAAAATCAGATGCCAACAGGCTATTTGCATAAAAAATCAGATGCCAACAGGCTAGTTAAATAAAAAAACAGATGCCAACAGGCTAGTTATATAAAAACCCAGATGCCAACAGGCTAATTACATAAAAAACCAGATGCCAACAGGCTAATTACATAAAAAACCAGATGCCAATAGGCTAGTTGCAGAAAAAACCGAATCTTCATTTGACCGATTTGAAAAACCGATTCTTCATTCCATCGATGTTTAAAAAAATAACAATATTTTGTGTCATTTCATAGTATCTTATAACAAAAATTGCTTTGTTTGTGGAATATTAAATATAAATGTTTTCCGTAACAAGTTCCAAAGAGTTTAATTATAAAGCCTTCTATTATGGATGTTATCTTCACCATAAGTCTTCATTCTTAAGAATTTTAAAATTACATTCTTCATTCTTAAAATTACAAGTTTTATATTATTTGCCTTTATTTCGTGTTAAGAAAATAGAAAATTCATCTCGAATCTAGAACGTCCCATGTGCACGAGGCAAAAGATTCCCCATGCCTCATAGGACCAAAAGAAGTCTGAAAAAGTCACCAATCCCCTAATCTCCTGAAAGATCCCTTACAAAAGCAGAAATAAGTGAAAGTAAAGCACCCATGCCAAAATAAATCTTATAGCTTCTTTTAGTATTGCCATTTGCCAGTATAGACCACGTATTTAATAAACAGTGCAACACTTACCCGATTCGAACCAACATGCGTTTCCAGCACACAAACCGTCATGTCACCGTATTACAACACTCTTACGATGCAACACATCGTATTTTATATTATACTTTAAACTAATTTTGTGAATTTAGCAACGAATCCATATTTATTATCAAATAAATACACCAAAATAAGCTATTAACATTCTGTGACAGTTTGATTCGCGCCATTTCGTGTAGGCTACAGATAATAAAGGCTGAAGAAACATGTTACATAGAAATCCGCATCGTGGAGCTTCATCAAATTGTCACAGAGTAAGACTGTCAATTGTACAGTGTAGCATATCCAGTGTATTTATTTTAATGATTTATTATAAGAAGTGATTAACATTATGACAAAACCGGTTGCTAAAATCACAAAAATACGTATTTATATTAATATAATATTTAGAAATGACAGAACATAGATTAGCCATTACACCATAATGTAGTTGTGACTAAGCCCCCGTTACCTAATATTGTGACTGAGACGAGGCAATACCATAACAAAATGACTTTATTATATATATTATTCTATGTATGTAGTTCCGTTACGAATCACACGATTTTCGAACAAATTTTGTAACTAGACAACATTTAACACAAACTTAACACCAACATGATATAGAACTTAAATAAGAATCGTATCGTATCATATCGAATACGATAATTATATCGGGTAGTAAAACATTCTCAAGTTAGTCAAAATGCTATAAATGTTTTTGTTCGAAAATCGAATGTTTAATAATATTGTACCCTCAAAATAAATAATTTTATGCCAATATTTCTACATGTGGTGTGAGGTGATGGGTGTAGGACCATGTTAGATTGTTACATGAAACGTTGGACCAGACAATAGGACAGGAACGAATGGAATAAGATGGAAACGGTTGTCGATTTATTTCCTGATCTATTAACCGATAACGCAACCGGTACCAACCGATAACGAAACGTAACCGGTAACGACCGCGCCTTGCAATAGAATCCTCATTAACAATGCATATCAATAATAATCTTCGCTTAACTAACGCAACAACGATCAAACTGCAAAAAAACACTTAAACCTATAAATAACACGAAAAAAGTGTAAACTAACCGCAAAAAGTGCATTGTACGGACAAAACGACAAATCAAATTAAGTACCTACACTAACACAAAAACTTCGTAAGTACCTATCTCAGACTTTCTATCAGCCTTCAAGAAACTGGCAAAACTCATATTGTCTTTTACTAATGGAATGTCTAAATTAAAAAAAAAATCACAACGAAGACACAGATTATAACGTAGTCAGGGAATGCTATAGATGACTGATAGGCGAATTCACACTTGAGGCAGATAATGTTATATTTTTGCCACTTAAAAGGTTTTTCTTAACATCAAAACCTCATAATTAAGTGATGTTCTTAAAGTTTTATTAAAAGTTAAAAGCTTAGCTGCAACATATCAGTTCATAAAACGGACAACAATATAATTCTGTCTCGTTTCTTTACAAGCATGAGGCAAGATTTCATCTTTCGAATGAATAAGAATAATATTCTGTGAATACAACACAACCAGTCTATAGTTTTCTCTGTCTACGATCAATAAAGCGACCTACAGACTATATTTGTCATAAAATAACAACCTTTGATTCTTATGATAACTTTAAAATATTATTAAGAGTTCAACAAAATTTAAAGTCAGTGTAAAATCAACAAAAAACTGAATTTAAGTAAGCGAATATAACCTAACCTAACCTAATTACGCAGCTGCATAAGTTGCCATTGATTTCTTAACGATAAATATCTCTATAGAGACGTATCAGTAATAAATTCATAAACGCTAATATATCTAAATATATTTTATATCAAAATCCGCGAAGGCACAATAGGTTTTGTATCTTTGAGCGTATTGTCATTTAATATACCCTGTCGTATTTTTCCTAAGAACTCTTGAAGCGATTTTGAAATCGCGCGCCGCTGGTTCAAAATATATGTATAATGTACCTCATTTTCTCACAGAAAATATTGATGTAAAGAAAAAGAAACTCATACGACAATATGTGTGAGAGAGATGGCTATATCTCAACTATTACGTATCTATGGGCATCAATTGCTGTCTTAACTCAGAGGCTTTATTCTGATCGAAACTTGATATTTTTCGCAGTTGAAGTTTATTTCTGAGCCATAAAATATTGTTTGTTTAGGTCTTCGCTCGCGGTGTGAGCTGCCGAACATTTGTCCGTGGAATTTAATATTAACATAAAAGTAACGGGCGCAGATAAAATCGCATCAAGATAAGCCGCTGACCGCAAAACTCATATATGTACATTTCATTTTAATGTAATAAAAATTGAATTATCATTCAAATACCTACAAATGAATCCATATTTTCAATTGTACTCGAGTTTTACTAGGTACCTGTTTAAACCTATTTTACGCTAAACTATCGGAAGAATGAAGGATTAATTAAATCGTCATCGTCAACGATTAATCGATATTAAAATCGATTTTTACGAAACTGACACTACCTTAGTTCTAAACGCCGGGATAGTACGGATACGTCGGGAACATCGACATGGACAGTGAAGCGGGGAAGGGTGACGTCATTCCTGCTGGAAGTCCAGCTGATAATGTACTATAGTTGCTATAACCGGCTGGTAACGCGGTAGGTATCGCCGTAGGGAGAGCACTCGCGTAAGTCGATAGCATCGGAGCCGAGTTCGCGTACGAGAAAATCGGTCCCGAGGAGCCATACGAGAAAACGGGTAACGATAACGGTGGCAGCTGTGGGACTGTGAACTGTCTCTTAGCAGGGGTGGGATCAGTTTGTGCGAACGCGCGTTCGTAACTGCGCTTCGTTGGGAGGATTTGCTGTTGTTGAATGATCGGGAGAGTGTATTGTTGGGGGACGGACGTCGGGGGGGACCGGACTTGGTAGGGGAGGATGGGGACCATGGGGGGTCGGAGGGAGGCGAGGAGCAGGTTCTCCTGTTGCCTGGCGAGTAGGCTCTGGTGCGCGATGTGCTGCGCGAGAAGGCGCGGGGCGGGGGCCGGGGGGGGAAGCAACGTACCGGGGGACAGCACCTTGGGGGACGTGGCGGGGGTCACGCCGCCGGTCAAAACCATGTTCATGTCGTCGCCTGAGCACTGGAACACCTGCAGAACAGACATTGCTTTACTCTATTGCTTATGTAGAATCGCGCACTACCCAGCGACTTTAAATCATGTTTTTTATATGATGAGGATAGCAAATGAGCGTTCACTGCCGCCATTCCTCTTTACCCATGGATATCGTGACACAATAACTAAATAGTGTATCTCAAACTAGCGTATTTCCAACTAGTGTAAATCCAACTAGTGTGCGTCCAACTAGTTTACGTCCAACTAGTGTATGTCCAACTAGTGTATGTCCAACTAATGTACGTCCAACTAGTGTACGTGCAACTAGTGTATGTCCAACTAGTGTACGTTCAACTAATGTATGTCTAACTAGTTTCGGTTTGAAGAATCTTTATTTCTCATAAGATTTTTACATCACTTAAAATGAGAAACTTAAATACTAAACTAAGGTTTGTGTCCGCTTCTTGCGTGCGTATGTGTGTGTGTGTGTGTGTGTGTGTGTGGTGAGTCTGCGTTGACACTGTGTGAATCTTATTTTAGTTACTAGACAGTTATTTAATTATGTAGTTTATGTCTAACTATAAGTGTAATAAAAGAAAGTGTTTAAGAAAGAAAGAAGTTTAAGTGTAAGAAATAATTAAAAAATAAGTAATTAATGTAAAATTAAACTAATATAAGATAATTTGATAAGTAGGTTCCGTTATTAGTTATTTAGACTTTATGTTTATTAGATTTAGGTTGTATTAGTTATTTAAATTTTTAATGTCACTAGTCGAACTATACTAATTAGGGTTGCCCTGAAAATCAGCGGTCGTGGCTTGCTGCGGCCAGTGTTAAGTGTGGCCCTATTTGTCAAGTTCTTACTGCTGCAAAAACATTTATTATAAGTATAATGTAAGAATATTGCCAGTTTGTACTGCAGTGTTAACTTGAAGAAATAAAATTGTATTCTATTCTATTCTATCTCCAACTACTGTCGGTGGAGGGTGGTACCACATACCTCAATGTACCGCTGCTTCTTGCCGTAGGTCATGTAGCGGTGGTGCTTCTGCTGCGCGCATAGGAACGCGCTAGTCTCACTGTCCATCTGGATGAACGCCTCGCCGCTCGGGTGGCCCTAGAGACACATACTCGTACATAGTACGTTTCAACTATATCTCAACTAAATATACCGAAATATAATGTTGATAGTATATAAATGAGTGTTTTTAAAATTTGAATAACAATAATTACCATTTACAGGGAGACAATAATAGCGTTTTTAGTAATTTCATCAAAGGTAATAACGATATACAAGGTGAATTTTTCAAGTGTGTGTGGATGACCAAATCCGAAACTATGAAGAATAGTGAAAAATGCTCAAAGGAGTCCCGATTTTGATGAAAATTTAAATTGAATCATTAGATTTATGAAAAATCAATATTCTTGGCCGGGATTCGAACCTGTTGATTTTGAAAAAAAAAGCTTGAGAGGTATCAAGGGACACCCGGATGGAACGAAGTTCCTTTCGATTTAAGTATTGTTTTACGCGCTCAGCAGTGTGATTCAGCAATATGAAACGAGCTCACGCTACTAGCGTGATTCAGAAAGTTGTACAGCGCCATCTCTGTAAAGCTCTCTGAATCACTTCAAAAAGTATCGTGGCAACTTTTCCTAAGAAAATTTTCCGTCTAGCCCCCTTTCATAACGCGCGATAAGGAACTTCGTCAAACACCCAGTATTATTACACCATTCGATCATGTCGCTCAGGGGTCGAATTTTGGGAAGTAATTTCAATAGTATGACAGGAAGCAAAAGAGTATAAGAAGGAAATATAAATGTTTTAATATAATTATTGTACAAGTAAAATAAACATGTTATATTTATAATATTTACCTGAGCGTTATACACCATATGAACGCCTTGCACGACAATGTTCTTCGCAAACTCATCTAGGAAGTTCAGAATGTGCTCCACCTGTAGGACAAACAATCGTACCTACTTATTATTTATCTATACTAATAATAAAGAGGAAAGATTTGATTGTTTGCATTGAATAGGCTCCGAAACTACTGAACCGATTTGAAAAATTCTTACACTGTAGGAAAGTTACACTATCCCCGAGTAACATAGGCTATATACATTTTCAAAAAAATTAGGGATCCTTAATAAAACTCCAATAATGTAACCCAAGGTGTAAAAAATAAAGAAAACCGAAGCAAAGCGAGGGCGGTTACTCGTCTGTATATATAAAAGGCAAAAGTGATTGACTGATGTATCAACGTACAGGCCAAACCCTTAGAGCTAGAAACTTAGCATTTCGCACACGTATTCCTCTTATGACGTAGGCGTCCACTAAGGAAGGATGTTTAAAACCCCCAAGGGGGTGAAATAGGGGAAAATATCATAAGCATAATTTCCGTGTGCGAAGCTGCGGGCAACAGCTAGTTAAACTATGAACCCGTTTGCTAGTATCCCTTTGTATTATTTCCTTTTTTGTCGAGGATTTCATTTATAGTTATGTACCTCTCTAAAATCACCGAGAACAACAATTTTTACTAAACTGCAAGAAATGAACGATTTTGTTTCAGTAATAACATTTTATTAATTTTTATATTACATTTTATTATAATACTTTTAAAATATCATACAAAAAATGTTTGTAAGGATGTCCTTTATATAATTTGAAACCATCCAACCGCTATGCCCCAAAACAGTTTCTTTTGAAAGGCAATACTGTGAAGATGGTTCGAGACCACTAAAACAGTGCATAAGGCACATTTAAAATTTTCGACTTTTTCTATTTTTTTTTGCGTTCCACTAGTTGGGTAATAAATTAGGTAAAAACAATAACAAACAAAAAATAAACAACCATTAATCATTGAAGTATTATTACTAGCGTATAGAACAGACATCTCGAACAAAATGTGTGTCAAGCCCGCGAGGTTCCATTTTCAAAATTGAGCCCCCGTTCTCCTTTCAAAATGGAACGAATACATTGAAGATTAAAGCCAAGTGGTGCCAATGCTTTGGGACATACATGGTGTTCGCGGTGTCGGTTCTATACGCTAGTAATAATACTTCAATGGGTAAAAACAATAACAAACAAAAAATAAACAACAGTAAATAAACAAAACATTCAACAAGCAACCGTCGACATTAAAGTTAACATAAATGTAGGAGCATATGGGCCAAATCCTAACTCACCTGCGCCTCATACGGCAGGCCTCTCAGCCGTACGCAGTCCTTGGCGGTGCCGGACGTGATGACGTGCTGCGGGACCAAGGCCACGGGCAGGAGGCCTTCCGCCGGCGCGCTGGCCGTAGACGGCGTGCTGGCCTGGCTCGTGCGGCTCTCTAGCGAACGGTTTAAGACCTGGGGATGACATGACATTGAATATTGTGCTCTAGGCCTCCTTAAGAGTTCAGGCCCGTGGCCGTCCGTATTGGACCATTGGTTTGAAGCCAGTACAGGCTTCGCGTCTAACTCGTCTATGTATCTTAGTCTAAGTCAAGGTCTACTGGTGTGTAAATTCATGAAAATCCGTTCCTACTGATCGTGACTTTTGCGTGAAACAGGAAAGTGTAACAAATAACCATAGATCCTCACAAACTTTATAATATTTAAGTAGTTTATGTACAATACAGCAGTGATAGCCTAGCGATTAGAACGTTGGTCTCGCGAACGCAGGGGTCCGAGTTCAAAACCTGGCACGCTCCTCTAATTTGCAAATATTATGTGCGTATTACAAGTTAATTATCACTCGCTTCGGTGAAGAAAAAACATTGTGAGGAAACCTGCACGCCGGAGAGTTCTCCATAATGTTCTCAAAGGTGTGTGAAGTCTACCAAGCCGCACGTAGACTGGCCTGTACCCCCACATTGTGAGAGGAGACCCCGAAGTCAGCAGTGGGACAACTGTGGGTTGTAGCTTTAATTTTGCTTTGCGTTTGTGTATAATAGTAAAACATGCTTAGGCATTAATTTTTTTAATGACCCAAGAATCAATAAAATATATTGAAGCAACATTTTAAACTACGCTACTTAAAATGAAGGTTGGTTGTCGATTTACAACAAGGATAAAAATATGATACCCAACAATGATGCAACCCAAGTATCACTGCGTAAACGCTTATTTATAAAAAAGGTTATTTAGCGTAATTTGATAGTTAAAGTACACAAACACGAAGTTATAAAAATGACTGATCAGCGAATATCGTGTGCAAGAAAATTGCAGTAAATAAGCATGCTCATATTGCTCATGTCACGTGGATTTTACACCACGCAACCGTGAATGGAAACGGAAACTGTATATTAAGCTTGTTTCCAATAAGTATAAACTACGTTCTGCCCGCGATATCCGGGATACTATCGTACCCTCAGTGGAAAAAAGGCATAAGATGAAAATTGCAATTTTACAGGAGAGCAAAAAAACTGATAAAATATCAGTAAGTAGTCAAAAGAATTTACATTATGATTTTTGCATGAAACCGTCAAGATTAATGACAAAAATTTTAATAAATTGAGAAAGAAAGAAAGAAACATTTAATCCGACATAGGCACTGCAACAATGTTAAAAAAAGCAGCTACCAGCATGCCGGAAAAGGGTCGCACTCAGAGTAGTGATGGTCAACTCGATTTACTAACTCGGGTTAACTCGAGTTGTGCTTAGTTCGAGTTGACTCGAGTAATTGCTCGAGTAACTCGAGTCGAGTTGAATCTCGTGTTTGGGTTGGCGGCCATTGACTTATATTATAAGGACTTGTTATAATGTTATATAGATACTTAGTTATGGAATAGTTTAAAGTACGAAATAATAAACATATTGGCGTCCTTGTCTAATGTATGAAATAAAAACAATCAACTCTATACGCAACAGTTTCGCTGTACTGTCAAATTTTTCATGACGTCAGACGTGTGCCGTGTTCGCCATTTTGTTTTATCTCTTTACTACAGTGTAAATTGTGACTTATTACTAAGGTACTAACTACTAAAACCCACTTTGACAAAGGAATGTCAAAGTCACGTTAAATTGGACATTAGTACGAGTAGAAGCAAAACCACCATGTTTTGTTGCGTAGGTATGCACGTTTTGGAACGAAGTTCCTTATCGCGCGTTGTGAAAGGGGGCTAGACGGAAAAAATTCTTACGAAAAGTTGTCACGACACTTTTTGAAGTGATTCAGTAATATGAAACTAGATGGCGCTGCACAACTTTCTGAATCATGCTAGCGTGATAATTACATTTTGAGAATAAAAGAACAATCTATTTTTTTAGTGTACGTGTACGATAAGTAAGCCTAGGAAATTAGGAATCCAGCCATACTGACAAGCTTAGAATATCTTTGCCGTTATAGTCCCTAACCTCATAATAATAAAAAAAACATGAGAGGTGTCAAGGGACACCCGGATGGAACGAAGTTCCTTTTGATTTAAGTATTGTTTTGTTGTACAGCGCCATCTCTGTAAAATCGCTAGCGTGATTCAGAAAGTTGCACAGTACAGCGCCATGAGTTTTACAGAGATGGCGCTGTATTGTAAAACTGACTGAATCACTTCAAAAAAAGTGTCGTCATTCGTAAAATCAAAAAGTGTCGTAATTTTCCGTCCTCTCACAACGCGCGATAAGGAACTTCGTTCCAATAAGCTGCCACGAAGTATTTGGACACTTTTGTTCAACATCTCAATCAAGGAAACGAAATAATAAAGTAAATAGACCATTATGATTAGAAACTCTATAATTGTAAGATAAAATATGTTTAAATTATATAAATAGCAAGTTTTGAGCAAAATTAATATTTTTGAGTTGTGTTTTAGCCTATAAATAGAAAGTTTTAATCAAATTCAAAAAAATTCATGTCTCGAGAGTTGGATGGAAGATCAAATATGTAAAAAAATAATTTGTAACAAATCATACACTCAATTTCTTCCTGCCAACTCGAGTTATGTAACTCGAGTTCAATTCGAGTTACCTGAATTTCAACTCGAGTTTACTCGAGTCGTGTTTTTTCCGAGTTGTCACATCACTAACTCAGAGTACGGCGTAGCAAGTACCAGGTACTTCCTACGTCCTCCGATTTTCAGTGCGCCCGTCAGTCGCGCGTTGAGCATAATTATGCAGCTTTTATCCCTCTTTTCAATCATATTAATAACTAAAACTCAACGTAAGACGACTTATGCTTTTTTTCCACTGAGGGTGCGATATAATATTAGAAGGATGACGTCAAAAGTTTAAAGTAAATATTTATATAAATGAGCACTAGGTAGTAACAATAGCTACTAAGCGGGTTTAGACTTTACCTACTCGGTATCGTGTGAAACCGTACGTAATTTAATTCATGAAACAATGTTGAAAGAATTAATTAATTTGGATTAATTAATTAAAACGCGTTACTAAATAACAAAGTGTTGTCATTTCGTCACGACCCTGACGTTCAAGGAATATTATAATTTTAATATCCGATTCTGTAATCAATTTAACATTGTAATGTCCTTATCTATATTCGATCCGTTGTTTATAATATTTTTGGTTTTTAGATTATTTTCAGTTTCAGTTAAAAAAAGAGTGAAAATTACGATTTTTTTAATTTCATAAAATTGCATTGATATTTTTTGTTCAATATAAAAATATTATTATTTTTAGGAAATTATTTGCATATAGATTTTACCTATTTGCATTTTAATTCAGATTCAGGTGTATACATATACGGTCACATCAATGTCGTCTGAAATATATTATAATTTGGAAAACGTCATAGTAGGCCAGTTGTGTTTGTATTTATTATTTTATAGTGTGAAATTCAAGAAATCTATACAATATATAAACACAAAAAATGTTTGTAGTTTATAGACTCTGTAACCATCCAACCGAAGTCCCCCAAAATGTTTTTATTTAAAAGGCAATAATGTCAAGATGGTTTGAGACCAGAAAAACAATGTACCTATTAGGCACATTTTAGATTTTCGACTTTTCCCATACAAAATTTTATTGCGTTGTAGCATATACCAGGTAACAAGTAAGTAAGTAAAGCAATAAAAGTTGATATGACGGTAATAGTGTGGTAATACCACAAGCTGTCACGCAACACTCAAGGGCAGGCTGGACATAAAAACAATCTTCCTACAGTCTCAATTGTACATGAAACAAATAATTACCTTATTGTAATACAGAAATAAATTAATTTCAAATAGGTTTAATTATATTTATTTTATATTTAATCTGACTGTATTATAATTGACGTCATTATTAACATAAGTTATTAATTATTATGAGGTATACGTAACTAATATTACAGATATCAATTAGTATTGGCGTTTGGATGTGTTTTCATCACGCCCTGACGGTTTTACCTATGGATTAAGATGAATCTTGTTACACAGATAGTTCATGTCTAGAACAAGAAAATTCTTCTAAAAAAATAACCAACTTCAAAATTAGGCATAACTCAAAAAGTACTCGTCAGATCTCGCTCTTTAAATTGGACCACATGACAAGCACCAGCTTTCGAATATAAAAATAATCATCAAGATCTCTACACCTAGTAAAAAGTTATGAGGTAACACACATAAAAATAATAATTGTGTGTCAGTTCCGACGCACGGCTGGAGTTTAACGCCCTCTATCTTACAATGGTCAAATCAGGAACAACGCCATTTAGTTCACGATCGTCAAATCAGTAACAACGCAATAGTTACAAGATTATTACAACGCCATCTAGTTTGCTATTGTCAAATCAGTAACAAGATTACTATTGTTACGAATTACAAGTACAAAGCATAACGTAACGGAGAAAGTTTAATTTTACTCCTCATACAATTTCATAATAAATTAAATATGAAATAAAAAAATAAATATATATAAAAAAATATGGAATAAAATATGAAAATCGATTCTAGAGGCGTTGAACTCCAAAAAAAGTCGAATTGAAAACCTCCTTTTTTGAAGTCAGTTAAAAATAGAGTAGATTTATCCCGCTTGTATGTTCACCTAGGATGATTGGTACGTTTGTATATTTGTATTTGGTTTGTTTATACATTATATAAAACCACTCTAGAAGTATAGACTATCGCGAATAATAGAATTCACATTTACGATTCCCAAGTTCGATTGTTTCTTTATAAATAGGCGCGATAACGCAAACGTGGTAGTAATCTGCTGCACCGCTACGTAACCTATTATCAAGATAACATTGTTGCATGCCAATAATGGCCAAACGGTTTGTTTATCAAGAAATACGGCCATGAGTTGAAGTGAAACAAAAGTGGTCCCAAGATGCTACCTTGGGGGACCCTTTTGACTGATTTATTCTGTTTACACTTAAACCGCATTCAATATCCGATACTAAATAGTAATTTTGTCCTTTCTCATGCTTAGTAAAAGAGATTTTACTATCGTTTTAGTGTGTATTGTAAAGGAAGTAGTTTGTTTTCAAGACTAGAGTATTAGTATTTTGGTAAACAAAATCTTACATTATATTAAAAAAAAAATATCCCAAAAATCATTACTATTAAACAGAAATAAGTTTTAGCATATTTATCCTTAAATTATTTTCAGTTTGTTGCCTATTTTAAATAACACATAATAAAAACACATTCATTGTTTATTGAAGACAAATGAACACATTAACAATAATATAATCTTAAATTAAAATTTAAAAAAACCCCTCAGTTTTATTTTTACTAATCTACTACGAACACTTTTTATAAGTCACCTTTCAAACAAAAAAAACTATACCAATTGTCAAGTCACCTTTGAAACAAACAAAAAAAAACTATATTAAAATAGTTTCAGTCACCTTTCAGACAAAAAAAATCACTTCATTCGTTTGGGAGCTACGATGCAGACAGAATAGGGATGTTGACTAATTTTAGGATTCAGTTTTATTTTATAGATAGAACCTTAATATTCACGAAAAAAATATTATAAAAATAATAATCTTCAATTTAAAAACAAAAATTGATAAATAAAAATCATTATCAAATTTCCCACCAAAAACGTCACGTGACGTCACTAAACTATATTCAATACTATATGTCTACTAAGTTTGTTGAATTTCCTTATAAAATTGTTCCAATGACGTCATATTCTCAAAATGGCGTTTGAGGTCACGTGACAGTGAGTACAATTTTTAACATTTTAAATTAATGATATTTAATTTATTGTGATTGATTTCAATAAAAGAATCATATTTTAGGCCTTTAAATGTTACCACTAATATTTTAGACATAAATTTATATTAATTTATAATTAGTGTCAACATCCCTATTATACAGCTTCACAAACACGTCAAACTTATAACACCCCTCTTTTTACGTTGAGGGTTTAAAAAAACAGTAGTACCATTTACCTGTTGTACTTCAGCGGTAGTAGACCTGAACAGCTCGATGTATCTCGCCCCAATCAGCTTCCGATGCCTGGACAGAGCTTTGGGTGCCTCCTCCTCCTTAGCGAACAGCACGAACGCATCGCCCGTCGCCCGCCCGTCTGCCCGCCGGACGAACAACACGCCCTCTGATCCATCCAACACTTGGACTGGGTCTTCGCCCGTTGAGAAGAATTCCAGCTGGAAGAAATGGTTGGGTCAAACTTTGGTTATGCTACCGTTTTCTGAAGGTCAATGGATGATAGGCTTGAGCAACACTACATGTAGATTCTGCAGTGAGGCAGTGGAAACCCATTCATTTAGTCTCTGAATGACACAGGACACTGCAGAGACCGTATTTTAGGAATGTGACTCAAAAACATGTCCTGACACTTACCTAGATAGGAGTGTGTCCCTTTCTATTGACTTGACAAAACAAAGAGTTAGATAAGGACACACCCCCTCATGTGGCTCGGTTTCCCATTTAGACAAATTTTGATCGAAAATGGACTTTATCACAATACGATAGAGTTTAGTTTTGAGCGCTATGAAATGTCTGACACTAGACTAGGTAGGAGTGTGTCCCTTTCTACTGAATTGATAAAACAAAGAGTTAGATAAGGACATCCCCTTCTACACCACCTCATGCGGCTCGGACCTCGGTTTCCCATTTAGCCAAATTTTGATCGAAAAAGGACTTTATCACAATACGATAGAGTTTAGTTTTGCGCGCTACAAAATGTCTTTGCTCACCACTTGCTGCGGCGTGGCATCGTAGGGCAGACCGCGCATGCGCACGATGACCTGCGCACCGCGAGACAAGAAGGCTGCAGCCTCGCACGTCGCTCCACCCGCCACCGACAGGAAATCCTCGCCATTCGCTCGGTACACCTGGATGGATGGATGGAAGGGAACTTCAGTATTGTAGTAATAGGGTAACAAGAAGACAGGGACAGAGCATATATAATTATTTATGAACTACAAAAATTTTAACACAAAAAAACCGACTTCAAATTTAAGACTTATATGCTTTTGACATGGATGCCATTGTCAGATCTTGCTCAAATTTATGTAGGATCACACGACAAGCACCGGCTTTCGATTAAAAAAAGAATCATCAAAATCGGTTCACCCAGTCCAAAGTTCCGAGGTAACAAACATAAAAAAATACAGTCGAATTGAGAACCTCCTCCTTTTTTGAAGTCGGTTAAAGAAATATGGACCAAGGTTCCAAGGAAGGTCCGAAGTGATGCTTCTGGAGACAGTCGATTTAACCCAACATCACTATTACGCGATTCATTTGAAATCACTGAAACATGAGCTTCAAATCTCAGGATCACTGGATAATGACATAATAATTTCAAATTATAATAAAATTTAAAAAACCCCGATAGTTTTATTTACACTTAACATAGCTAAGAACACTCGATATGCTCTCGATTAAATCATCTTTCAAACAAAAAAAACTATATCAAAATCGTTTCATCCGTTTGGGAGCTACGATGCCACAGACAAACATACAGATACACAGATACACAGATAAGCAGACACGACAAACTTATAAACACACCTCTTTTTTCGTCGGGGGTTAAAAATGGATTTCACACAAATTCTAGGGGATAAGTGTAAAGCGTTATTTATTATTTACCTCGATGTACCGAGGCCCTATGTGGTGCTTGTGCCTTTTGAGGGCCATATCCCGGTGCTCCTGGGACACGAAACGAACCAGCGCCTCGCCGTTCCGTCTACCTTGAGGTGAGAGGCACAGCGCTACTCCGCCCCTGGGTGTACATAACAGATCACATTAGAAACATACTAAAGACAATCAAACAAACAACCTTTCTTCTTTTGTTTTTGGGGACATTGTACAGTCAGCAAAATAGTAAGGTATGTACAGCATGATACGAAAATATTGTTTTGTTTAATACAGAATAGGTTTTTACAATAATGATTTCGTACCTTCAGTAGAAAAAAGACATAACATGAAAATTGCAATTTTACAGGAGAGCAAAAAACTGTTAAAATATCAGTAAGTATCCAAAGGAATTTACATTATGATTTCTTACACACAACCGTCAAGATTAATGACAAAAAATTGAAAAAAATTGAGCATGTGCAGCTTTTGTCCCTTTTTCCAATCATATTAATAACTAAAATTCAACGTAAGACGACTTATGTTTTTTTCCACTGAGGGTGCGATTTATATTAAAGTTAGCATTTAACATTGATACTAAGACTAACACAAAAATGTTGTAGTATTAAACATTATGGAAGATTTAACTAACTCTTTTGCTGACTGTACTTATTTCATGCCCCCGAGGGGGCTCTCTGTTCTTACCTGAGCGTCTAGACATAGATCTTTTTTGTTTTTGTATTTCACATTTTGCACTTCGCTATTATGTTGGTCGCATTGATGTAAGATTTCTGGAGAAACTGGTGGAGATTCCGACCCGTTGCATGAAGTTATGGGTTGATAATGATCCGCAATGAGGGATGGGTTATAGGAATGAGTAATACTTACTTGGCAACATTGAGCCCTCTGAAGAACTTGGCGATGTCTTGGTCCGACGACTGCCAGGGGAGGCCTCGAGCGCGTACTATACAATTACCATCTATTTCATCGTCTTTTGAGCTGCAACAACGAAATATTACATATTTTGTTATTAATATAGTATTTGCCTTTTTCTAAACTATTTTTTCTAAACTCAAAAACTATACTATAGCTATAATTCATTTAAAAAATAGGGACCTATACGAAGACCGAAGCAAAGCGAGGGTAGTTACAAGTACTATATAAAAATAACTGTTTGACTGTCATTAACGCCCAGCTTTGGTAGCTAGAGCTACGAAGCTGAAATTTTTCAGTCGACAAGTGGTCGACAAGGCCGGATTTTTCAAAATTTCCACGAGTGAGATTATAAATCCTTAATTTATATTTTCGCTTTTAAGTTTTCGCTGTACAGGCTACGGAAAGTAGCGAAATTGTGGCAATTTCAAAGTCTATATCGTAACCAAGAATTGCGTGTTGATAATAAAGTTTTTCAACTAAATCGTCTATAGCAATAACTGTTATTGGCGTTATTATATTTGTTATTGATTTAATATTTTGTTATCGTTAGACGTATTACGTAATCTTATTCTATAATTAATTTTACTACAAAACATAAAAAGTGTAGGTATATTTCTATCTGTCTCAAGTCTAACACGATTAAACGAGGTTTTTACCGATATAAAGTGATTCACGTGGAACGTTTAAACATAATTATGTGGCAATAATAAAAAATACATAAAACGCGCGATAAAAAGAACAATTTCACGTGCAGTTGCTATTGACAACTTAATATTTGAGGAATTATAATATTTGAGGAGTTTCTTTCGCCTGTCCTTCTCCATAACAAAGCACCTTTCCGAAATAGTAACAAGTGGGACTCAAATGTACTAAACAATGCCAGCTATCCCATCACGGAACATCTCAACTAGTGGGATAGACCCAATCGTACTAATCTAATACCTTTGAGCAAGCAATTCTTGCATATACATACATATATTCTCAGAATCTCGGAAACGACTACAACGATTTTCATCAAATTTAGCATGCAGGGGGTTTCGGGCGTGACAAATCGATCTAGCTAGGATTCATTTTTTAAAAAATTCGTTATATCCGTGTTTTCAGGCAATGAAAAACTGCTACAATAGACTCCTCCTGACATCTATTGGCAAGTAGCAACATTAAAGCAACTTAACTTCAGTAGATGGCGTTGTTAAGCAACACTAAACCGAACAAAGCTCAGTCATCCAGGAAGGTCAAACTACAGGACGGATTTTCATGTAGGTAGCACAAAGGTAAGGTAGAATATGACATATGGTACTTATTATTCCGTAAAACACGGGCAGAGCGCTAATACCTTCATAATCATATTTACAAAACATACACATCAGTTAAATATTTTCGAGGGTAGTTTCACTAGAAACCCTAACAGGTGGCGCTACAAACAAGTGCACTAACCAAAACCTGCACTTCTAGTTCAATAACACTCGATCCAAATTCCAGGTACACCGATTACCATCCTGCCAGCGGGTGGTATCTAATCGACGGTGTTTACGATAAAAGAAATGGATTTCGAATTATGTTGTTATCGTTACGAATTACGATAGTATAGTGGGCCGAGCTCCGTTTACTGTGTCGTATCGATGTACAGTACAGGTAGGCTTATCAATCGTGGGTATTTAAAAAAAATCGTAATATAAAAACACCATAATGCTGATAGTGCACACATTATACACATAGTTATGAAGTTATTATATGCAATATTTCACTGATTTATTGTATATCGTTGGATATCAAACTCATCGTTCTTTATGAATCGAATGGGAATCGAACCCAGGCGCATACGACGAATACGATGCAAGGCGCGCGCGAAGGTTTGATTGAATGTCACTTGCAGTGGGAATTAGCCTTTAGTTAATACTGTGCCTTTAGTCCATTTAATGTAGACTAATACTCGTAATAGTATATCGATATAAGGGAATGATCAGTTTTCTAGTCGTGTTTTGACACGTGACTGAACCATTCCTACAGATAAATCACGTATCAATACAGATGAATTAGAAAACAAGTTCTGGATCGGGCAATGAGCAGTAAGCATCGAGCATCGAGCATTGAGCATATTATCGAACGTCAGCGATAGATAGTGTGTAATTGGTCAGATAGCTTTCGTGTTATCGTGTGACCTCTGAGACTTCCTTGCTTGGACGTTTCCAATAATAATCTATCTCACTTATTCCACTGCTTTAAATAATTTCTTGAACTATCTCAAGTTCTCAACCTTTAAGAAACGTGCATTTGTAGATATACAAAGTAGATAAACATTCAAGTTGCTAATGTTTCTGCCCGCAAACAATGATGTTTAAAAATATATTATAGATACGCCATGCCCTTACAAATCAACCAAAAAATTTGTTCCGTAAAGAGCTACAACATACACGCGTTTATCTTTTGTTTCACTACACCAATTACACCACAATAATACACGAAGGCATTTTAACGTTGTATGTCAAATCTCAAGCACTTCTGATAACAAAAGCGTGCATATCTTCTTGTATTGACACAACGACTACGAGCAAACAGAGGTCAATTGACCTCTCTTTCGATCTTCATCTTCGGCGCACTAGTGACATTTGTCCGCAAAAGGTAGTTTAGTTAGTTAGTAGGAAAACTTTGAAATTTTTACAGTACGTATTTTAAGGAGTTTTTGTATACTATAAACTTTTTATGATAGCATTATTATATAAATTATTAATTTTGACAATAAATCGCACCCTCAGTGGAAAAAAAGCATAAGTCGTCTTACGTTGAATTTTAGTTATTAATATGATTGGAAAGAGAGAAAAAAGCTCCATAAGCTCAATTTTTTAAAAATTTTTATCATTAATCTTGACGGTTTTGTGCAAGAAATCGTAATGTAAATTCCTTTGACTACTTACTGATATTTTAACAGTTATTTTGCTCTCCTGTAAAATTACAATTTTCAACTTATGCCTTTTTTCCACTGAAGGTGCGAAATAACAGCGATAGAGAGAGACGTAGCGTACTTTTGGGTACTCAAATTGAAAAACACTACAGATTGTTGTTAACAAAACAAATACTAAATAGACCACCTACATATTTTTACCTAAGACAAATCAAGTACTAGACAGACTCACGCCCCAACTCAGAGTCACTAACGGTTACTTCAATCGCTCCTTAGTAACGAATCACCATACACATTCTGTACTAAGGTAAGGAGCGATTAAAGTAACAGTTAGTGACTCTAAGTTGGGGCGTGAAACCTGTAATTCATTCTGTATGAGAGTCGCAGACAGTGCAAGTAAAGGTCGATGCATACGTAACGTGTTTTTACCCCGTACGGGACGGGACGTGAAATTTTGGAAACATCGTTTCATAGAAAATGTAAACGATAGCGCATACGCCACGGAGGTACGGACGAGACGGGAACGGGGCACGCACGTATATGCCCCGTCCACGTTACAATGAAGCGACGTTAGACTGCAGTCCATTGCCAGATTTATATTTTTTATGGGTGTAGGCCAATTTATTTCCGCCGCCCCATGTACCTTTCTAATATAATAATTTTCCATTCATAGTAAGGAATGCACTGAATTAGTCACTAAGAAAGTGCGTAAAAAACAAGAATCACAAGTTTTTACGGCACTTTTTAATAGCAAAATCATCTATAATATCATCTTCTGAAATCTGCCGCCCCTAGGACACTGCCACCCCTAGGCCGCGGCCTATACGGCCTATTGACAAATCCGGGACTGCTGCAGTCCCACCTCCCATCGATGGTAGCTGGTAGCTGCCACAACACACGAACAATGCATGTTGCTAAACTTGCGCTACGTGTCGCCACTCGCCGCTGTATGTCGCCAGCGTGGCGGATGCACTTTACTTTTTTAGAGATGCATGATTAGGGTTGCCAGATGGCAAGACTGAAATATCTGGACAAAACTTGAAAATGTCTGGATTTATCAGGACAAAAATTTTTTTGGAAATAGCCGGCAAATGAGTTGTCGACGCGCGTTCTATTGAATCGAATGAATTGTCGGGACATTTTGAATTTTGACGGGACTCTGGTCATCATGTGAAATGTCGGGACAATCCAGACGAATCCCAACCATCTGACAACCCTACGTATGGTGTAAGGAGTGAAGTTAGTTTGACGTGTTGTTAGGGTTCTTAATATCATAGGTTTATTTTATTCATTCGGTAATATTTTTTTATATGAGCGAATAATGGCAAATGACAAAGTAGGTTTGGATGGCAGCACAAGCCTATTCAATTTTGACCAGGTAATAAGAAAATCGAAACAGCGGCGCAAATAATAATATGTTGTATAATATTAAATAGTCTAGTACTTACAGGCATAGTTTTCTTGAGAATATACACGTACGCAGTCCTGGATTTGTCAATAGGCCGTATAGGCCGCGGCCTATGGGCGGCAGCATCCTAGGGGCGGCAGATTTCAGAAATTCTTGTTTTTTACGCAATTTCTTAGTGACTAATTCAGTGCATTCCTTACTATGAATGGAAAATTATTACTTTAGAAAGGTACATGGGGCGGCGAAAATTTATTGGCCTACTCTCATAAAAAATATAAATCCGGCACTGAGTCGTAGTACGTAGTACGATAGAAGTAGTTATTATCCTGCATACAATTAAGTGCGGCTTAATTGCATAGCAGTTAAGTAAGTACCACAGGATATGAAGCACGATTTTGTTATGAAAAGTAAAAAAGTGTCGGTACGGATAAAATTTATTATAACGTTGAAAACAGGAATTAAATCTAACTCTGATCTTATTTAGTAGAATCATTTAAAAGAAAGCAATACAAAAAAAACACAATAGGTGCAACAATTACCTATATTAAGTACTTATTTATTATAATTATACACGTGAATGGCAGTACCATTACATAAATTTGACCCGTTTTTCAGGGTTCCGAAGTAAAATTGGAACCCTTATAGTTTCGTCATGTCCGTCAGTCCGTCTGTCTGTCCGTAGCAAAGCGTCGAGACCCTTAGTGCTAGAAAGCTGTAATTTGGCATGGATATATGTATACATACACATATTAAAACTCCAAAATCGTAGAATAAAATATTGAATTTTTGTTTCAGTGTAACCAGGTGAGGATGAAATTTTTTTTCGTTGCATACCAGTGTGGGGTATCGTTGAAAAGGTATTTTAAAAATATTATGAGTCTCCTAAAACCATTTTTAGATTTAGGGGTTCGTTTGTAAAATATTTGACTTTAAAATGCTAATTTTGGTCATTTGGTTACAGTCAAATGCCGGCCTGCCGCCCTGCCGGCAAAACGGTTGTAGTTGGACAAGTGAAAAAATTCTCAAAAATAGGTTATAATTATGATGAATTTACAAGAAAAACTATTATGGTTATGTCAGCATACTCGTAAGTAGCTAATGAGTAATAGTCGATTTTTTGTTTTTTTTTTATGGAAATAGCCGGCAAACGAGCTGACGATCCACCTGATGGTAAGTGTTCTGACACGCACTTGCCCGGTTTTTTTGTAAGGGTAATAGTAACACGTGCTTGAAGTGCCCTTGACATTGGTCCTTTAACATTTCTTTTCAAGTTTAGTTTTACAATGGTCTCTTGTTAATTTTTTGTCGCAATAAAGATGTCAGAAATGCGTGTTTAGGTTAGTGACATAATGACTTAGTAGAATTAAATTTAAATTCTTTGTTTTTTACCCTACTGAGCCAGGAGGGTTATTTTAATGAGTGCTTGGAGTGGTGGTACTGCTGCCTACTGGCATCTGCGATAAACCTCGAATAGAGGATGAATTATGCTAGACCGTGTCGGGCACGAATTGCCCCGTACGAGGTACGGATTCAAAACCCGACCAACCAAAGTATGAGAATTCAAATATAAACTTAAAACCGTGCTCTATAGGTGCACTTTACAGTAACAACAAAAATTAGCAGCCCGCGCGCGGGAAGCAAGCTTACCGCAACCTTGCCACTCAATAGTTGCATCTACAGAGCACGATTTAAAGTTTATATTTGAATTCTCATACTTTGGTTGGGTGGGAGCGGTGTCGTGTAGATGGGCTACGACCTTTAGACTAGTCTGCTAACTTACGGCGTCGCCAGGCGCCTCTCTAGCACGCTCTAATGCTGAACGATTCACTTTAAACTGAAAACTAAAACTTAGATTATGTTGAATGACCGTGAGCCAGAATCCCCAATTTCCTACTACTGTTCCTGTTAGTCTTAGGTGTAAATTCTAACGCGCTAAGTAACTTGCATTTTGACGCAGCCGTTACAGATTAGTAGTAGATTAATGCTACAATACATCAAATTGTTTACGTTTAAAACTACTTAGTATTATATGGGATTATTATCGCTACTGGACTTCGCCGTACTAATGTTTAATCAATACTTGTCTTAGTCATTGTGATATTCAATATTTTTGATACAGACTCGACAGTAGGTACTATTCTACGATAATATTAATGGGACAAAGTATTTTGTTGAGACGTACGTAGTACGCACATGTAAACGGCGAAGCTAGTCTGTGAGATTGAGGATGTAAGATTTTAAGAAACTGATTTATAGAGAAATAAAGGTTTTCTAGGTTGCACGAAAACAAATGAAGGATAAAACAATACTCAACATATTCATTCACTTTCATTTTTAATATGACTAAAATCTAATGTACCTAAAGATGATTTGAACTACCAACTTCAAAGTAATGTAATGACTATAACACGCCTTGGCCCGATACGTACTTACACCACACATTCACATATACACACACAAACAAACGAACAATGCTAATGAAATTACATGTTTGTAATGAATCAGCGTATCGTTAGAAGTGGCCAGTTTTGTCAACACCGCGTAAACACTTCATAGAGGCTGTTTACACTGACCGATTAGTTCGATAAACTTATCGACATGTATGATTTTTTGATGCAAACTTCTATTTCAACGTAAGACGGGTTAAGAAAGAAAAGTCACGTTTTCTTCTGACGTTGTACCGTCACCTCTGGATGATTATATATCAACAATAATAATAAATTCAAGTCTATTGTTTTCTTACTAATTATACTAAGCCTACTTAATTACACTAGCCTATTTAATAATTAGTTCTTTATCTCTTTTCATTCTTGGCTAGCAACGAATTAAATGTCAATAATATCCATAAACGATGGTGTCTTTTAAAAAATACCAATATTGGGACTGGCCATTAGACTTTTCAAGCATGATAGAAAGCACGAATACTCGGGAGAATCATATAAAAACAACGTCCAACAAGTCTAAACACATTATTTCACGCACGCACATACATTGCGTGATTTGCGTGCAGAGCGGACGATGTAAACACTCCCTAACGTGTCATTAGAGGCTGACAATGCAAAACGTGTCCATATGTATTGCAATATCTTGGACACGCGAGTCCTATTTCTGTATGCTGACTTTGACTGTTGTAAGGTTGTAAAACAATCAGGGGGCTATTCTCGCGCTTACGATAATCTTTCACTTTTGTTATCATGTATATCGGAACTTAAGGGAAGTAATCGTATATACAATTTATCCGAGTGTAATAGAGTGTCACTGAATAATCATAATCTATACTAATATTATAAAGAGGAAAGATTTCATTGTTTGTTTGCATTGAATAGGCTCCGAAACTACCGAACCGATTTGAACAAGTCTTTCACTGTTGGGAAGCTACACTATCCCGGGTGACATAGGCTATACATATTTTTTTACAATTTTTCCCGAAGTGAAGCGAGGGCGATTTCCTAGTTTATAATAAAATAATATACATTCCTTATACATACAGTTCGATCTGATTACAGCTCTGACAGTAACTGTCCTTCACGAAATAGTCTTTGAAAAGGGACCATTAAAATTATCAACAACCATATGAAATTCGCCTATACGAGTATGTAAATTAAATGTATAGGTATCTATTATATAATATTTTAAAATTTCACTTAATTCCTCATGCATCTTATAATCAGAACCAACATTTGATAAAATATGGAATAGTCCCACTGAAAGTAGGTTCATTTATATCCTTTTCAGCTTCGGTTAAAAATCTGGGCTTGTTTTTTGACTGCAATTAATATTATATTTATTTTTTCATATTGACTAAATTAATATAATATTTATTAAGGTATATATATACGTACATGTATTCAAATTCAAATTTATTTATTTCCTCGAAAGTGGGTAACAATAACAATGCCTTAAAATTAGGTAATCATAATATGTCCTCCACATTCCACCATATAAGGCATGCAGAACAATGCCCAACTGCCATACATCGTTTTATTTCATGTTCAACTTTAGCGTCTTAAAATAAAAAAAATTCTAGAAATCGCCGCTTTAATTTCTGAGCTTAGATATATAAGAATTTTCAGCAGATACACCCCAGAACCAAAGTATTTTGAGATTGAATTCTTATAACCATTGAGTCATAGAGTAGGGGAGACTTACGGCTGCCTGTAATTTTTACCATTATTTTATTCTGACTTTTTTTTGATTGACAACCGGAAATGGAAATTTGACATCATTACATTTGTCATACCAACATTTATAACGAAATTCTGTCTGTAATATTGGCCAGAAGTCTCCCTATATCTTGCTTGATACAAGCTATGTATCGAAGTGAGTGCCCGAATGAAAATTGACATTGTTGACATCATTGTTATTATAGTCAATTCATCATTTATTAATAAAATTATTTTACGCTGGGTAATACGGGTACAGGTATTAATTTTAAAATACGTAAAAAAATAATTGAATTGCTTCGGTATAACTGACGTTTTAAGACGCTAACAAAAATAAAAAATAATTTTTGGGCATTGTTCTTTCGTTGTACGTCCTAACTTACTAACTTAGATTCCTACTGTATGTATTGTTTTTGTTAATACTGTGTATTTCCTTCATTTCTTCTTTCCTTTATCAAATATATTGCCATATTTGTTTTATTACTGCTTGAAAGTTGACTGGCAGAGAATGCTTTTAGCATCCGCCTTTGTTTTTATACCTTTTGTATGGTACATAAAGAAATAAATAAATATATCCATTCAGGGAATGGCGGAGAGTGAGTTTCTGGGGTTAAAAAAAAATCAAATTGAGATTGAAAACCCATTAAATAATAATGTCATAGAACAGACATCTCGAACAAAATGTGTCCCGCCGGGAGGTTCCATTTTCAAAATTGAGCCCCCGTTCTCCTTTCAAAATAGAATGAATCCATTGAAGATTGAAGCCATGGTGCCAATGCATTGGGACATACATGGTGTTCGCGGTGTTGGTTCTATAGTAAGTAATAATACTTCAATGTGAAAACCTCCTTTTTTAAAAGTCGGTTAAAATATGTGTAGCACACTTGGATTTCTTCATCGATACACTCATCCATAGAATGATCATTGATCAGGTATTATCATTGATTAAATTTAGTTTATTTCGAAATTTGTATTATGTCGAAAGAGATATCCATTGAATGCTAGATAATCGGACTCCTAAACAACAGAGAAAATTATCGCAAGTCAATATTATTACGAAATCTGAGATTTTATTTATACTTTATTGCGTTGATGTAACGATCGACTGATACATATAAGTACAGTCGGCAAAAGAATTAGGTATGCAGTTGCAGGTCATGAAAAAAATTAGGTAATGTTTAATTTTACAGAATGTTTATGTTATAATCAATGTAAAATGCTACCTACGAGTATATACGCAAGGTACGATTTAACATTGATAATAACACAAAAATTCTGTAAAATCAAACTTTGCCTAACGTTTTTGTTTCATTATACAAATACAACATTAAATTCTACACTCACATTATTATTAGGAATCCACTTACAAAACGTTTATTTAAAGAGTATTAAATTACTTTTATTTTTTTATGCAAACTCGAAAGACACGTTTATTACTTTTACCATAGAAGACATATAGTACATAGCTTTTACGAGAATCAAGTACATGTCTAGAGATGTCTAACTAAATAACATCTGGCAGTTACAACAAATTTATCTATACTTTATTAAAACTCAGTGTCTGTTTGTCTGTCCGGGCATCACATAAAAACCCTTGAACGGATTTCGATGAAAATTGGTAAAGTTGTTACTAACACTCTGGGTCATATTTTAGACAACTTTTCTTTCCGGAAAATTAAAAGGATTCCTGGGAAAACAGGATAAAAGTTTGAATAAGTTAAAACATAATTTCCGTATGCAAAGCTGCGGGAACAGTTAAACTACATTTTTAATTGATGTGTATCTTAGGACCTTTCACTATCTCCCAGACAGATACGAACACTTGGTTTGTAAATGTAATGTGTCGATCGTTTCGACTTTAGTTGAATCACCAATCCACTGGACCAAATTGACATTTACAGTGCAATCAGTTTTTGACGATAAATGAACAGTCGTGACAAACCGACTCTAATGTGAATCATTGATCTACGTTATGATTTAAAACATGTATTTTTAGAGACCAAGAAGTCACTATTACCACAGAAAAAATAATAGTACTTATGGTAAGTACAGGTTAACTCTGCAAAATCATTTAAATAAATAGCGACTCTAGCTCCAACGCAATAAAGTGTAATTCAGGTCGCATAGCGCTAATCAAAAACGCTTAATGAGTTGCCTTCCTTTCTAACACTATAGCCCTCTCTGGCAATGTCAGGGTTGTCTTTTTTGAAAGAATAAAATTAATCTGAAAGTTTAGTGACAATATGTGTCATTCTGAATTAGCCAGACATGTCGAACGCGGCATGTATTTGTAACGTCATAGCTAAAATGCGGAGTGCGCCAGACCTGCTATTACTATTAATAAGGCAATACTATTTCACAAAGTGACATTAATTTCTGTCAAAATTGACAAAACCAAATGGACCAAATGGTCCAGTGGATTCGACTATGCTCAATATGTTTTTGTGTTTTTGGTGCTTTGAGCTCAATATGTTGGGTTTCCTACTTTCGGCCCGTGATGTTTAAAAAAAGTACATAGTCCTAAATATTATCTAAATAAATTCATTAATTAAAAGTAAGTTTTCAATTGTCAATTATAGAAAAAATAAATATGCTTTTGTCTCACAGATGAGCATTTGAGATGTATTGTACGAATTTCAACTAGGAATATGATAGCTAACATACAAGAAATAGCCTCCCAAATATAACCTCAAACATCACCGATCATCACTGATCAGTTACCTATTTACTTTGTAGTTTTCATTTCTGTTTTGTCATTCTTTCTCATTTCTACACAATAATAAATTAAGATAAAATTATTTAAGGTGGTTATTTTTTCTACCCATAAAGCCCAAACATACGTTAATTAATAGGTGTCTGTCTATATTCTATGGGTTCTATGGGATATAATATGTAGTTAGATTGACTATTGAGCTTCTAGGGTTAATATCACAAGTGCGGTGGCTCGCCTTTAATTTATTTTGCCACCTTGTGACTCTTTCCTGCCAAAAAGTTGTCGACCACTGATGTAGAGTATCGTTGAAAAGTTCTTTCAAAAATATCATGGGTCTATTATGGGACATCTTAAAGTTTGCTACTTCAGCGCAGTAGGTACGCAAAAACCGTATGTTGTGTGCGATTGTTTAAATTTCACTCTCACTCTTACTTATAGCTACGTCTCGTTCTACTCATATCTGTTTTGTATTTAGAAGACACTGATACGTTTACTTTGCTCGGTAACCAACGACTTAGGTAACGTGGATACAGTTTTGATCCAATTATTTTCCTAATTATTGTCCATAATTAACAATTATTCTTACATAAAAGAAGTTGAAGGACTTCAAATATTTTTATGCCAATATGAAACTTTTCAATATTATAATCACTCCCTGATTTATGGTTATTTCGTGACATGTATGTAGTTAAAATAAAAATTAAAGTTTACATTGATAAAGACGAAATTCCCAAAAGAGAGCATTCCTTCTTTTCTGGTAGTCAGTTATCATAGGAAGAAGTAGTTAATCTATAAAACAGTCATAAATCACCCCTCCCTCTCCATCCATTCGACCTTATCGCCTGTCGACACTGCACCGCCGAAGTCGGGTTCAAGTAGTACAATCTCAATTATCGATAAGCAGATTAAACATCGCATCGGCTAACCAACAAACGCTACTCAACATCAAATCAAAGGCAAATAACGTGTTTTTCCATACACGTAGAAAACGCTAAACTTAAGGCGAGCTAATTATCTAAAGCTATCAACAACTCACCTCGTTATCTAAGTTGCCGAGGGCCGATAGAACTTGGTGGCCGAAAGTGGTTTACACTCAACAGAACTACAATATCGCGTTTCAAGCGATTTTTACTGCGCCACGACGTAAAAACCGCGATAACAGCTCGTGTCGAATTTTATAAGCTATTGTTCGCGTAGACGACCGCTGCGCGCGACGGTCGGGGCAAGAATGCGATTATGTGATGTGACGCGGCGACGCTGCGCATGCGCAGCCTTAAGACACGGTTTGGGTGCCAACTGTAATTGCTACCGTATTGTTAACTGTTATGGTTTGATTTACAGTGCAAGGTGCGTTAGGGGTCGTATTCAAGCTGAGTCTTTCTTTACACGTTCACATGGTAAGGCGAGGGAACAGGCACGTCGGATTACATTGATTTAGTTCAAACAATTCGAGTAGGAATTGTGATTTTCAGGATCTTGTAATCTAAATAGCAGTGGTTGTCAGGCAGGAGAACCCCTTCCAGCACAGCTACCGAAAGGACTGGACTGGGTGGTATAATACCAGTGAGTACCAACGGAGACCTGGTGTCACTGCTTCTAGTCAAACAATAGGTACATCTTCACGATCTCCTTTTAAATAGATTTTGCAGTTGACTCACTTTATTAAGCAACATAACGACACTTTTGGTTAGTATTGCCAATGCAGATATCGATGCTGAATTGCTGATCAACCGAATAGGAACCTAGGACAAGTAGTATGTTGTTTTATTACTGATTCCTTGTTTTGGGGGCGTGATATGGATAATGGAATTGTTAGACAGCAATCTCTATACTTTACCGCAGGCCTGTCGGCTGATGAGATTTCTAAATTATAGATAGCTTAGATAAGGTTCAGGTAGACTGCTCACGCCATGTGTACAGCATTAACGGAAAAAATGTGGCGTGGTGCACTGATGGCTGGTCAATCATTTATATCTTCGTATTCAATGTGCACCGATGTTTTTTGGAGCTTGGTGTACAATTTCATTGCAAACTCCCATAGATTTCTAACTTGTTTTTGGAATTGGTCAACCTGCCTAGTTCTAACTCAATTTTTAATTGTAAGGCATAATTTATTAATCATCATCATCATCATTTCCCAATTTTATTTGGGGTCGACGCAATATATTGCAACATAATACCACTAATAAATGGCGCTATCTCCACCGAGCATTAATACAACTTATCTAATTAGTATCGATATGATATATAACTATAATCTGGTGGTTCACGACATTGTAATCTAAAGATATAATGTACAGTGGTGTCAGCATGTCATATTAACGCGAACGTGATAAAAGTTACTTTCAGCATTATATCATTTTATGTATGGTGTTATGCCCAGTAATAGGGCATTAATATGTAAATGTTGGATTTAAAAGTACAGTACGGCCGACGTATCTTGTCGCGTCTGCGCATAAACTTTGCGAAACCCAAACCTATAATAATTATTATATTATAGTTAAGCGGATAATTAAAATATGCATAATCATCGGAACTACCTTGTAAGATTCAACGCCACATAATTCTAGACAAAAAAATAACCGACTTCAAAAACTACTCCTCAGATTATAGTTTACCATGCTGGACTGCCGTGCCAAGGCTCCTGGGTTCGATTCCCAGGAAAGAATGATGAGTTTGAATTTCTATTCTCGTTCCGAGTGTGTTGTCCATGGCACCCACGACACAGGGAATCCTAGTGTAGGGCTATGAGTATTATATGTAGCGTTAGGTACTACTTACCTACTACCTCAGGATAGTCCTCGACTGCTCTTATTGTAAATTCTCAGAAACATGACGCACCGCGCTACTTGTACTACATTCGGCGAGTAATCGACCGTTAAAATAATACGCCAATATTTTTCGCAAACTATAACACAGACAACAAAAATATACTTCTATCAACCATGTCAACTATTTGTTCTGATGGTGTTAATTTTTATGAATACCAATAATTTATGGTTTCATTTATTTTAAATCATATTACAAAAATTAAGTTACATGAACTAAGAAAGAAATTAAATAACAACATAATATTTACACTATATAAAATAAAAATTAAAACTTAAAAGCTAAAGTAAAATTAATGAAAATAAATGTATATAACTAGGCCCCTGCGGTGCAGTACCTAAGATGCTGGCAGCATTCCCTCGCTGTATGGCAATACTAAAACGCTGAGCAAGAAAACTACCAGCTCTAGGGTCGCTCGTCTTATCTTTTAATTTTCTACTTATTTCTTTAAAAATATAGTGAGCGTCGGGACCCCACGTATTGTTATATCTGGTTGAAGAAGTGTGTCAAATATTTTTGCACCTACTCTCTATTACTATAACTTATGAATACGCTTACGAATTGTTGCTTTATATTAAATTGTTATTTTATCTGTAAGTGATGTTGTAATCTTTTGAGGAAATAATCTCGTAAACCGTAAAATAACTCAACCAATAGGGATGTTGACACTAATTATAAATTAATATAAATTTATGTCTAAAATATTAGTGGTAACATTTAAAGGCCTAAAATATGATTCTTTTATTGAAATCAATCACAATAAATTAAATATCATTAATTTAAAATGTTAAAAATTTTACTCACTGTCACGTGACCTCAAACGCCATTTTGAGAATATGACGTCATTGGAACAATTGTATATGGAAATTCAACAAACTTAGTAGACAGATAGTATTGAATATAGTTTAGTGACGTCACGTGACGTTTTTGGTGGGTTTGATAGTGATTTTTATTTATCAATTTTTGTTTTTAAATTGAAGATTATTATTTTTATATTATTTTTTTCGTGAATATTGAGGTGCTATCTGTAAAATAAAATTGAATCCTAAAATTAGTCAACATCCCTATTACTTGGAGTTACAGAATACTGTGGAAACATGCCGAACACATAATAAATAATATATTTAATTACTTGTGTAAATCATAATCACTTACCGTTCCATCGGATGGACTGCATGAAAACAGACTATTTTTAGTATGCATTTAACAATAACGCAATTAGAAATTTATTGTTAGACGCATTGAAGTACAATGTACATAGTTCAATGTGTTGACGGTAGTAAGGACAAACTTAGAATAAGTATGTATTATTAAAATCTTTGTCAATTCAGCCTTTAAGATTTTAAAATGCAATTGAGTGGTGTACTTACGATTATACCGATATTTCAACCTGCGGGCCTATTATGAACTTTTACAAAACCAGTCATGTTCCAGGCAATTCATTTCTCGGACTTTAAATGACGTATGATTGGCTAAAAAGTGTCATGTGACCGCTTTCGTAACACGAATTTGACGTTTACACTGGAACTTGGCGGGAATTAAGAGTTCATAATAACCGCCTGATCGGGGGTACCCCCGCAATAGTCGAAATATAAATGTAAGTGTAAGTTAATATTAATCATGTTAATGTAAGCCAAAATGACACTCACCAAATTCCAGTTTCTAAAACTAAGTCGATCGTCTCCGGTAGATCTAACCGGAAACCTGAAAAAAACAAAAACAATATTAGAACATAAGACATTATGTTTCAACCTAAATAGTATTTTTGTAAGGATCACCATTCATCCTTGAGCTCATGCCAACGTTTCTTGCTTACGGTGAACCTTGTTGGACAATGAGACGTGTGGCCACTATTGACCCCCTACTGTGACCCGATGTAAGATCACAGAGGATTTCTCGGGCTCCCCTCCCCGTTCTCACGTAAGATTTCATTTCATTTTAGACAAGACATTTGATATGCACTAAAACCATTGATATTATATTTCTTAATAACAAAAAATTTATTAAAAAAATTAATGATTTAATTGGCCGTTTTATAACACAATTTTTTTTATAACACAACAAAATAATGGTCCTAAATAAATCATTATTTAGGACCATTATTTTGTTTGTACGGTTTATAGATCTCACCCTAAGTGATACCTTTGTTGATGGTGATGTCCTTTGACGGCGGTGACCACTTACAATCAGGTGTATTGTCTACTCATCACTCGAGACGATCAATAGTAACAAGCATCCACGATTCTAGCAAAACTGTACATAGTTGTACAGAAGTCATTCCGCAAAATCATTTAAATAAAAAGCGACTTTGCTCGGACGCAATAAAGTGTAATTCAGGTCGCACAGCGCTAATCAGAAACATGAGTTGCCTCTTTTTCTAACACTATCTCTTATCCTCTCTGGCAATGTTAGGGTTGTCTTTTTTGAAAGAATAAAATTAATCTGAAAGTTTAATTACCAGTTATACTCGTATGCCCATGCTACTTGTATGAACAAATGACACACAAATGACGTTTCAAATCGACTGTACTTAAATGTCTGCCCAAAATTCGAACCCAGGATTTATTATAGCATTGACGACCAGAATCCCAAGGGCCCATGGGTCCTGAGTTTGATTCCCAGTGAGGCGAAAATTTTAATGATGAACAATTTCTGTTCTTGGTCTGGGCGCGTGTGCTATCGTTTTTGGATGTTGTCCATGGCTATGATTGTGTAGCGTTAATATTAAGTATTTTATGATACTAAGAACGTAGCGAGCGATACATACCATCTGCTATTATCCTCTGTATTACACTAGCCATATCTTTAACCTCCGCCGCGTAGAAACTATCTCCCGCGTAAGGCGTTATACCTAAATCTGTTATTTATAGGAAAAATATTGTAGGTACACCCACACATTAATTAATACACAGTTTTTAGAAACAACAAAACACGCACTAAAAAGTGTAAAAGCAATACATATAAAATATTTCATGTCCATTGGGGAGTTCCCTCGTTTTGAGCCAGTCTTGCCAAATAACGCATTAATAGCCCACTACTGACCTCGGCTGCTTTTAGGGCACTAAAAACTGTAAAAGCAATACGTATCAAATATTTCATGTCTGTGATATTACGTTGGGGAGTTCCCTCGTTTTGAGCCAGTCTTGCATTGGCTTAACGCATTAATGGCCCACTACTGACCTCGGCTCACTCCTCGTAAGGAGGCTTAGAACATACTCCACCACGCTGCTCCAATGCGGATTGGTGGAGCATAGCATTAAATCATGATTGTCAAAACAATACAGTTTCAATCGCGTAAGATAGTTCAGCTTGCAAGTTTAGACCGAAACAAACTAACCAATATTGCAAGATAAATAAGAACTTGTTAAATGTGTTCTTACAATAAAATACAAAACTCTTTATTGTATACCAATATAAACATGTCCATGTAAATAACACAATATACAATGTAGTAGTAAACAGGCGATCTTATCACTGAAAGCGATCTCTTACTGATAACCCGAAGTGGAAGACAAATAAATTACTGATGTACAAGCACAACTAACTTAAGTGATCTTAAGTGATCGACAAAGTTAAGCAACAGCGGCCGCGGTCGGTAGTTGGATGGGTGACCACTAGTGGCAAAAATTCTTGAGCGTTTCCGTGCTTCGGAGGGCACGTAAAGCCGTCGGTCCCGGTTGTTATCACAAGATAACAGTCGTTGCGCCATATCGGAGGCCCTCAGGCGGTTTGAAAACTTCCGACATTCGGGTTGGCCCCTAACCCCTCCACCAATCCGCACTGGAGCAGCGTGATGGAGTATGCTCTAGGCCTCCTCAAAAGGAGAGACCCGTGCCCAGTAGTGGGTCATTAATGGGTTGAAGCCAAGCACAGCTAACATACGTATGATGTTCATGAGGTCTGCAAAACTTGCACTAAACGAAGGCAGAAAAGGATACTTATGAAACAATTGCAATTCTTTTCGAACAGGCGTTAAAAATTTACATCGGGGATTGTGTACATTTTAAACGATTTTATTTTAGCTTGCCCTGTTTATTGTTTGTTTGGGTCATCTTGCAAGCCTAATTAGGTGTACTTCCTCTTCTCAGGCTACATAGTGCTTTAGTTTCAATGACAATGCATTTATGTGATAAGCGCTAATTTGTACTCGGGTGCAGGGTATTATTGTGATGTGATATGTGTGTCCATGCCACCCGCTACACAATAACCTACTGCGGAGGTATGAGTGTGTAAGTATGATTGAGTAAGTATGAGTGAGTAAGTATGAGGCGTCGTCCTAATTGGCAGCGATCGTACGAGCAAACGATGCGATTTAGTCGCACGACGAAATTAAACACACACACTAAATAAGTGTGTCCTAATTAGTCATCGCACGAGCATAATAAATAATCATAATCATTTTCATCGCACGACGATAAACGCATCGTTTGCTCGTACGATCGCTGCCAATTAGGACGACGCCTGAGTGTGTAACGTTTGTGATAAGCGCTGATGCTATACTCAGGTTTGGCACCACGAGCGAACTCTTTAACGGTTACCACTGTTACCAGCACAGTCACAGTTTTTTCTTTAATCTTCTTCGTTCGTGATCTGAACGAACATCTGTGACAAACCTTGAATAGTACAGAAAAAATAATAGTACTTATAATAAGTACAGAAGGCGAACTCCGCAAAATCATTTAAATAAATAGCGACTCTAGCTCCAACGCAATAAAGTGTAATTCAGGTCGCACAGCGCTAATCAAAAACGCGTAATGAGTTGCCTCCCTTTCCAACACTATCGCTTATCCTCTCTGGCAATTTCAGGGTTGTCTTTTTTGAAAGAATAAAATTAATCTGAAAGTTTAGTGACAGTATGTGTCATATTTAATATGTGTCTTAGATTACGAAGTATGATAGCCATTATGAATTTTCTGAATTAGCCAGACATGTCGAACGCGGCATGTACTTGTAACGTCATAGCTAAAATGCGGAGTGCGCCAGGCCTGATAGTACTGTAGGACGGACTGTAGTCGGATCCACTCGGATGGTCCTTGGTGTTAGGTCTTAATAATAATGTTGGCAGTACCAGTCCTCGATTTGTCAATAGGCCGTATAGGCCGCGACCTAGGGGCGGCAGATTTCAGAAGATGATATTATAATGGATATTAATGATTTTGCTATTAAAAAGTGTCGTGAAAACTTGTAATTCTTGTTTTTTTACGGACTTTTTAGTGACTAATTCAGTCCCTTCCTTACTATGAATGGAAAATTATTATTTTAGAAAGGTACATGGGGCGGCGGAAATAAATTGGCCTATACTGATAAAAAATATAAATCTGGTCACCTGCAGAGGAAAGTAATCCATCTGTCTATTAAAACTGTTTAACAGATGGGTTACTTTTCTCTGCAGGGGACCGTACTAATTGACTCATTCGAAGTTGGTCACAGCGTTGCTACTGCCGAGGACAGATGTCCCCTTGATACACGTAGGTACAAAAGGATACAACTAAGCATGTCAAGCAGCGAGCTAGGATTGTCGGGCGGCGGCGGCGCGGGCTGCGCGCGCGGGGTCACAGCCCTGAGGGTGTACGCCTTGACGTACTCCTTCCTCAGGTCGTGGAACCTGGAGTAGTAGCTCGGTAGGGGGATGTCCTTGCTGCACGCTTCCGGGTGGAGACATTGTCTGGAACGTGAGGGAGAAAGAGTTAGTTTTGTTCATTACATTACATCTTTGGATGATATTCGTTAATATTTATGTCACTCTAGAACCTAGAACCAATGGTTATGTATCAAGGTTCATAACATATCAAAGGATATAACTAAGTCTATACAAAGTTACAAACTATGTTTTTTTGACAAGCATAGGGATAAATTAATCATCATTTGTAAAGGAAAAAGGTGTAATTATTGAAATTTCTGAAAACATGCTATGGTACAGGTAGGTGGAATTGTTACCTATTTTATAGATTGAATTTTTAGACGACCGCGACATCATACCTACATAATTTATAAATTTGAATTTATGGAGACTTTATTTTTATAATTAATTGATATTTTATTTTTATAATAATTTTACCAACGAGTAGAAGTTTCAGGAATCGAACACATTTTTTCTTACCGTTTTTTTTTAACTTTTAAGTTGCCGGTCAAGAATGAAACCGTCATATTTTTTGTTATTTCGTGAAACCCACCCACCCAGGTCATAGGATCCTCCAACAATAAGCTACACTGAATTACTTCATTCATTATTTCAGTTTTTGTTGGCTTCGACGTGATTCTATAATTTACATGAATATGCATTTGGTAAGGTCGCGTTGTCAGCCGGTTCACACTGATATCAATCTACAGCATGTATTAGGTACGTGTGTATCTTTAAGAAATGGGTTCAATAGCGCTGGTAAAATTTAAATATATGCTCACGTAATGTGAGTATAAGCTGTACGTAAGTATGGGTGTATAACTATTCTTGATCCGGGATTTCCTGGCTCGCGGATATCGTGAATATGCCTACACTAACGAAGAATCACAATCTCCCCATCCAAGAACTAAGTTTTTTAATGTGTTACATGATTGCAAGAATCAAAGTCAATCACCATTATATTATATATCTATCGGCAAGGCTACGGGCTCCTCAACATATATGTGATTGTGAACAAAATACATAACTTATAGAAAACTCACGTTAACTCCCACCCCTGCATTAACATACACAAATCACTATGTGACGTCAAAATAAGTGGCATACAATAAAATAATATACTATAAGCGACATCTAGCATGTTATAGCGGAACCCTTTTAGCATCTCTCCATACCAGTCGACGCGCCATCATTCTACAGCAATTGCAAAATGCTTTTACGAATATAATCTATCCTCGTTAATAAGTTGTAAAGCCCGATAGAGCCAACCCAGCAGCAACTGTCCATTCTAAAAAAACTGTTCAAAATGTACGGCTGCGACGCGGTATTGAATAAGACAAATATTTGTATACTTAAAGGTAATTTAAGTATTTTTTCGCGCTTCCACATGAACTTTTGTTTGCATACGAACTAATAGAATCTAGTTATAGAATAACGACGTGTAAATTACTGTATTTATTATTTAACAATACATAAATACAAGAATATATACAACAAACACACGCTCCATGGAACTAGTGTTTAAACAACATTTCATTTTTATTTGTCTCCAGTCAATAAACGTGTCCTCCACATGTTGTTTAATGTGTAATTAGTTATGCAGTTTTAATTAACTATTGAATTCATCTCCCACCAATCCGCACTGGAGCAGCGTGGTGGAGTATACTCTAGGCCTCCTCAAGAGGAGAGACTTATGCCTAGTAGTGGGACATTAATGCGTTGAAGCCTTTGAATTCGTTACTAAGGTTAAAAATAGGTGCCATAAATATTGTGGACAATAGGCAATAAGAACTTTGTATACTCTCAGATAAACAATATTATTAGAGACAATAGCAAGACTACAGTTTATGTGTTGTCCGATAGATGGCGCTGACATAACATTATAAAGAAATTCTGTATTTATAAATCGATTTTATTCAAATTCAAAATTAATATAAATATTAATATTCCTTTCAATATTTATTTTATTACACGTGTGTCTTCAACCAGCTAGCGTGTATTATAATTTTAAAAAGTAAGAAGTATATACCTGAGCGGAGGCTGTCCGTCTGTGACCAATCTGAAAAGTGATGAGTCGGGATCCACTTGTATTGACCGCACGAATTCGTCGAACTGGAATCAAGTAAAAAAAACTTTATAGTTTACAGATAATGACGTAAATTTAAAAAGGACACTACAACATACGCCATACAGATACAATAGGTTGGATAATATGAGATTATATAAATAATAATATAAATAAACGATAAGGTAAATAAACCACTTATAACATAAATTAATAATAATATTACTATAAATTAATTCTTGACACTTTAAAATTTTCCCATTCGTCTTGTGAGAGCTATAATTCCTGACATATCAGAAAAACTCCTGCCATCCGGTAATCCACGCAATTTAACCTGCTCAGACTTCAGATCAGAGAGCTGTAGGTACCTACGCAGTGTGCAAAAAGTTACAAATGACATCACAATATCACATACACGCACCTATGTATGGAAGGACGCTAAACAAATCGTGTTAATTAAATTAGCGATAATACCGTAAAGCTATTAATAAACAATTTAGAACGAAGGAATCCGACGTGACCGCACGCATGCTTTGGACTGGTTTCAGATAACGTTAAAATTATAATCAGTGTCATATTATTGCATGGTGTAAAGCTGTATATTAATATGTTGTTTAGTGTGATCATCTCGCAAACTACAGCATTTATCTTGTTTTGAGCGTTTTACAAAGGTACCTACCTACCTATAGGGGTAATAGTTTTTAATACAATTTAAAGATTTAAAGAATCTCTTCTATACATTTTTTTTAAATGTTATGTCACATTGTGTGTGGCTTCCCGAATCGAAAGTTTTACATATGTGTTATTTAATTTAGTAAGGTACTGCCATTCTTTTGCTTTCTTCTCCATGACAAAGCACTTTTCGAATAGTAGTAACCAATGTAGTATCGCATTTCTTGAATGAGGCTATTCCCGTGCACCAACGTATCATGTTGTATTTGAAAATTTTAATTTAAATATACGCGTACTAAATGCACAGTCCGACCGAATGGTGTAATAAAAACTTTAAGAACGCAATTTCAATTTGAATTAAGTTTCTTGCTAAATAAATTATGCAAAATCACATAATTATAAATGCAAGCACTTTTTGCTGGAAATTAACCTGTAACCGGTAAAATCCAGATTTGGAATATAAATATGTCGGATAATAAATATGTGGAACTTAAATATATTTAAAACAAATAAATAAACAGACAAATACTACTAATACCACTCGTACTAAATGTAACAGATATGTAACAAAAATGGTCGTTTGTGATTTGTGTCACAATTTGTCAGACAACAGAGAAACACTGTTTTGTAGTTGATTTTGGTCATGAAAATTCAACCCCTAATCTGTCGTAAAAGTATCGGCGATTATTGCCTTTCAAATGAAACCATTTTGGGGTAAATCGGTTGGACGGTTTCAAAGTCTATAGAGGACATCCATACAAACATTGTTTTATTATAAGGGAACATACCAAAACCACGTGACCCACTTAGGGGGGGGAGGGGGTCTTCAAAACACCACGATTGGTCACAGAGGGGAGGGGGGGGGGGTTAGGTTTTTGTCACGTAGTCAATATTTCAGCAACCATTGTGCCACAGAAGTCGTCAAATATAAGCAAAATTATTATTTTTTAACTCTGTTTTTGCAAAAAAGTATTGAAAACCGTATTTATGAATTACCACGTGAAAACTAGGGGGGAGGGAGGGGGTCTTCTCATATACTACAGATGGTCACGAAGGGGGGGAGGGGGGTAAAAAGTTGGGAAAAATTGGTTACGTGGGTTTGGTATGTTCCCTAATATGTTATGGACAAAGCATTACTCAAAGTGCCCGGGCATTATGAATGTGTACTCAAATCAGGCAAAGTGATTAGGTAATTTAATTATTTATCACAATGCCCGGACACTATGAATATTGCTACGCGGTAGTTGGGCATTTTGATAATAATGTATCTACTTACGTTAATAAAACGTAAGTAAGAAGTCGTAAGAGGCATTAAGCTGACCCACTTTATCAAGATTATATTATCTATGTTATTTGTAAGCCATAACTTAATCGTTACTTATGCTTTTTAGTGCTTTTTGCGTCCGTCCGTCCATCCATCGGCGATGCAGCAGGTATGGTTTCTGTGACGGCTCTGTGAGTAATGCCCAAGTAATCATTTTGTCCATAACATAATATGTTATATAGATTACAGAAGGTTTCAGAATCATGCACTGTTTACCTAATTCTTTTGCTGTCTGTACCTCCTGTATATCCGAACAAATTATGTTATAAAGTTTTTTTACGAGTAAAAAATACGCGTTAATATAATTAACATTTCAATTAAGTTTTTCGGCGATACTATCATATTTATTACCGGATTTGTGCCGTATGTTACTCAAATGTATGAAGGCTGTTTTTTATAGGTAAGTAGTTAAGTACCAGCCAAGGCGATTGAAATCCGGCCTAAACAAATACCTGTGTAATTTTAAATTCATTGGTATGTTCAACTCATTAATAGCCCATTAATAGGTCACGGTCTCTGCCCCTGCGAAGGCCTAGAGCATACTCTACAGTGGCATAAGTTGCGCTAAGCAGGCCCTGTGTCAATACGTCATACGCACCTTCAGTGGAAAAAAGGCATAAGTTGAAAATTGCTATTTACAGGAGAGCAAAAAAACTGTTAAAATATCAGTAAGTAGTCAAAGGAATTTAAATTACAATTTCTTGCACAAAACCGTCAAGATGCATGATAAAAATTTGAAAAAATGAGCATATGCAGCTTTTGTCCCTTTTTCCAATCATATTAATAACTAAAATTCAACGTAAGACGACTTATGTTTTTTTTCCACTGAGGGTGCGATATTGCTGCCCGCATTCCAACTTGTAAAAAGGGGCGTCAAGATTAGAGGGATGGAGGAAGGGGTTGAGCCAAATCACGACATCTCACAAGGGAGGGGAGGGGTCTGAAAACCGCTAAAAATGCCTCGTAATAAACGTAATTAATGGACACCCCTTTTCGGGTAACAAAGGGGCGCCGATATTAGCGGCCTACCGGCGAGTTTCTTTGAGGGGGCGCCCCCAAACTTTGACATTTAAAATATCAGTTGGATAATCCTGAAGCATTCTAAACTTAGTGATTCACGGTAGGTTAATGTCTCGCTAAGGCAACACGTCGACTATAAATTTGCATATAAATTAACTTCATTTATCATTAAGTATAAGTAAGAGATAAGTTAGGCCCAAATGAGGCTTTTTTCTGATATTTTACCATGACTTGATAGTGATACCAGTTTTCACACATTTCACCAACATGATGTCATGATGTCGCAAATTTTTCTACCAATATTTCCTATGTTGGTTCCTATGTTGATTAAAACAAATGGATTCAGAGCGAATTCGAGTAAAATATTTACTGCCCGATTACTTACGAGATGAGATCTATACCTACATACAAGAAATCTGAATAGCGTGATTTGGAACTTATTTACTTATCTATAAGCAACATGAGGAACTATTATATTATTTTAACATTTTATAACGCCCGATAAAAAATCAGACAAATATATTATTTAGCCCCTCTAGTCTAGACGGTACAGCCATACAAGCCAAAAAGTCCAGCTTACTATAATTGCTTTACTATAATCACTCTGCAGCTGTTAACACTCATATTATTTGTTGGTAAATGTTATACGTATAGAATGGGGTGTTCTGTGTCGTCGGTCCAAAGATCCCGAGATCCTGGGTTGTACGACACAACTGGGCTTGCCTTGTTCTGACGGCCTAGGCACGCCACTGGAATAGGGATGTTATCCCTAAAGATGCACACTAACAGTCAAACACACACACACACAGAGAGAGAGAGAGGTAATAAAATACAAAAAGCCCAAGCTCAGTGATCCAGTTGATCCAGTTGAAACATCATTATCCCGATCACGTGGCTGCACAGGGGGCGCCGGTTTCCGCGTTGCGAACTGGTTCTGTACAGTTATCAACCTGCAGTAATGAGCAATGGGAAGAAAAAGTCCGAACCGTAAGGGTAAGGGCTCACTGTGCGGTTTGGTAATTCGGAGTTTCATATAGTTAATAGTATTAGTCTACTTTGCAACAATTCGCGGTTATCAATTATAATGGTATACTTTAAGACATGCGCGACATTTCCCTCCTTCCAACAACGGAAACATGCACTACAATCATAATTAAAGAAATCCTTTTATTTCTTTAAATGAGGCTAGTAATAATACGTCAATGATTCTCACAAACTTTTTTCATCTTTCACATGTATTGTATAATAATACAAGGAAGTAGGATGTGAAGTGTGTGATAAGAATAAACGCATCAGTGTTACCGGTCAAGAGACATGGCTGCAGAGGGAGTTTTAATTAAGGGTCAGATATTGTTTCTACCGTGTCCATGGTCAAGTTTTGATACTCATGACTACATTTCTGTAAATAATTCTTGACAAAAAATAAACGACTTCAAAATTAGGGATAACCCAAAAAGTACTTGTCAGATCTCGCTCAAATTGTGTTACCACATGACAAGCAACAGCTTTCAATTACTAAAAGAATCATCAAAATCGGTTCACCCAGTGGAAAGTTCTGAGGTAAGAAACATAAAAAAATACAGTCGAGTTGAGAACCTCCTCCTTTTTTGACGTCGGTTAAAAAAAGGTAAAATAATGGTGGATATAAGAAGAAGGGCTCGGTTTGAACTTAACCGATTTTATGAACATTGTGTCCGTACCCTTATGATGAAACAAGATTGATACAGTTCTTAAAATGCGGCCGAGGTAATGACCACCAAAAAACAACCATTACAGCCGACAGGTAAGAAAGTCACTGGCCCTACAGCGTACTTAGTACTTACTGTGGCCAAATTGTATGCAATTTGAGTGTGATTTAAAACTTTAAACCCTGAGGCCTGCCACAGTTTAAATAATATTAATTCCCTGTATTGATAAAGTAATACCTACTAAAAATTGTATTGTAACAAAATAAAAATTTACAATATTTATTCTTTTACTATTCTTTTTGTAAGGTTTATTCAAGACAAAAAACAGAAAACATTGTATGATTGTATGCATGTATTTAGTAGTATTATATCGATATTTGTATCAATTCTATCTAATTTATAACATACTAGGAAATCGCCCTCGCTTCGCTTCGGGAAAAATACTAAAAAAAATATAACATAGCCTATGTCACCCGGGGATAGTGTAGCTTCCCAACAGTAAAAGAAGTTTTTCAAATCGGTTCGGTAGTTTCGGAGCCTATTCAATGCAAACAATCAAATCTTTCCTTTTTATAATATTAGTATAGATTATAATTTTGTATTCTACTTTTTATATATATTTGTGAGCACGCTGACCCTACCTCTCGACATTATTTCTCCAGTCATAGGTCTGCTGGAAGAAATTTCTTAAGAAATAAGCAGTGCCTTTTTACATAATTACCTGTATGTTGTGCCCTAATTGCATATTCCATTGTGTGTACATAAATAAATAAATAATAAATAAATAAAACAGAAAGCGCATTTTTAATAATAACAATTCATAAAGTACTTAGGGGGCGATTCGCCATTTCACCGTCCACATCCAGTTATCGTCCATTTGATGGTAAGTACGCAGAAATTTCGCAAAATAGAAATACTAACTCACTTACAAAAATAATCTTCTGTTATTATGATACTTGAATATCTAAGCAGCATGCTCGCATATAAGGAAAATAAGGAAAATCCGGCCCGCTGGTGGAAGGGCCCCTCGAAGGGATTATATTTTTGAATAGTCCATTAATACCATTATTACTATTGTTTTTTCTCCATGGGGTCCACCTGGATAGCTACCACCCTCGAGCATGAGTCAGCCGCCAAACGACTCGTCGTGTTCCGGCTGGGGGCTTGAGATGAGAGCCAGTTTTTTCTATCTTTGTTTTTTTCTTCTCTCTTTCTTGACCGGTAACATTGGTACCTCAGATTAAAGAAATAAAAGGATTGGTACCTAACCGGTGATGTCTATGGGCGACAATGGCCACTTGTCATCAAGTAGATCGTCAGCTCGTTTGCCGACTATTTCCATAAAAAAGGAATTAGGTAAACGCACTTATGTTAATAAAAATAAATACAATACAGTCAATATTTTACGGTCCTAAACGAACAAGAGTTGTCGGCTGAAGTTTAGCAAAAAATAAAAATAGCGCGCTGCTTCAACGTTCGCGGTAAGTTTTCTATTTTTTTTAAACAAACAAATCCTAATATTAGTGACAGTAGGTATGTATTTGCAAGGATTTCTATGATTTATACAATCATGTAACACTCTTCTACACAATAAATTTTCTTATTTAACTTATTCACATTCTGTTATTTTATTTACGCGGTACGTCATAATTCTTTTATAACACGCGCGCGCCATCTTTGCGAATGTCATTTTGACAGATCTGTTTATTATTCCTGCTGGTTTGAATAAAGTCCTTTTAGCCGCCGACTAGCTTACAACTAGTCTTAAAGGGCGAAGGTCAGTTTCGATTCAATGGCAGCTTGGCTGATTGGTGTAATTACAACGCCATTGGTGTCGACATACATCTTATTAAGGCGTGTAAAAATCTCCATGATTCAATGGTATTTCAATCGATTTGTAAGGTAATTGTAATCACCCTTGTTAGGTACGATTAAAATGTTTTAATGTGTCTTTATCAATTCGTTTCTTTTTGCTGAACACATATAATATTATGTTCGCGCCGCATTTGTATGAAAATCATACGAGAGCCCGATGCAGAGTCTGCTAGGGTGAGTTTCTGAATCTCGTCAATCTGGTGAGATTTCACCTAATATAACATTGGAGATCTCGCGTGACAAAAAAACCATGCAAAGTCATTAACATCATTAACATAAACCACCCATAAAAAGCAAATTAAAGGTAGCAACTATATAGTTAAAAACGTTATTTAAGTAAGTACAGTTTACGATCGCCAACAAAGTTTCTGAAGTGTGAAGCTATTCAATCAGCCGCCGCTAACGTCTCGACTACAGTAGCCAATTTTCCGGATTTGTCTGGACTATTACACTTCTATCTGGCGTTAATATATTTTGTCAGAGTAACATATAAAAAATCTTAAAAATAAATCATTTGTAACATTAGGTTGACCTGTATGTATAGTCCATTTTTTAGTCAAGCCTAACTATAGTGCTCTTCAACTAAATCTGCATTTGGGCGTAATGTTGGTAACATTGAAATAGGAGTATAAAATTTAAAATATTATATTAAATGTAATGTTTTATATTATCTCGTAATACCTATACGAGTATATCATTATTACCTTTGATGAATTTAATAACAAGGCTATTATTATGTCCATAAAATGGTTTTTGAAATATAAAAGACACTTAATTCAATGCTACCAACATTACGCCCAACTGCAGATTTAGTTGAAGAGCACTATAGTGAACAAATATGGCCGACCGCTAATGTCAATTTGTAATAGACAATAATTGCGACGAATAGGGTTTGGAATTATTGAATTAAAATTCGATTAACTGTTAACGAATACGATTAAAACAAACGAATAATATTAATAGCATCAAAGTTTAAAAATTTATACATTTATATAAAGTCTTTCAAATTTCATAGATAAATGATACAAGAAAATGTTGAAAAAAAAATTATTAATCGAATTCATTAGATTCGTGTTCGGTTCATTCGGATTCTGAAATATAATTACGTATTCTCATCAAGCTGTCGTGTCGTGAAACTAGTAAGATTTTTGTAGATATGACTGTTTTTTGTTTATCAAATAGGACTCCACTAAAAAAAATTGATTAAGTAGATGTATGTAACGCAATCTTTCAACGTAATTTTCACCAATTTCAAGACATTATTTGACCAGCTTGATTTACAGGTCAAGAGGTGAAGGCCTGATGACAATACAATGATTTTATAATTTTTTAGAAATGTCCGGATTTATTTATTTATTTTATTTTATTTAACAATTCTTGTACACAAATACAGTATGTGAGACTTAATAATAGAAATTTTGTACAAAGGTACTGCTTATTTCTATCAGAAATCTCTTCCAGCAGACCTAGGAATGGAGAGGTGATGTAGAACTTGATTAGCGTGCACATTGTATTATTATTTATTTAATAATATCCAGCCAATTGTCCAGGCTTTTAATATTTGGAGATGGTAACCCTACTCACGGCGCCGGCGCAGGTCTAGGGTCAGGGCTGGGATCATTAGTTATTCAGTAATTATTTTCATGAGGCTCGGTCTAGGGTTGCGACATGTTATGGTTACATCTAATGACATTCTTAAGAGCCATACAAAAAAAGATCGCTTAGTTAAATAAAGTTACAGCGGTAGGCTGGGGCTGAAGACAGCGACATATTGACTGAAAAGATTAATTGTCTTTGACGAAATATTTCCGATTTCTTTGAAATTAAACGACTGGTCGTATTGGAGGGATATTTTACGAAGTTCGTCGCTTGGTGGTGGTAGAAATTGTTGGGTGTCTTCTTCAAGTCCATACTACATTTTTTAGACGCGTTTGAAACGAGCTGACGATCCATCTGATGGTGGCTATCGCCACCCATGGACATCAGCAACACCAAAGGCATCAATGATGTGTTGCCGGCCAAGAAAGAGAGAAGGAAAAAAATAAAAACTGGCTCTCAAGCCCCCAGCCGGAACACGACAAGTCGTTTGGCGGCTGACTCATGCTCAAGGGTGGTAGCTATCCAGGCGAACCCCATGGAGAAATAATAATAGCAATAATGGTATTAATTAACAATTAAAATCAATATTACCAATATTATCCCTCGAGGAGCCCTACCACCAGCGGGCCGGTCGTATTATTAGTTACTTTACCATCAGATAATGAAAGGTTATTTTACAAATTTTTCAAAAACAACCTTAATAGTAAGACTTAATGCCTCATGGCATTCTCTACCAGTCAATCCTGGGAACTGGTAAAAAAATGTTGTAGGTGCAGTCTCTATACAATGCCAGATAAAAATAAAAACTTGAGAGGTGTCAAGGGACACCCGCATGGAACGAAGTTCCTTTCGATTTAAGTATTGTTTTTTGAAGTGATTCAGAAAGTTTTACAGAGATGCCACGCCATCTCTGTACAAATTCAGAAAGTTGTACAGCGCCATCTCTGTAAAAACTTTCTGAATCACTTCAAAAAGTATCGTGGCAAAATTTCGTAAGAATTTTTTCCGTCTAGCCCCCTTTCATAACGCGCGATAAGGAACTTCGTTCCAATATTGGGAAAATGTTATAGGGTAATAAAAAAATATGAAAGGTTGTAGATTCGAGATTCAAATGTGAAGGTTTAGATATTGAACATACCTATATAGTCATTACAAATGATATTGCCTCGTTAAAGATCGCATTCATTCGATGTAATCGCTTATATCTGTATATTTTAATTAGTCTAACAAACCGGTTCAGATTGGACTCGCGTGGATTAATTCGTGATGCGTTTCGTGATTAAGATTACTGTGAATTACGAATAAATTATAGTTAATAGTACGAGTATCATACGTTAGTTTTCAGAAATCCATTGTTGTTGAATCGAATTCGTTTATTTGCAATTCTCAGCGAGTACAAAATATGTTGGCATTGACCCCCTGAGCATGTCTTTTATCTATCTATCTTTTATCTATTGCAATCTTAGTATTTCTAGGGTTTACACCTTTTATCGGTCAAGTTCCAGGAGAAAAAAGGCGGCAAGGGGCATTATTACTAGGGGGAAAATAACTATTTTTAAATTTATCTTTTAATATGAGAAGCAGTGTTTATGGAAAAAGTGATACCCCAACTGTTAATCCTTCTATGGTTTAGTTGTTTGTAACGAGGTGTAATTCCTCGTTCAATATTCCTTGGCTGGCAGATGCATTTTTCTTTTAAATTTTTAAATCTTGACAGTTCGGTTTGTTTACGAAAATGCATCTGTCAGCTGGGCTTCCAACAATATAGGAGGATCTGAATAAGAACATTTTTATGTTACTTAATAATAATATGAATACGTTGATTGTTTAAAACAGTTAGTTACTGTTTCATTAGTGCTGCGTATCCAATTACAGTGCCCTCCAAAAATTTGAAATACGCCTTATTATTGCACTTTCTTACCCTGCCCTGAGAGTGAGTTAACAGCTACGAGTATTAGGTACTTGTGAAGGATCTACACCCTTGCCTATGGTTCAGTTGTTCAGTATTACTTTTAACAACTATGGTTCAGTTGTTCAGTATTACTTTTAACAACATACTAAACTACCTACTGTGATTTTTTTTTGTTTTTAGTTTTTGAAGTGAAAACTTCTTTAGCATCGTTGTTATTTGAAAGTCGATGAAACGAAAAAGTGACAGTAAAAAGAGACAGACACATAAATTCATAAGATTTAACGTGGGAGAAAATGAGATAGGAAGCATTATACAGTGTTTCTTATGTTCGTGGTTCTCTTTGTGTTACTTTAAAAAATGCTAAGTTCTATTCATAGATGGCGCGAGGAACAAGATAGAAGATTCGTTTTATAGTTGGATAGATGGCGCTAGCTACTCATTTACTCTTCATATTACGCGTTAGTTACCACTGTTTTCTTTGCATCACTATGATCATTACTAAAACCTACAATTATCATCTTCCCGAAATTTTACATTCGTCTCATTATCTTGAAACCAAAATTTTTGGAGGTTTCACTTCTGCCACGTGTGAATTGCACACATTGTTTTACGCAGTACAGTTTTTTTTTCATTTTTTTTCATTTCGAAGAATTATTATTACAATTTGGTGGTTTCCTTAGCTTAGCGCAAATGTTCTTATTATTTTTACAGACCAGCAACAACACGCCCACATAAGCGTGATTGTTATTAAAGCCCACTTGGAAACAGTCTTGTATAACGAGCTATAACTAATGTTTGTATATTACCTGCTGCACCACTACTTCCAAGGGTTGTCCAGTCTGCAGTTCCTCCGAGGGCCTCCTCGTTGGCCGCACTGCATATTCTCTCTCTCCTATCACCTGGAACAAGAGATTTAGATTTACATTAGGTATATACTTTTTTTTTGATATTAGTTAATTTAATAGTTAAATTAATAATAAGTAATATTAGTGACTACCAGTATACATAAAAATAAAATACCTCTAACTACATAACACACATAACACAGAAAAATATCTTAACTAAATGATTATAGAAATAAGAATATTTACAAGAAATATATATCATCCAAAATCCCTAAATTCGGCATTGTACCCAGAACGCTGGCAGCATTGCCCCGCTGAATTGCTAAACTAATTCTTTGAGCAAAATAGCTGCCAGCTTTCGGGTCTCCAGAAGTCCGGATCAGTCGTTTCGACATGTCTCTCATGAAACACTTCATGTCTGCCGACCACGTACCCAAAGTTTCAACTGCCAATTATATACTCTTTTTGTACATGAGTGAATATCAAAAAAATTGTACATCACACAAAAGAAACACAATGTAATATTAACATTTCTGTAACACAAAGGAATATGTGTCACACAAAAGAATATAAAGGTGCGTTTAACATTTAGAATAGTTTGGGAAGGTAGGTATTTTAGAAAATAAACAGGTAGGTAAACAGAAACAAATAAACAGTCAGGTTGTATTTGAAAATTACTTTAATCTTATGTTTAAACATTTTACTCAATAATTTTCTCTTTTTTGCTGCAACATAGTTTCTCTGGATTATCTTGATTCAACTTTTGACGATATCAACGCTGTTTCTCTGCTCCAGACAAAGGCATTTGTACCATTATCTAAAAGCACAAATTGTAACTATTGTTCTACCATGTTAATACATCTGTAGAGGTGTAGGTGTAAGTATAGAGTAGAATTATGCAGAGTGTGACATAGGTGGTGGATCAACGGTGGCCCAGGGGTTTTGGACCTCAATACCTACCAATTTAATCCCCACGTATGTTCAACAATATTCAGTGGTTCAGCTGATATTTGGGAATTAGTGATTTTTTTTTGAAAAAATCAGATTCTTTGACAAAAGTTGAAAATACAGCCTAGAATCGAATTTCTTCAAAAGAAATAGCAAATGTGCATGCACCCTGTTTTTTTGCGTGACGTCACCAATGTCACACAATGGAAGCAAAATATAACTTTATCAAAACAAGAAACAACACGCAACAAACAAAGTTAAAAGATTTTTACAAATCTTGTCTATTGCACGATTTACTTATTACAAATAGTATCATAACATATTATGTCTGTAATAAAATCATCCAACTTACCTGAAATTTTGCGTCACACAAGTTTAAATTGTATAAAGTGACAAAACGGTAAACATAAGTCTCGACTGCAATACATCAAAAGGAAGTTGGCTGACGTTTTGAAAGTTAAGGTTGATAGTAAATCGAATGTTGCGGGATGTAAAAAAATACGATGCGTTCAGAAAGCGTTTAAATTGAACAGATAATTTAGTCACACAAGGACCGTCACACAAAGTAACGAAATATGGAGACATCATTATTACTTAATTTTTCTTATTTATTACAACATTTATAAAGAAATAAAAAGGTTTTTCATGCAGAGTAATCGTTTTCCAAATAGACTGTATTAAAAAGATCTGTGTTAGTTCAATTATTAAAAAGTATTAATTGTTTCTTTTGAAATTGGCGCGTGGCGACACTCTTTTTTTGTATGACAAAGAAAATACTCCTTAACATTCGATTTGGTTTTTATTGTATTTCTTTAGTCTCAATTCAGTTAATGTGGTATTTTTATATCAAAGCATGAATATTGTACCGCCTTATGTTATAAAATACTGCTTATTTATTCACTACAGGATTTTATATCCATATTAGTTAGGAGGACACCAAGCTTTTTTCTTATGTACAATTTTTTTGATATTCACTCACATACCCCTACTTCTAATATCGCACACTCAGGGGGAAAAAATCATAGGTAAGAAAGAGGGACAAAAGCCGCATATGCTCATTTTTTTCAAATTTTTTCATTATTCTTCACGCTTTGTGCAGGAAATTGTAATGTAAATTCCTTTTACTACTTACTGATATTTTAACAGTTTTTTTTGCTCTGTAAAATTGCAATTTTCATCTTATGCCTTTTTCCACTGAGCGTGCGAATTATCACAGTTGTAAGTGTGATAACCAAAGAATGGATATACCTATTACTTAATTGTTAATTATTGATAGAGAATCTTATAGAGTTAATTATCTTATGAATAAATGACCAGGGAATAACGATCTTTCTTTTGTTGCCGCGGTAGAGATTGCTCGATTTTTAACCGACTTCAAAAACGGAGGAGGTATTCAATTCGACTGTATTTTTCTTTTTGAAGTGAAACTTCTTTAGAATCGTTAGTGATTTGAAACCGGATGCAACGACAGGTAAGATAATATAACCGCTAATTTCAACTTTCAACTTAACTTCTCCGTAGCTCAATGATCAGGACGTAGATACACAATACCTGATGCGCAGGTTCGCGTCTCGAAGTATTTTTTTTTTAGTTTTATTTTTATACTGTTTTTAAATACTTTCAAATGCTCTTTTAAATATTTTCAAAGAATTTATCAACAAAAAATAAGAATTTCATTCTTTCATTCTGTCGATCGACCAACCGATTATACAGACAGTAAAAATGCTAAGTTGTATTCATAGATGGCGCGAGGAATAAGATAGAACATTCGTTTTATTGCTAGATAGATTTTTAAAAAGTGCTAAGTTGTATTCATAGATGGCGCTTCGATTTATTGCTTTAAGATTCGATTTATTGCTTTTTCATCTCATTAACTTGAAACCAAAATTTTGGAAAGTTTCACTTCTACCACGTGTGAATTGCACACATTTTCTTTTTTTTATATTATTTTTCTTTTATATGTTATTTTTCTTTTTCTTTCGACTGGGTGAACCGACTTTGATGATTCTTTTTTTAATCGAAAGCTGGTACTTGTCATGTAGTCCCACTTTAATTTGAGCAAGATCTGACGAGAAGTTTTTGAGTTATTCCTAATTTTGAAGTCGGTTATTTTTTGTCAACAATTATCTAGATTTTTATTTTGTCATAAAAAATTTACATTCACTTCCAATATATCCAAAGGTGACAGTCTGACAGTGATTCACCATCAGGCTCGTTTTCTCGTTGGTCGGCTATCTACATCGAGTCTTGCAAAGATATTTAAAAAAACATAGATACGCCATGCCCTTACAAATCAACCATAAAATCTGTTCCGAAAGAGCTACAACACACACACGTTTATCTTTTGTTTCACTACACCAATCACACCACAATAATACACGAAGGCATTATAACGTTGTATATCAAATCTCAAGCACTTCAACAACAATAAAAGCGTGCGTATCGTCTTGTATTGACAGAGCGACCACGAGCAGACGAGGTCAATTGACCGCTTTTACGATCTTCATTTTCGGCGCGCTGGTGACGTAGGTACACTCTTATTGCGCTATATATATCTCCACGACACCTATTCATTCACTCAATTAATCCTGAACGAATCCCGTCCATGTTTCAATGAACGCAGCCCACACGGTTCCAATTTCAAACTGTTGAGCGACGAATGAAACGTAGCGGAATGAACCAATCGTCGTTCTGTGTAAACAAAGATGGCTGCCATGGGCACCTACTGCACGTCTATTGGCATCTGGTGGCTTATTTATGATTGGCTTTAGCGTGCTTTAACCAAACACATGTCAGTTACCGATTGTTGGGAGAAACGGGGATTCAAGAGAATAAAATATTTAATTGGAATGATAAATACAATAGCTTAACATCATGAGTCATGACTTTTCACTATCTACCGTCACACATCTCAAATTAAATCAAATCATTATTTATTGTGGACAATAGGATTGTATAATAAAGGTTGTTACATAAGTAATAAAGTAGTAAATACCGCTATGTCCTACCTTAAAGGCGTATAATTTGTTATATTGTTAAATTTACAATCATTACACATTACAACAACTATACTAATATATTCATAGATGTAATTAAAAAACGGTTTTTTAATTACATCTATGATTATACTATTAGTACACATTATAATTATGGAATAAAGTAAAAACGAATCACGTATAAATCATATCCAAAATAAAATAAAATTAAAATTAAAAATAATTGGCAATGTCATATTAAAATTATATAAGAATTATTGCCTAATTATGAAAATATTAAGAATGTCAGAGCTGAGTATCCTCTAAAATTTAGAGTCTAAATATTCTTTAATGGAGTAATAACATTTATTTAGCAGGAATCTTGAAGTTTTTGCTTCAAAATTGCCAATTGTGATATATTACACATATTTTTAGGCAAATTATTATACACAACAGGAGCTTTATAGAATACGAGTAACCGCCCTCGCTTTGCTTCGGTTTTCTTTATTTTTTACACTTGGGTTACATTATTGGTGTTTTATTAAGGATCTCAAATTTTTTTTGATGATAATATAATATAGCCTATGTCACCCGGCGATAGTGTAGCTTCCCAACAGTGAAAGAAATTTTCAAATCGGTTCAGTAGTTCCGAAGCCTATTCAATGCAAACAATCAAATCTTTCCTCTTTATAATATTAGTATAGATTACCTTATTACCTGCAATTTATCATTGTAATTGTACCGTGCGCGCGTTTTAAATTCGAATAACAGGATATTAGTTTTTACGAATAAAGTACATTCAAGTATCTACGTAAATGGCAGCGTCAGTATTTTTGTAGCCCAAATATCGCTCGAATGCACGTTTTTTGGGCTTTAAGAGCTTGTCATTACCTCAAAATATAACCCCATATCTAAAAGCCACAGCAGCATACGCGTGATACGTCAAGACTGCTTGCAAACAAACAACTTTTTTAAAATTCCGTAGTGCTTAAGAGAATTTACTTAATTTTTTACAAACTTTGTCTATTTGGTCATGCCATTTGGTTTTTTGTCTATTTTTAATCCTCTATTTTTTCCCCTGAATACATAGTTTATATTAAAACAATTATATAATTATGTCTTTGTTTAAAATCTAGTAGGTATATTTTTGTTTTGTTCAAATTTATTAATAAATAATTTTTAACCAATCTTTTATTACATATTATTATTATCTCACAGACGACATTTGTATTAGAGAAGACAAGAATAAATTAAGTTCTATGATTAAATTGTCTGGGTTTTTATCGCCACAACCTCAAGAGAACTAATGACTGTGTAATACCACAGTCATTACTTGTTATGTTTGACATTTCCGACTTTATTGACTTAGTAATTTCGCCCAATTTGAGGAAACTTTTTACCAAATATGTTGCGCCCAATAGATCTTGCAATTTTTTGCTAAAGCCTCGTCCTTGGCTGTCTCCTATAAATCCTATAATTATAATTACCCTATGTGACGTTTGCATTTGCAGTGATGTCTAATTTGTGTTATCCCTCTTCTTTAATATATAATATCTTTGGTGTTATCCACGCTGCCCGCAACGGGCAGGCCTACTACCAGGGTGTTAGCGTTAATTTATTATATCAAGTAAAAAAACGACTAAGGGGAATAAGTTAACTATAAAATTCTGAATCTACTCCCCAAGTGACCGCCCAGCTGGCCTATTATGAACTCTTTTCCAGCCATTTTCCAGTGTAAACGTCAAATTCTTGTCACAGAAGCGGTAACGTGACATTTTTTAGCCAATCATACGTCGTTCAAAGCCCGATAAATTAATTGCCTGAAACATGAATGGTTTTTTTAAAAGTTCATAATAGACCCCCAGGTCATAAGACGAAGACATTCTTATAGATCTGAGGGAAAAGTTCAAACGTAATGTTTATGTCAAAGGAAAGATGGAGAATGTAATGGAAGTGGGGAATGAAATTATTGTGACATTTGACTTCTTCGAATAAAGTGTAATTAAGATTTTTTCAAGGGTCATTGCTTAAGTTTAATTGGTTGTAAGTTGTTTATTTATGTATCCCTTTTTGGTACAGACACTGCATGGAGGATTTGAGACTTGGTATGGTTAGAACTTAGAGCCTCAGAATAAATAATAAACGGTTTGAGCTTAGACGGAGAGGAGATGCAGAGGGCTAATATTTGTATGAAGGTAGTGTGTATAACAAATGCGTATGATTAAGAAAGTGGAAAACTTAATGGTGTCATGTGTACCTAGTGGCCTTTGGCGAATTTAATTGTGGTCGAGTACCTTTTGACTGCGGAACGGACCTCTATTTTCAATAAAGATTTGATATGGAAAGGATGTTGTGCTTGTCAATTCGAGTATGGTAATATAATTATGTTATCTCGGGTACACGGGTAGAGGGCGACACTGGACAGTCCCGTGTAGGGTTACCATATCTCAGGATTTTTGGACTGAGGCTGGATTTTGCAAATCTCAGAATTTTTAGAATTTTCAATAAAATACAGCTTACATTTTAAAGTTAATAAAAAGTTGAACAAAATAAAAATAATTTTCGTTTGGTAATAACTGCGCAATTAAAATCAATAAATACTTATTTATCCAAGAAGGCACTTAATCAGTTTTATCATATTTAATACGTGAAGATACCTTTTTAAGTAAAGTTTTTTTCTTTAATTATTGATTTATAAAATACCCTACATGTTAAACTCTTCAAATTATATTGAATTAAAAGTATAGCTCGAACTAAAAACACCGTTAGTCGGTTTCGGAGAAAATTCACAAACTGTAAAAATCTCAGGATTTTTCAATGGAAAACAGGTCTTTTCTCCGGACTTTTGATTTTTTCATTTGGTAGCCCTAGTCCCGTGAGAGCTGTAGGCGAGAGCTGATGTGTTAGCCTGGCTACTGGAGTCGTACCGAGCTATACAAGAACATATATTCCCATTATACTATATAATCAATGATTATATAATAGTGTACGTAAACACTACAACGACCACATTGCATCGTTAATATTTATAAATCTACCAATTAAGTTTTTACCTACAATCGAAACGTCAAACGAATTACACCCAAATATTTTTATTTAATGGTGGTTTTACACTACACACTTCAAATTCTCAAAGACTATATTCTACACAAAGTGGCAGTTCCACGCCGGGTTTGGCTTTAAATTTTTTCTACATTGTATGTAAACGAGCAGCCATGTAATAGGTCGCGACACCCATTGCGCATGCGCCGGTCAAATGTCACCCGCGACAATGGCGGGAAAACATTACCAGCCGCCATTTTGATGAATTTTAAGTTTGAATTTCGACAATAATCGTCGATGTTCACGCGATATGGAATTTAGTGTTTGGATGGATATTAATTGTAGAATAATTTCAAAATATTTATCAAACATTTATTTTGTTCATTCAAAGTAATAAAAAAAATACAGTCGAATTGAGAACCTCCTCCTTTTTTGATGTCGGTAAACAAAGTAAAAAGTTTTTGGCAGTCGCTACGTCATGTTTTACTACTCTACCTTATCCCAAATTAATTAAGTAACTTCTCTTCCCCAACCAAAGACTAAACTGCAGGAACATTGGTCATAGAGAAAATAAGAATAAGTAAAATTACAACCCCAAAATATAAAATTAGATAACGACCGTTTTCAATATTCTATCTAATCTATTATATTATCCCCAATCCTTTTCATTAAAGGAATAAACGTTATCGCACTTATCGCCCACTGACTGCTTCAGGTTACCTATAGCTGCTCTACTTTTGACATTTCCCGAATTCATCTGTTTAAAAGGTGACCCTATTAGTTTCTAGATTTAAGTAAATAAATAAATATTATAAAACACACTAATGAATCGATAGGTCGGTAGTTTGTACATTTAATCGATTATTCGATTCTTAAACCTTTTTACACGTTGATATACCTCACTAAGTTTTTTTTAAATTCGGAAGTTTGTCATGGCGAGGAAATGTCGAAAAAAAATCAATGAAACTTTGTAGTAGCACCCGAGAACTAATTTCCACATATCGTGTAAATATGTTATACTGTATGTATGTTATATGCAACAGTGGCCATGGTTGAGACTCGACACCTATGTACATATCCAACGTTTTTCCACGCTTATATATTTAATATTCACGAATATATATCAGCAATTCGGTATGGGTGGTAAAAAAAAATCTACATGAATAACTGCTTTATAAATAGTTATATGTATAAGTATAAAATATATAATTATTGTATATACATATAAATATAAATTAGCGTGCACCCTACCATAATATCATATCTCCATCGCAAAAATTTTACCCAAAGGTTGTCTGGTAGAGATCGCTGTGTAGCGATAAGACCGCCTTTTGTGTTTTATACTTTTAAATTATTTTTCTTTGTTACCTAGTGTGTGCACAATAAAGAGTATTTTGTTTTTTTTTTTTGCTTTTTTGTATACCACACTCTTTAAGAATTGGCTGTGCTGTGTATTAGACATGGAAATGACCAAGTTTCTGGGGTGATGTTGGTGACATTGGATGAATATCTACGCCCTGTCATTGGCTAACTGTCTCAACATTAATCATGCCTATGATTGGTCGAAATAGGCTAGTTGACAAAATTTGGAAATTAGTTTAAAACTATAGCTTAGCATCTATTTCACCCCAAAAATATATTATTCTAAGAAAAATAAGTCTTTTACATTAGTATTTTGAGTTTTTAGAAATGAACTTGAAATTGACCGCGAAAAAGGCCAAGACTGTCATGGCGTTTTGAATGACGTCACACCTCGCGAAACAGCCGTGTTTGTGTATGACAGTCAATTGTGTTTTTTAATAAATAATGAATTCCTCGTATTATAAATACTGTATAGTGCCCCAATGTAAAAGTACAACGATAAAAACGCCAAACAAATTATTCATATACGTTCCAAACAATAAACAAATACGTAGAAAGTGGTTAAATATGGCAAGGAGGCAAGATACTCTTACTTTATCAACTGATTCCACAATTTATTTCTGTGAAGATCATTTTGATGTAAGTAATAAACACAACTTGATGTATCTATTTATAAATGTATAGTAAAAGAAATGAATTTTGCAAAATCTACCATAATATACCACACATAACCTATAAAATGTTATGACTTGAGTAGGGTTTTATGATTTATTTGAGTTAAAATATTATTTTCGTTTTATAAAATGTAATAATTCATACTCTTCTTATTTTTTTAGTTGCCAAACGATATGATTAATTATACAGAGTATCATATTATATCGGTGTTTATTGCAAAAAATTTGCCAAGCATAACGGCGTAAATTTTGGGCAAATTACTGCTGTTTGCTTTGTTAAATCCTGATTCCATAGCAAATTATATCTGTCTTTCAAGATTATACTAAAAACGAACTGTATTAATTTAACGAGAATTGCTGAAAACTCCAAATAACCTGTTCATTTTATACGAAAATGACAGCTACAACGTAGTGTTTCGCGAGGTGTGACGTCACGCTTCCATGCGCTTCACTGATTGATGTTTAATGTCACGTGATTAAACGCCTCAATTTGTCGATTTTATTTTCCAAAAATATTATTAATCTTTTATTATTTTAATAGAAAAGCTGCATTTTTGTTTACTAATTATCATGGTTAATCATTAGAAACTCTAAGCCATTCGATTTATTCTTAGTGGAAACAAGCCTATTATTGAGCCCATATCACGTGATCTTTCTTCAGATACCTCTTCGTCTCCATATGTACAGTCGGCAAAAGAATTAAGTATGCAGGCCATGATTCTAAAACCTTCTGTAATTATTGATATTACAGATTGCTTGTGTTATTATCATTGTTAAATGATACCTGTAAAGGTAAGGTATGATTTAGCATTGATAATAACGTAAACAATATGTAATATTAAACATTACGGAGGGTTTTAGAATCATGACCAGCATACTTAATTCTTTTGCCGACTGTACCTACCTATTGACGAGCTCTCGTCTGAAAGTACTAAGGTGTGCTTAGTGCGAGTTTTACTTTATATAACAGGCTCACAAAGTAAATGCGAGTTGGTTAAAATTTGTATGGGACCGAAGCAGAGCCATCTAGCGGCAGTGAAAAAAAGCTTCGGTCCTATACAAATTTTAGCTAACGTACGTTTACTTTGCGAGCCCGTTATATCACGTAAGACTCACACTAAAGCCTCAGATAGTAAAGCAATGACATTCCATGAACAGCCACGCTACGGGAGCCAGTTGGTAATGTATCTGGTTTCGTCACGCCCGGGCCGTTCCTTCCACAACCGCTAGAGGAATGTGTTATGTGTTTCCGCTGCAGGCTGCAGCTTCCTCACTCTATGTAGGGAACACTCATGTAATTCATTACATTATCTGTGCATGGGTGATAGCTTGGTTGGAATACTTGGAATCCTCGAGTGTAAATGTAAGGAGGAATAACTCATTTAAGAGGAAAGTTGAAAAGTGTCCAGTGGTAACCAGTAAACAAATGGCAATATGGTGGTTGTTTACGCATTCAAGTTATACAGTAACAGTCCTGTATACACGGACGTGAAAATAACACCGGACTTCACCTTGTCTTATCGAGAGCGACAGCGCCCGCTTACCATGTGTGCGTAATTTAGTCCGGTCCGACCAATCCGACGCGGTAATGGCGGCCGATTATAACAGCATGGTGTCAATGTGTGCGTGTGATACTTGTACGAATAGAGGAGTCGGTATTACCATGGGTGCTTCTTTTTTTAAGTCTGTGCGTACGCAGTAGCGCGCGTTTTCCATGATAGGTAGTAAGTACAATACATTTTATGTTATTCAAGATCATGGTCCAGCTACTAAATTTCATGAAAATCCGTTAAGTACTTTTTGAGTGATAATCTAAAATTTTAACATTAAAAGAACCGACTTCAAATGAAGTACATCCAATAAAAAAAGAATCATCGAAATCGGTTGGCGTTATTCGTCCATTTATCTCTGTGCCTGTATACCAAATTTCAACTGTTTACGTAGTCCAAAACCCTGTTGCTACCGTGGCGCCACCAATTTAACGCAGTTTGACGGACATTTTTCATAAGTCATTCCTTCTTGCCTATATTCTCCATGGTTGAAAAGTAGCACGGAAGCTCCTTAACCCCCTCCCGTAACATTATTTCTCAAAGGTGAACTAGTCCTCTTTCGACTGTATTTTGCCCCGACTTACCCTACTTCAAATAAAAGTTTTTAATGTTTATATTTTGACATACCTCCACATATTTTTTCCGACAAACTATTATCTATACTAATATTATAAAGAGGAAAGATTTGATTGTTTGTTTGCAATGAATAGGCTCCGAAACTACCGAACCGATCTGAAAAATTCTTTCACTGTTGGGAAGCTACACTATCCCCGGGTGACATAGGTTATATTATTGTGACATTGGTTATAATTGTAATATAAATTGGAACGAAGTTCCTTATCGCGCGTTGTGAAAGGGGGCTAGACGGAAAAATAGGACACTTTTTGATTCTTACGAATGACGACACTTTTTTTGAAGTGATTCAGAGAGTTTTACAGAGATGGCGCTACTAGCGTGATTCAACAATACTTAAATCGAAAGGAACTTCGTTCCATCCGGGTGTCCCTTGACACCTCTCATGTTTTTTTATACTATTTTTCCCGAAGCGAAGGCGATTTCGTAGTACATAATATTTTGATTTGGCTACACGTTGGCTATTTATACAAAAAGAAAAAGAATACATTATCCCTTTGACTACCTACGTCCACAGATACTACGTCAGCTGTTTACGTTACATGCGTTACCGGGTAAGTGATCGTTACTTGCGTAAGTGCGTACCATTTTACTATTTGCTTACGTAATAACAACAAAAAAATATGTATAAAAACATTACCTGAATAAAATACGGTTGTTTGGTAGTTCAATGGGTGAACTGGTTGGACATCATTCGTAAGTATTTGTTTAGCAATTGAAATATATATACCTACTTTAGAAATTATGTTCATACCATAGAAGTATTATTACTAGAGTATAGAATCGACACCGCGAACACCATGTATGTCCCAATGCATTGGCGCCACGTTGCTTCAATCTTCAATGGATTCCTTCCATTTTGAAAGGAGAACCGGAGCTCAATTTTGAAAATGGAACCTCCCGGGCGGGACACACATTTTGTTCGAGATGTCTGTTCTATGACATTATACTTTAATGGAATAATACAATAAATTACGGACTTACCCTCTCATTTATAAAACAAGAAAAGTTTTAGAAGGCTTATAAAATGTTTTGTTTCTTTCATTTATTATATTGAAAACGATAAAGATAAAACATATAATATTATGACAGTGCAATAGCTAAAATAGGTTTAATAAGCGTTTATGATTATGAATAAGGCCTAATAAATAATATTTTGGTTAGGCTTAGTGTTGCCAACTCGGTATCAGGTTTTCGGGCAAAACACAGTTTTAAAAAGGGCTAGATTCGTGCAATACATTGAAAATAGGGGCTATTGCTTAATTAACAGAGGTGAGGGCGAAAAAAAAAGGTCGTCAGACGCTCTACAAGTATGATAATGGTAATTTTTTCGATATCTTTCACTACCTACATTGGTTTTTTCGATCGATTGCATCAAAAATCTCGTGGAAAACCTGAATTTATCCCTTTTTTTCAAGATGTCGGAAAATGGTTTTGGGGCTAGAAATTGGGCTAGGTGCTAAAAAATTATTTGAGGGGCTGAAAAACCGTAAAAAGGGCTAGATCTAGCCCCGAAAGGGCTAAATTGGCAACACTGGTTCGGCTTAATGATTAGCTGATAGAGAATGCAGTAAGCATTTAGGATGCTATTTGAACTATATTATTTTATTCGGAATGAGAATTGAAATCTTGTCCGACATCCAATAATAAAAAATACTGCACGGATTTTGATGCCGTTCACTCAATGATAAGAATTTTACGACTTTCACGAGCAAGTTTTGCTTTTGGTATTAAAATTAAAATGTAAAACCGCCTGTTAACATTGAAGTATTATTACTAGTGTATAGAACCAACACCGCGAACACCATGTATGTCCCAATGCATTGGCGCCACGTGGCTTCAATCTTCAATGGATTCGTTCGATCTAGAAAGGAGAACGGGGGCTCAATTTTGAAAATGGAACCTCCCGGCGGGACACATTTTGTTCGAGATGTCTGTTCTATGACATTATACCTACTTCAATGTATGAATAATTTTTTTTTCGTATTCGGATGGCTTTGGTATGGCCAATCCATTTGTGCTTTCATTATCAACGTGGAAATTGTGTTTGTTATACATATAAATAAAATAAGCCAGAAAGATTAGTAGCATTGAAAAAAATATATTATGTAAGTACATAATAGGTAAATGAAAAGGGAAAGAACCGTTTTTTACAGTTTTACAATCGAATTGCAGATGACATGTTTGTTAGATCTAACAGTTGATGTCTGTATTTCTGTGAAGGTGTTAAACAAAAAGAGCGCTAATCTTGCAAAGTCTGTACCTAAATATCCTGTAGCCTTCGATTGCGTGATGATTACTATGAAAAAGCCGGCAATGCATCCAACTGTTCTACCGTCAGAGAAGAAGCGAGTTTAGATAAATGTCTACGCACACACATAACTCGACGAGTTAAGATATATGAAATTCATGTGGAGTGTAATAGGAGAGGTGCACAAGCAATATGGTTAACTGTGTAATGAATTTTAATAGTTTATTATACAAAACACAATGGAAGAAAAACATTGAAGAGAACCCAACAAGAGCAATACCTTATACAAAGAAGGAGAGAAGTGAAATATGGGTAATGCAAAAATAGCGTAGGTAGGTATGTCTTTTGAAGACTATTTAAATTTAAATAATCGTACTTCGTTCTATAAATCGAGTTTTGTCGAATCTTATTTATGTAATAATAAGTAGTGATGCTTGAAAAGCGAGGGGTCTCGAGTACTCTCGAGCTTTTTTTCCAAGCAGGACAGACTATGTGACAGATAAAATACAAATGTAAGTTTGCGAGTCCTGGTAAGTGGTATGTCTTATTTGTATGTATAATACACTTTTTTCTTTTCTTTCAAATCAACAGTTGTTATTGCAGCTGCAGATAAAGAATACCAATAGATAAACTATTGTTACATCACCCCGATCGCTAACCATCGCATAGCATGACACAGACAGTCAGACAAGTACCTTACCCAGTTAATCGATCCATTGATCGTCCTAACCACAGATTCACACATCAATGTTTTTTGTAACACAAAGTTATTTTGGTTCCGTGGAAGATTTTTTGTTTTTTTTGTCTGCCTGTCTGTTCTAATGGCCGCGCCGCGACGGCGTGAAACAGCTGATGTGTAAAAACAAATTAGTAAATATTCCCTGTTGATTTTAAGTGCAATGTAACCTAAGATGAAATTTAAAAAACGCCTGATAAAATAAAGATTAGCTTCATAATCATTGAAGTATTATTACTAGCGTATAGAACCGACACCCCGAACACCATGTATGTCCCAATGCATTGGCGCCACGTGGCTTCAATCTTCAATGGATTCGTTCCATTTTGAAAGGAGAACGGGGGCTCAATTTTGAAAATGGAACCTCCCGGGCGGGACACACATTTTGTTCGAGATGTCTGTTCTTAGATATTATACTTTAATGTTCATAATGACAATATTTTTGGGCGTATTCAAGTCAACAGGAAATAATTGCATCCAAGGAGGTAAGTAAGTACCTCAGGTCTTCTACTTAGGTACAATAAAAATTCAAAGAAAAACCTAAAACGAAAAGAGAAGGTCATTAGTTAAACGAATTACCAAAACATTATGCAAATAAATTAAACATAAACCTAAACTAATAACCCATACCAAAAACTTCAAAACTCACTTCTATGGTCATTTCATGTCGCCATAATAAATTCCTTGACACTAATTAAGTCCCATACCCTATAAGCACCCAAGCTACGAGTATAATATTAAAATTAACAAACCATAACATTTTTATAATTAAATACCTAATTATACAAACAAGAATATTTCATTCATAGGTTAATAGATAACGGGGATATAATCCATCATTATCACAAATAAATAATGGCGTTAGAGCCACTGACGCCCCAGGCAAGAATATTGTGGCGCCCACATAAGAAAATCAAAATCGAGCTTTTTTACTCGAAAAGTTCTTTGCCGAACCAATGGGAACGTTGCTCCTCACCCCAAATATGGCCGTCGCCCAACTTTGCCCCCCCCCCCAACTCCGGTGAACCGATTTTGATGATTATATTTTTAATCGAAAGCTGGTACTTGTCATGTGGTCCCACTTAAATTTGAGCGAATAGGGATGTTGACACTAATTATAAATTAATATAAATTTATGTCTAAAATATTAGTGGTAACATTCAAAGGCCTAAAATATGATTCTTTTATTGAAATCAATCACAATAAATTAAATATCATTAATTTAAAATATTAAAAATTGTACTCACTGTCACGTGACCTCAAACGCCATTTTGAGAATATGACGTCATTGGAACAATTTTATATGGAAATTCAAGAAACTTAAGATAGTATTATTTATCAATTTTTGTTTTTAAATTGAAGATTAATATTTTTATAATATTTTTTTCGTGAATATTGAGGTTCTATCTATAAAATAAAACTGAATCCTAAAATTAGTCAACATCCCTATTCTGCTAGTATTTTTTGAGTTATCCCTAATTTTGAAGTCGGTTATTTTTTGTCAAGAATTATACTTTATTTGAATTAGTACATTTGGTACACATGGGTATGTCTTTAGTACCTCCTACATTAATACTATGAAACTGTGTAGTTTTTAAAATACATATTAACTTGTTTTGAATTGAGTTAAAAAGAAGCTACATAACACTTGTCTCATTGACTTGATGACGGATAGAGCTAACATATACTTTACCAAAACAATGACAAGCAGTTTCAAGCATCCTATTTAATCTATGCCAGTCAGTAATGGCATGTTTGAACATTGCACTTAGTATTTGCAATGACCCGAATGACCTATCTTGTTTGCGTGCCGGCTCTAGCTTCACTTATGCAACGACGCCATTTTTGTTGCAGTGTTTAAATAATCTAACATTTTAACAAAAAAATAACCGACTTCAAATGAAGTACATTGTACTTTTGACATGGATACCATTGTCAGATCTCGCTCAAATTTATGTGGGACTACACTACAAGCACCAGCTTTCAATTAAAAAAAGAATCATCGAAATCGGTTGGCGCGATATTGAGTTATTCGTCCATTTATCGCGCACATACTTAATGCAAATTTAAGACTTACATGATTTTGACATGGATGCCATTGTCAAATCTCGTTCAAATTTATGTGGGACCACACGACAAGCACCAGCTTTCGATTAAAAAAAGAATCATCCAAATCGGTTCACCCAGTCCAAAGTTCTGAGGTAACAAACATAAAAAAAATACAGTCGAATTGAGAACCTCCTCCTTTTTTTGAAGTCGGTTAAAAAATACGTATTCTTGGACTTGACGACCCGTGTGGCGTAATTGTTACCATGTCGAACCACCGCGGCCGTATCCAAAAGAAAAGGCCGTGTCCGTATCAAAAAGACCCCGTAAGATTGTTTATTTTAAATGAGACTCAAGAGCTGAAGACTGAAGCAACAACCTACTTTTAGCGTTTCGTAGTCAAAACGGAACCCTTATAATTTCGTTATATCCGTCCGACCGTTCCCAGCATAGCGCGGGCGCAGAGATCTTTAATGCTGCCGAAATGCTGAAAGCCGTATTGTGGTATGAATATAGGTACCTACATCACATCACACCTTCAGTAGAAAAAAAACATAAGTCGTGTTACTTTGAATTTTAGTTATTAATATAATTGGAAAGAGGGACAAAATCTGCATATGCTCAATTTTTTTCAAATTTTTATCATTAATCTTGACGGTTTTGTGCAAGAAATCGTAATGTAAATTCCTTGACTACTTATTGATGCTTTAACAGTTATTTTGCTCTCCTGTAAAATTGCAATTTTCATCTTATGCCTTTTTTCCACTGAGGGTACGACATAATTACGCTAACAGAGAGGTACCTGCATTATTACCCTGTGTATTTAACTATTTACCTACTACGTCAAACTCCCATGCCCCTGACAAACAAGCCTTGTGAGAAATCTCGAGCCTCGTATAATTGTCGCGGTTCCGCGTCACAGATGAAGGGTCACCAACGCCAACTGATACGATCGCACTATTGTTTGCGCTTTACAAATTATAATTAAGTTATTTATGATGTGATCGGATGTAATTCCCACTGCTAGGTGTCAAGGCAAGTTTCGTATGGCAAGTTCATCAGCGCAATGGCTGTGTGTGTGTGAGATAGTTGTCTGGTTACCGAACAAATGTGTGTGCATCTTTCTTTTCTCTCTCTCTTTCTCTGTGTATGAGAGAGAGAGAGGAATAGAGAAAAGTGCGTCTGTGTCTCTTATTATTAGAATTTTCGGGCCCAGGGCTCAGGAGCGACTGCGACCAGACTTGATCTATTGTGGCCGTCTACGCGTCTGTGTCTCTTTGTGTGTTTGAGCGCGTTGTTTAGTATTGGGTGGGTACTGGGTAGCAAAACGTATACTAACTTTACAAAAGCCTATTTATTTTTGACGTGGTGTGATGATATTTGTAGACAAATGAAAAATTGTGGAAGATATCTTGCCAACAATTACTCATATTGTTAATTACTCTCTTCTAACGGGACAATATCCTTTGGAGAAAGGCATATTATGTGCTACCACTACCTAAAATCCCTAATCTTACTCTCCCAAATCATTATCGCCCTATCTCTATACTTCCATTCCTATCTAAATTTAGCCTGTTTACATAAGCAAGTCTCCTCTTTTGTAAGTGAGTATCTACCAGTCTGGGTTTCGTCCTGGTTATAGCACCACTACTATCTGTACTTAAATAAAAATCACTAATGACATTCGTCATGCAATGGATAATAGGAAGATCTGTTGTGGTGCTTATTGAGTTTTCAAACGCTTTTAACACAGTCGACCACGATATTCTCCTCTCCATCCTATCTCATCATAAATTTTCTCCTACAGCCCTTACGTGGTTTTCATCTTATCTTCGCGATCGTCAGCAGTCAGTTTGTCTAGAACAAAACTGTCCTGGGTGGGCTGATCTTGCTGCTGGCGTTCCGCAAGGCGGTATTCTTTCTCCATTATTATTCTCGTTATTTATTAACTCAATCTCCTCTATCATCGACTGTTCGTACCATCTATGTATATGCAGATGATTTAAAACTTAGCAGAGAACTACGCTCTTCTAAAAATCTTAAAATCTCTATTCCACTACATTAGTGTTTTTTTCGGAAATTCCTTCACTTTTCAGGCTATACTGCTCTGGGATTCCATACTGTTTACCATTAGAAACTCACCCAGCAAAAATATTTTTCAGAGATTGTCATTCGGGAACACTTCTTATCAAGGCATGACTCGTGAAATATCACAAGTCGCGCCGCGCCAGCTCGCACCTACGCACCGTGTGAAGGTAAGGTTGGCCTTGTTAAGGTTGCCATAAACAAGAACAAAACTAATTTCATTCATGATTAAGAGTCAGAAATTTGAAACTTTTAATGTGTCGAGTCAAAAACCCTTTCTAAGGCGTATCGAGTGTGGAGTTCCACCCACACTGGACCGCCAGCCACAAAGTCGTCTTCAAAGTACCTATTGAACAGGAAAACTGCCACAAAGCTATTTAGCTTGCGGCTGACGAAAACGGTGGATGAATGACGCCATTTTGTTTGACGTCATCTCTCGATATGCGCAAATATTGTCCAGCGTAAAAATAAACCAATAGATACTTACGAGTACTATTTTTGGAACTATTTTATGGGCCTCTGTAAATATTTTTGTACAGTCAGCATCAAGTGTAGAATGAACATAAAAACAACGATTCACCGTGGATGTAAAACGGCAAAATTAAAATTTTATACCATTCTTTGCAGATTGTATTCCTTTCATCATGAATCATCATTCAATCAATCAATTATGTTTTTGAGGTGTTAATAATATTGTGCTTTTGGGTTCCTTACCTCAAAAAGCAGAAAACCCTCATAGGATCACTTTGTTTTTGTTGTTGTCTGTCTGTCTATCTGTCAACCCCCTTTATCAAAGGAATGCATGGAGGTATCAAGTTGAAATCAGGAGGCGGGGGGGGTTACTTAACTCTAACCAAAATTAGCAATGTACAGCCAAATATTTCGCAATAATATAATATTTTTCGCCATAATATTTTTGAAAGAACTTTTCAACGATACCCCACACTATGGGGTACGCAACGAAAAAAAAAATCCTCAAGTTAGCTGTAGCGATACCCTGAAAAAAAATATTTTTCAATATATTTTTATTCGATGATTTTGGAGTTTTAATAAATATATCCATGCCAAATTACAGCTTTCTAGCACTAAGAGTCTCGTTGTAAGCAGGGTTTGAAATTATCAAGATAAATATGCCTCTTGATATTTATCGTGATAATTATCAAAATAATTGTCAGATAATTATTAGATAATTATCAAGATAATTATCCGATAATTATCAAGATAATTATCCGATAATTATCAAACATATGTATATCAAACTTTTCAATCCTTAAACAATACAACAGAATGTTTGTGTTATTAATTTAATTACCAATGAAATGCAATCAATAAGTAAAGGTTGATTTATCTTAATATTTATAATACCACAAACATTTAGCATGGGAAGCAGATTATATTTATCAAAGATAATAATTATCTACGATAATTATCGCTTTGAATCCTGGTTGTAAGTTTATCGAATATTAGGTACACATTGGACGTTGCTATATGTATACTTGCATGTTGCACTAAAAATTGTAATTTTGTATTGTATGTCGCTTTTTATTCTTTAGACGTTTGCACCTGTAATTGAGATGACAATTAGCAAAGGTAGTCAAAAATTGTGCAAATGAATTATAAGTAGTGTACACCTTATTGGCGCAACTATTTAAATAAATAAACTAGGTACTTAAGCTAACTTAAACCGTGCATGTCTTTTAAATTCATTATGTAATGTTTATTTAATTTTTAAATTTTTATACTTACTAGGTTGCTTCATCAACTGTATAACCATTGTGTAAATGATAGACTGAATAAAGATTTTTTATTTATTTTTATTTTTTATTATTTATGTATAACGGAATTTAATCTGTATATAACTGTGTATATGTCTGTATGTTATTTATGTTATAGGTTTCCTTGCCTTAAATCTAAATATAAAAATCTTATGTAACGGTGTTTGTGGTCGCACTCCTCCGAAACGGCTCGACCCATTTTTATGATTTTTTTCTATTATATTTTATTTATTTATTTAAACTTTATTGACTAACATAATCACGGTACAATTGACGACCTTAAATGCATTCAATTTTTTGTGTATATTTGGTAGACATGAGAATAGGTCGTAAATTATATTTCATACCCCTAGGTGATTAGGGTTCTCAGGGATCGGGATTTACGCGGGAAATTCTTCCTCGCGAATTAAGTCATGAGCACAGCAGCTAGTAAAAATATATTATCCATCGAATCTAGTAATTATTTTGTATTGCGCAATAAGAAACGTTGCACGGTAGAAGTTTTTGTTTAAGTTGAATATTAATTAGTAGCTATGCATTATTATAATGATTATAATCAAAGAGGATATTTTATTACTTATTATATTTACTTCCAATAAAGAAAATAGTAAGTAATACTGTTAAATAAGAGAATTTACCTAAATACTCCGCCTATTTGTTTACCTACCACCCTCGTTTCGTGTTTGAATGGTTGAATCAGCCATCAAACGACTCGGGTTCCGGCTGGGGCTTGAGAGACAGTTCTTTTTTCTTTTCCTTTATTCTTTCTTGGCCGGCAACGTATCAGTGATGCCTTTGGTGTTGCTGATGTCCATGGGCGACGATAGCCACTTACCATCAGGTGGATCGTCAGCTCGTTTGCTGGTTATTTCCAAAAAAAAAAGGATTCGCAAGTTGTCAGTAATTTACGAAGGTGTCTGACACCGCTTATAATAATGTTGGAGTATTTCCTCAACGTTGCAAAATCTAATTAAACTTGAAGGTTAGGTCGTTGATGCAGAAATATCTGTTACATGAGTTTTTTAACTGCTATGAAGGTTTGCGATAATTCGGGAAGGTAATAATAATCAATCACAGAACATCTAATAATTACTAAATTACTAATTACTATTAATAAATACTAATAATTACTATTAATAATTACTAATTATTAGATGTTCTGTGTAATCAATGTCCTTGAATGGCGCCCACGTCTCGGAAAAAGGAGCTTAGGACGCCCCCAGACCAGGTGGACTGACGACCTGAAGAAGACAGCGGGTATCCGCTGGATTCAGAAGGCTCAGGACGGGTCAGAGTGGCGCAAGTTAGGGGAGGCCTATGTCCTGCAGTGGACCTCCAAAGGCTGATGGATGGATGGATGATGGATGGTAATCAATGAACCCAAAAAATAACCGAGTTCATTTAAATTTCATGAAAATCTGTTCAGTAGTTTTTGCGTGAAAGTTACAAACACCTTACGAACTTTCACATCTATCTATACAACACTATAATAAAACTCAAAGTGTCTGTCTATCTGTCCCGGCATCACATACTTAAAAACCCTTGAACGGATTACGATGAAAATTGGTAAAGTTGTTACTGATACCTTGGGTCATGTTTTAGACAACTTTTCATCCCGGAAAATTAAAAGGTTTCCCGGGAAAACAGGATAAAAGTTTGAATAACTTAAAACATAATTTCCATATGCAAAGCTGTGGGTGTTGCCCAGTGTTGTAGTTCACAACATTAGTAGAATAGGAAGTAATGGGAAGGCACTTGTATAAATTTGTATAATTGCTATCTAGATTTAAGGAGTAGTGTAGGTACTTTCCGTTTGCAATCCTTAAAATAAATAAATAAATAAATAATAGACACCCGGATGGAACGAAGTTCCTTTCGATTTAAGTATTGTTTTTTGAAGTGATTCAGAAAGTTTTACAGCGTTATCTCTGTAAAACTCTCTGAATCACTTCAAAAAGTATCTAATCGTATCGTAAGTCTATACGTACGAATTTAAAACTTCTGCGATGTATGTAAAAGTATATTATGTGATACTTGACAAAATGTTTTGTCCTAAAAGAACCCACAGTGCGAGGAGTCCCGTCGTACTTGACAATACATGACATATTATATTTGTCGTTCACTTACATAGAATGTTTGCTGTCGTAACTGCTTTAAGTGCAATGCTTTGTAGAAACTTGTTAAGGGCTATTACCTTGGCTATTATCCTACCTCTTTATGAGTTCCTGGTAGGTACTAGGTATTAGTAGTAGGTATATGTACCTAAGTACCTACTTGTAGCCATTGCATTTTTAGGGTTCCGAAGTAAAATCGAAACCCTTATAGTTTCGTCATGTCCATCTGTCCGTCCGTCCGTCCGTCTGTCCGAGGTATAAACACCGAGACAACCCTCTTGCTTAAGTCAGCTGCCATACGTCATGTTCCGGCTGGGGCCTCGAGCGTTCAATCCAATGATTTTATATATTAAAAAGAGGCAGATATGTCATAAGCGCGCGCGTTATGTGACTCAAAAAGTTCCCAACTGGGAACTCTTATTCAGGTGAAGAAAGAGATAGCGATGTATTTTTGACGCGAGAGCGATAAAGACGTGCGATAAAGCAATAAAGGGTGCCTTGCGGACATCGGAACAGATTTTTCGGTTGATTTGTAAGGGCATACGTATCTATATTTATTTAAACATCATTGGTTCAATCTTTGTTTTTCTTCTCTTTTTTAGCCGGCAACGTATCACTCAATAGCCACTTACTTACCATCAGGTGGATCGTCAGCTCGTTTGCCTGCTATTTCTATGAAAAAAAAAACTTCGAAACATTACGCGTGCCCTAACACGCACTTGACCAATTTTTTTATATGCATTTAACTATGTAGTTATCTCGAAAACATGTTACGAATATTATTTGCCTCTCGGTGTCTTATCTTAGCCGCTATCAAAATCTACTAATTAACATGATAATTATAACTACCGCCCAAAGCCTCTTATGCACTGTTATATTTTATAGCTATGTAACTATTTTTATGATATTCTAATTTATTAATAACGTACTTATTTAAATTTCAACGGACATATAATTAATACTAGCTCTGCTCCGCGGTTTCACCCGCATTAATTTGTGGAAAAAACTAACTACTAAAATATATGATGTTAAATCCTTCCTCGATAAATGGACTATCAAACAAAAAAAGAATTTTTCAATTCGAACCAGTAGTTCCTGAGATTAGCGCGTTCAACCAAACAATCTCTTCAGCTTTATAATATTAGTATAGATTATTTTAACTTCAATATATCAATAAATTAAAATAAAGGTAAATGATTTAAAAGATCTTTTAAGGCGGGACGTAAAAATAAAAAAGATTTCTTCTAGGCAATCCAGAAATAAGGAGAAATGTAATGTCATCTGCATCAAAAATAAGAACAGCTCTGTATGAAACGGGCTTAATGATCTCTGATAATATAATTTTATTTACTTGTATATCATAAACAGTTTTTACACTTTGTAAGTTGACCTAGAAACTTATAAATCAAAATGTGTACTACTCGAATTAATTATACTACATACTCGTAATTATAACGTAATTTATTACACATATTCACCAGTAATAAATTATTAAAATATTTATTTTTAATATAGATAAACATTACTGTTTTTTGTTGTAATGAAGGTCAGACATTTGAAATGAATTTTCGTATAAATATTCTTATTTATGAGCATAAAAGCCAGCCATTGAGTAATTGCTACCTAACTTTAAGTGAGGCCAGCAAAAATGCTTATTTTGATGAAAGTCAGTATCCTTCAACTACGAAAGTGTTATGTGATTTTAGGCTACTTTACTTTTATTTCATCTCTTATTGGAGCTCTAAATTACGAAAGCTGTTAATTATATGTATATTATAGCGCCATACATTGTAGTCTTTTAATATTACGTTACTTTTTTCTATACTTACATTATTTGGTAAAACCACGTGCCTCATTTAGGGGGGGGGGGAGGGGGGTCTTCAAAACACCACGATTGGTCACAGAGGGGGGGGGGGGTTTAGGTTTTTGTCACGTAGTCAATATTTTAGCAACCATTGCGCCACAAAGTCAAATTATAAGCAAAATTATTATTATTTTTTAACTCTGTTTTTGCAAAAAAGTATTGAAAACCGTATTTATCAAATACCACGTGAAAACTAGGAGGGAGGGGGGGGGGGTCTTCTCATATACTACGGATGGTCACGATGGGGGGGGAGGGGGGTAAAAAGTTGGAAAAAATGGGTTACGTGGTTTTGGTATGTTCCCTAAACTGTTTTGTTATACAGACCAATTTGACAGCCTTACCCGCTGTGTCTTTATGTGTATCAATGAACTAATATACTAACGTAAATTCGTTCACTGAAGTATATAAAATGTACTTAATTAGATAAAAAGTAAAAAAGTAGATTTCCTATTATTTAGTTTGGCCACAGAGAAACGTAGTTTTAAGGTGTGTATTGTATTTTTTTAATTTTGATGTACATATCCGATAAACAGCCGACTGTAAGCCTTTATATAGTATGAGTGACGAGCATTTATATTATGTAGGTAAAAGAAACTATTAACTGATAGTTATTCTTTTGGTTTGACGCCACAGAATACCTATATGATACGATGAGGTGACTGTCGTTCAATTTTGAGATCAGTAAAAATGGTTGTGAACTTTTGATATTAATATAAATAACTAGATTTATACTTATAAATACATTTTTTTTTTCATTTATTATTGCTCAAAAATCAAAACAAATAACAAGGTATTGCAGCATTAATGAAGCCACTGAGGCTTATAGTCTAATGCTACGAACAGAGTTCACATCGATACTGATTCACTGATTTATAAAAAACTGTTTTAACCTGTTTTAATTGTAAAAGTTATTTATAACTGTTTCATTTTCCGGCCTGATTCTAAAAGGTCAGAAGACGTTTGTCGACTCCATGCGAAACTCTACCACCAAGCAAAGAAAGAAGCATATTAAGTTAACTTCTAGTTTCAAAAACCTCAGTAACACAATAAACAGCAGTCCTGGATTTGTCAATAGGCCGTATAGGCCGCGGCCTAGGGGCGGCAGCGTCCTAGGGGCGGCAGATTTCAGAAGATGATGTAATATAGTTGATTTTGCTAATAAGCGTCGTAAAAAATTACTGCCTTCCTTACTATGAATGGAAAATTATTATTTTAGGATGGTACATGGGGCGGCGAAAATTAATTGGCCTACACTCATAAAAAATATAAATCCGGCACTGATAAACAGTATTGATCCGCTGAGTTATTGAGCAAGTGAGTAATGACTATAGGCTATAAGCCATACCTAATCAAGGACAAGTAAATATAGAGCATTTACTGCGAATGATCCGGTAATTAGTACGGCTGTGAGTAGGGTTGCCAACTACACTGTTAATAATGTGAATGCATTAGCATTAAGCTCGCCATTTGTCCCATTATTGCTATATTGTGGTCAATAAAGTGTTAAATAAATAAATAATAATTCTTGACAAAAAATAACCGACTTCAAAATTAGGGATAACTCAAAAACTACCCCTCAGATCTTGCTCAAATTTAAGTGAGACAACATGACAACCCCCCCGGGGGTTGCCCGCCTTGTCGTGGCGGGGGGGCTTAGTAACCGTGGACTGGTCACCCACGGTGAAGCCAAGAGGCAACCAGGGCCGGCCTGTTTGGGCTGCCGGCTGGCCCGAGGGCGCTCCCAGCGGGCTGAATAAGTCCGCTGCGGACGCGCGCTGAGGTGGGACCGCAGAAGAAGAGAAGTGCCGGTATTACGGTGCGCCGTTCTCCCTATCTTCTGCGGCCGTGGAGGGATCGCAGGGGGAGAGGCGTGTTGGTATTACGGTGCGCCACTCTCCCTACCCCCTGCGAGCTGGCGGGGCCGTTCCGCCGAAACGGCATTGGTGGGGCCGCAGAGGAAGAGGCATGTCGGTATTACGGTGCGCCGCTTGCCCTATCCTCTGCGGCCGAGGTGTGGTCGGTGGAGGAACCACAGACCTGATCCTCCACCGGGTACCAGTTATCTGGTATCCATGGCCTCCTAGTAGCAGACTCGGGGGGAGTTTGCTACAGTACTGGTGGAGGCCGAGGAGGGAGGCGCACCTTACCATCTGGTGCGCCCATCGTGGAGGGCCTTCGGGCTTTCGCGATGGAGCCGCTTATGGGCGGCTGCCGCTGGCGGGGTCGCGGATGTGTGCGAAAGCGTTCCCGTAACCCCGTCACAGGGCGGCGAGGCGGAAGATGGGGGGGTTTTTAGTGGGTATACCGTGGGTCTCATTAGCCTATACGGGAGTCCCACATAACCACTCGGGTACCCCCTGTGCCCGGGTGGTATGCGTAACGCATTTTCCCCCCGGAAAAAAAAAAAGACAACATGACAAGCACCAGCTTTCGATCAAAAAAATAATCATCAAAATCGGTTCACCCAGTGGAAAATTCTGAGGTAACAAATATAAAAAAATACAGTCAAATTGAATACCTCCTTCTTTTTTGAAATCCATTAAAACATGAAACTGTTTTTCACTATATTACTTTTTATTGTTGAATAAAAAAAGTATACCAAATACTGTTTTCAGCATACAGGCGCACAGTGTAGCACACTGAAAATGTCTTTAAAAAGGTACTGAAAGTTTTCAGAAATATTTATTTTCTTTCTCACAACAACATACTTTATTTCTTAAAAATATTTTTTGCAAGTTGCCAACCCTAGCTATGCGGCCATTACGGCCGGATGTAGCTCGCACGCACCTGCGAGGGTGCTTCCAATACTCGATCGAGAACGGTATTGTACTACACTTTATTATAATTATAGTACCTATTAATCGTTTATTGAACTAGTTAGAATAAAGGAAAATCCCGAGAAATGAGCGTACGAGCCGCCTGGTAAAACCGCACCCTCAGTTGAAAATAAGTTGAATCCAAAAAAAATTTTTTTTTTAAACGCTTTTATTTCAATGTTTAGTTTATAAAATTAGCTACAAGTTGTGAAAATTTCAAGTCTCTACGTAAAATAGAACATAGAGAATTATGCGTCTAAAGTCTGAAAATCGTTTTTTTTAATTTAACAACAAATAAACAATGAAAATTAGTGACTCTAATGACCCCCTGGCTCTAATGACTGCTCGTAATCGATTTGTCATCGACCGGATGAGTTTCCTGATGGAATCTTGTGAGAGTTCCTGCCACTCTTCGACTAAAGCAGTTATTAGGTCCTCAATCGACGCTGGAGCTTGCCACCTTCCTCGTACCTACCTTTTCAACTCATCCCACAAAATTTCAATTAGATTCAAGTCAGGGCTACGGGCTGGCCAGTCTAGTGTGGGAATCCCGACTTCTTTCAGGTACTGTCTTGTCTCTGCAGTGGTGTGGTAGCGGACATTATCGTGCATTAACAGCATATCCTGCCCAATAAAACCAGCGTAGGGAAGCACATAGTCTAGCAGAATGTTGTTGATGTATCTTTCTGCGGTTAGCCCTCCTCCCCGACCTCCACCGGGTACGAATATCAACTCCATTTAGGCTTCGATAGAAATCCCTGCCCACATCATACAGGACCCACCCCCGTATGCCACGGTTTTCGCAGAACAGCATTGTGCAAATCGCTCCCCCGGTCTCCTGTAAACACTTCTTCGACGGTCGCTACCATGCAGACACATTCTAGTTTCGTCCGAGAACAAGACTCGGCTCCATTGCTCTATACCCCAGTCTAAGTGATCGCGGGCAAATTGAAGCCGGGCTTGTCTGAGCCGCTGCTGGACGTCAACGCCGGTCAGGTATCGATTCCGGAGTGAAGTGGAGACAATAAAACGGTTATTTCTCACAGAAGTGTATCGCTGACGGCCAGAACCTGGTCTTCGCACTAAGTTTCCAGTTTCCCTGAAACTCTGGTATACTTTTGAGACACATGACTGACTCAGATGAAGCTGATGAGCGATAGTACGCTGAGACAACCCATGCTGGATTAGAATGACGATTTGAGAGGCTTCTGCAGGTGTGGTTTCTATTTTTTTACTTTCTGTGTTCCCAGTGGCGTGAATTATTGGACTGATGACAATTTTTTCACCCATGGCCCTTTTTATAGGGTTTCAGGACTTGCAAACCATATTTTGTTTTATTTTAAAAATTAATGAGTTTTGTTTTTACGTACCATGATATAAGCTGACTAAGATTTGGTTATGATATCAAAAGAGGATGAAAGCCAATACAATTACCTTTCAAATGATGACATTCTACAATTTCATTGCATGAAAATTGTTAAAATTGTTTTTAACAATCCCCGTTTAGGTGATTCCAGTATAAAGCACTAACTTAATAAAAGCCTATTCACTCTTTTCTTGAAGTCATCCATGTCATAGGTGGGTGGGAACGCAGACGCAGGCAAGCTATTCCAATCCTTCGCGGTGCGCATAATGAATGACGATGCAAACCGCCTCGTCCGTACCGGCGGGATGTCTACCACGAAAGGGTGGATACCCGCCGTGCGTCGTGACGTTCGATGGTGGAACGGGGAAGGGAACTTACCATCAGGTGGGATTATGGTCAAGCATTAACTTATTTTATGTAAAAAAAAAAAAAAAAATAAAGCTCACAAGTGTAGATACACTAACTGCATAAATAGCTTTGTAATCTCATATAAATATATAGGATAATAAAGTTACATTTGCAGTGAATGAATCAGTGTATATGTATAATATAATGGAATAATAGGTGTAGATACCACCTCCACCTACATATAATTATGTTCAAAGGTAACTTATAAAATGGTCAACGGAATAAAAAAGCAAGAATGGGAGGAGATATCTTATGAAGTTTTATCAAAATCCCGCAAAATATTAAGTAAACTAAATTGCCCGAAATTGTTAGTATTCAAGAAGTAGAAGGTACTGGAAGGGAAAAAAGGAGGGGACTGGTACTGGAGGGGAATATTTTATTTAAGGATTGCTGACTGAATGTACCTACTTTATTTTTATTTTTTTAAAATTGTAATGTAAATTTAAACATAATTAGGCACACTAACGAATTGGGGATGCCTGTAATGTTAGTTAAGCCTGTGAATTAAATAAATAAATAAATAAATAAATAAAAGTAGGACTAACTACAAAAAGAAATGAGATGCAATCAAAAACATAACTTGTAAAAAAAAACAAGTCTTGCAACTCAGTTCTACCGTAAAAATTTGTGAGATCCATGTAATACCAAGTTGGTTAATTTATTCAATCCCTACTTAAGGGTCCTTCTGTCTTAAGTTATTACGTAATTAGCTAACCTAACAACATCTTACAGTGACCATATCAATATTAAAAATATTTTATGTTCTAAATAAATAGATTGACTTGGCCATCATACATGGATCTCACAAATTTTTACGGTAGAAGAACTGAGTTGCTAGAGTTGATTTTTTTTACAAGTTATGTTTTTGATGGCATCATATTATCAAGAACAAAAATTAAATAAATAAAACTTTGAGCCTATTCGTACGTAATTGATTTTAGATCTGGAGTTTAATTTTAAAATTATTATCTTCTGTAGTTTCTTGTTAATATAATAGGTAAATGTGAACATTTGAAGATGTTTGATTTTTTATTTCTATTCCTTCCTAAAATACAATGTATTTTATACGCATAAAAATTGCGCCCTGAAAAACAAATCAGTTACGACGTATTTAGAGCAGCGAAATGCGTATCTAAATACGTAATTGGAAAATCCGTATTTTTGGAAGCCTTAATGCTGAACGCACATAATTATATCCGCACCGTACGCGCCGAACGCGCCGCATTTGTATAAAATCATATCGCACCTAGGGAATGCAAATCTCGCGAGATTGGGGCTCAAGCGAGATCTCGCGAGATTATGAATAACAATACTGCGAGATCTCGCCAATTTCGAGATCTCGCGAGATTGGCAGTTTTGTGTGTTTTCTTTGCAAATATTCACAATATTTGAATAAATTAGGAAAAAAATAATAAAAATTGTAAGTATTACAAGATAAACATTTATTTTCATGATTTTTTTGAATAGACTTTTATGTACCAAACATTGTTTGACATATCTGTCTATAATTTTTTAATAAACTTCATAATAGTAACCTTTGACGTACGAAGCTATCAAATAACAAATGAAATAAACAACCAATAAACTTCTAATATCACTCAAAAATCTTTTAGTAATAAAACAGTTATTTTATAACAAACAAAATAACGAGAAGTAAAAAAAAATTAAACTAATTATCTAAGTTGAATTGACTTATTATCGATTAAATAAAACTATATCTACTCAGTAGATCAATTAGATATTAGAGATTAATGAACAAAATATAGCAATCAATCCGCGCTTCGAATAAGACGATTTATGCTCGAGTGCAATCTCGTTAAACTCGCGAGATCTCGCCCTGTTTTTCGTCCGAGATCAATCTCGCTAAAAAAGGCCGAGATCTCGCGAGAACGAGATCTCGCGAGATCGAGATTGCATTCCCTAATCGCACCCTCAGTGGAAAAAAGGCATAAGATAAAAATTGCAATTTTACGGAGAGCAAAAAAACTGTTAAAATATCAGTAAGTAGCCAAAGGAATTTACATTATGATTTCTTGCACAAAACCGTCAAGATTATTGATAAAAATTAAAAAAAAATGAGCATAGGTATGTAGCTTTTGTCCCTCTTTCCAGTCAAACTCATAACTAAAATTCAAAGTAAGACGACTGCTTTTTTTCCACTCAGGGTGCGATATGACAGCCCGATGTGGATGACATAATATGCTGCCGCGCGATCTACGCACTGATCTACTAATTATTATCAATGTTCTGTGGTGCGTACGGTGCGGACATACATAATATATGCGTTCACCATTAACAGTTAAGTACAATACAATGGGCACTTACAAGCGATTTCTCCTAGAAACAAAACATGTCATACTATATGTTTAGATGATAGTCATGAATGTCGTGATATAGTCATAATGCCATTTCGCACCCCCGCGGCCCCGGTGGAAAAAAGCATAAGTCGTCTTACGTTGAATTTTAGTTATTAATATGATTGGAAAGAGGGATAAAAGCTGCATATGTTCAATTTTTTTCAAATTTTTATCATTAATCTTGAAGGTTTTGTGCAAGAAATCGTAATATAAATTCTTTTGACACTTTACTTGATATTTTGACAGTTTTTTTGCTCTCCTATAAAATTTTCATCTTATGCCTTTTTTCCACTGCCGCGATTTCTCTCTGCGTGTCGCTGTCAAGGCCGATAGGGCCAACAACTACAATCATTCGAAAAAACTTGGCCCTAAAGTTTATGATCGCTTAGTTCTGTTACAATAATTTTGTAAGGGTATGTAGTGAATGATAACTAGTGATATTAAATATTAGGTACGTATTGTCTATATCTAAAACCTAAGGGCCTTGAACATCTTGACATACTGGTAGTTAACGTTTTCGCTATGATATTATGTTTATATGGCCCTAAGACGCGAATATCACATATTTAACATCTTAATATACACACCAAAGGTTATTTTATTACAGATAAAGAATTTATTTAATAAAAATGAGAGGTGTCAAGGGACACCCGGATGGAACGAAGTTCCTTTCGATTTAAGTATTGTTTTTTGAAGTGATTCAGAAAGTTGTACAGCGCCATCTCTGTAAAACTCTCTGAATTACTTCAAAAAGTATCGTACCAACATTTTGTAAGAAAATTTTCCTTCTAGCCCCCTTTCATAACGCGCGATAAGGAACTTCGTTCCAAAATAAATAAATAGTTACATTATTTATCAATAAATCATTTCATTATCAAAGAATGTCGTCTGAAGCCCGGAAACAGAAAATTATTTCTGTAGAGAAACTTTAATATAAATTTAAATACGTATATATAATTATAAATTAAAGATTGCAATAAGATAACATTGCATAATTTAATATTACATTGTATAAACAGTGATATAGAAGGGGTTGCTAAGGTCAGTGGTCACCAATGGTCCCGTCCGTGTTCATTGCTACCAGGGTCACAGAAGCATTGAGAAGTAAGCGGAAGATTCAAATGGTTTCAAAAGAATGGATTCGCGCGTCATACAAGACAAAAGAATCGCCATCTCTCTCTAATGAACTACGTGAGACACCTACCGTAAGAACGTGAGAACCTAGGTTAATTAGTAAATTAAGCATTTTGATCCAATGTGACCAATATTGAGCGCGCATTGGCACTGTTCTTACAAGGTGTATACAGGGTGAATTTTTCAAGTGGACGTGTGGCCAAATCTGAAACTATGAGGAAAAGCGAAAAGTGCTCAAAGGTGTCTCGGGCCCGATTTTGATGAAAACTAAAACTGTATCATTGGATTTTTAAGTCAATTAATATTTATTTATTTGAGATAAGTTATTTTAGCTACGTTTGCGAAGTTAATGCAGTACCTTACAAAATTAAATGCGATTTACAGGCCTATAAAGCATTAAGATATAGAGGCCTGTAAATCATATTAAATAATTCAACAAAAAAAGCTCACATATTCGCATAATGTTGCGCAGGCGGTATACTATGAGCCATACTTAGGTAGTACATATCATATCCACGAGATTTCGATCAATGCATTACTTTGATTAAACTACCATTCTCTTCACCATTCACGGTCGCCAACTGTAACTCGGTCATCTATAAATTAAAATAATTATGTAATGGAATAAATATTATGTGGATAAATGACACTGCACTTCAAATAGGTACAGAAAGACGCACAAATTTCATCGACAACTCTAACTTATCTTGCATGATATCAAGCTGTATCCAAAATGGCGGCGGTCAACAATATTTTTGAAAATTATTTAAAAAAAAATATTGTTCCTAAAAAGGCAATTCTGGTGAATGGCCTTTAATTTTTTTTTTTGAAAAATGTTATAAACTGTATTTTTTGTGAATTAAGGAAGCTGAAAGTATGTCCTTATTATCGGTTTAGTTACTAGCGTCTTTATCTGAGCGGACTCCTTTTGGATCATAATCTTAAATTAAAATTAAAAAACCCCCGACTGTTTAACAATAAACATAGCTAGGTACACCGTCGATTATATTATTGGTGAACGCACATTTATCGGCATCGTAAGCGCTGTCAGCATCGCATATGTATGAAATCATATGAGAGCCCGATGCGGATGACAGATGCCAACGCATATAATGTCATCCGCATCGGGCTCTCATATTGACCTGTGTGCTAAATTACATGCAAATTCCTTCAGTAGTTAATGCATGTAAGAATAACCAACATTCATGTCTCCTCAGTCCTCCCTCACAATCGTTTAAATTTATAATTATAGTAGGTTAGAATTTTCACGATTAGTTATATTATAATACTAGGAAATCGCCCTCGCTTCGCTTCGGAAAAAATGGTAAAAAAATATAATATAGCCTATGTCACCCGGGGATAGTGTAGCTTCCCAACAGTGAAAGAATTTTTCAAATCGGTTCGGTAGTTTCGGAACCTATTCAATGCAACCAAACAATCAAATCTTTCCTCTTTATAATATTAGTATAGATTAAACTTTTACCACGAAAAAAAAATTAAAAATGCACAATCCCGATCTCCAAGCAAGACGGCTAGAGGCATGTATGGTTAATTATTAAACCGGTTCTCGTAATTTAACCGACAGATTAATAACCTCGTGTTAAAATCACTCCTTTGACGATTGATCGCTCGAATGGCTATTGAATTTGTCATTAATGCCATTATGGTAATTTAAATTTAAAATCGTATTTATTTTCTTATATATGTGCATTAGTAAATTAATGGCATGGAACGGAGTAAATAAAATGGGGGAAATAAAAAATACCCGAGGTCAGCTCAATCGCCAGAATCGCGATACCTTAAAAGTGCGGTGCCAACTTCCTAATGTGATTTGAAATTTGTGGAAAACATTTTTTTCGAACACAATATTGTGGAACAATTTAGAACAAACCTAGATCAACCGCTAGAATCGCGATACCTTGAAAGTGCCGTGCTTTGCTCAAAAATCGCGTTTTTTGGATTTTATCTGAAAGTCTCATTTTCAGCCCTATGCCGCGGAAGTTTTAGAACAATGTAGAACAAACCTAGAACAACCTGGAACAACCTTCAGAATGTTTGTAACTTCAAAGTGCGATGCCAACTACCTGGAGGTGATGGACGTGTATGTATATACACGCCGTTCGTAGGGATTTTCAAAGGTGGAAAGGAGACGGAAATGATGAAAGACTTTTTCGTAAAATCGTGGAGAGTAAACTAAGCAATAGCGGCCGCGATCGGGAGACTTGATAACTTCTGACACGGGTTGGCCACTCACCCCTCCACTAATCCGCACTGGAGCAGCGCGGTAGATGCTCTAGGCGACCTCAAGAGAGACCCGTGCTCAGTAGTAGGGCAATAATAGATTGAAGCTAAACCGTGGAGGTTTCTTCACCGATCCTTGATGATTCCTCTCATATTGATCACTGAACGAGGTAATAAATGCAACAATATAAAGAAGTTCACACTATCAATCATTATAAATTCACTTGGGAACCTTCCCACGACGGTTTTGGTTAATGAATAATAGAAATATTGATCAAGAAGTTATTAAATTGCATTATCATATATTATAGTCATTAAAGTTATTTTTGACATATAATAGTGCAACCCTCCAGATATCTGCCATCTTCGGTTTATCTACGGGATCTTTATGTTCGGGACACCCTGTATATTTGACCTCCGATTACAGTACGGCCGACGTATCTTAGCGCGTCTGAACTAGGCTTTGCGAACTTTAGTGCATGTAAGACAGAGATAGGGACACGAACATGCTAACGTGTGACTGAGACATAATACGCCGCGTACCGAGCATTGCCGGATTATGTTACTGAACGCGAAGTTCAGACGCGCTAAGATACATCGGCCGTACTGTACCTCCGATTGAAAAGTTTCAGAAAAAATCTACTTATATCACGATAGAAATAGTTCCTAAATCTATTTATAGATTTCCTAAATCTGTATATTGATATGTATTGAATAGAAGTGGCATAGACCTCCACAAGATTTCATCACCAAAAAACAGTGTGGTTTAGTAAAAAAAAATCACTTATTTACATAATCACCCTATTAATATAAGTCCAAATATTTACTTAATCCTCTACGTAATTAACTAAGTATATATAAAATAAGTACTTATAATTATAATTAAGTATAAGTTAATTATTCAGGTTGGCCATTGCCTAATAATTGGCTTACCTAATAAGTACTTACATAAATTATGTTAAGTTTTAACTGATTATAATATTCACGGTTAAGTGCGGTTAAATATACTTCATATTTAAATTTCCAAGTATTTGGTTACCTTTTACATTAAATTTAATAGGGTGCTTATTAAACTGACTTTTCTATTTAATAGCATTATTCTACACCATCAATGCGCGTCTAAAAATACTATCTTAGCCACTATACATACATAATATCTTCGATGTAAGCTACTGTATACAACTTAGCATACATTGAAGTATAATGTCATAAAACAGACATCTCGAACAAAATTTGTGGTCCACCCGGGAGGTTCGATTTTCAAAATTGAGCCCCCGCTCTCCTTTCAAAATCGAACGAATCCATTGAATATTGAAGCCACGTGGCGCCAATGTATTGGGACATAGATGGTGTTCGGGGTGTCTGTTCTATACGCTAGTAATAGTAGGTACTTCAATGTTAGCATAGCATATTTTTAGCATCTACATTTGTAACATACAATAAATAATTTATAACTCGATAAATCAGTAAATATATTTTTTTTCTTAGTGATTAACTAAAACAGATAATTATTTTCCTTATATAATAATTTTGCAATAACATAATGAATATGTATTTACTTTTAAATAAAACAAAGCTCTGTAAATAAACATTGACTTTAGTAGGAACTATGCTAATAAAAAAAGCGGCCAAGCGCGAGTCGGACTCGCCCATGAAGGGTTCCGTAGCAACAAGTAACATAATATAAAAGTTCTTGTAGTTCGTTGTAACTTTGATCGATGTTTTAATAATAGTGTATTTTTTTATTAAAAAAAACTACTTACTAGATCTCGTTCAAACCAATTTTCGGTGAAAGTTTGCATGGTAATGTACATCATATATTTTTTTTAGTTTTATCATTCTCTTATTTTAGAAGTTACGGGGGGGGACATTTTACCACTTTGGAAGTGTCTCACGCGCAAGCTATTTAGTTTAGAAAAAAATTTATATTAGAAACCTCAATATCATTTTTGAAGACCTATCCATAGATACCCCATACGTATGGGTTTGATGAAAAAATTTTTTTGAGTTTCAGTTCTAAGTATGGGGAACCCCCAAAATTGTTTTTGTACTGTTTTTTTTTTCTATTTTTGTGTGAGAATCTTAATGCGGGTTACAGATTACATCTACTTACCAAGTTTCAACAGTATAGTTCTTATAGTTTCGGAAAAAAGTGGCTGTGACATACGGACGGACAGACAGACAGACATGACGAATCTATGGGTTCCGTTTTTTGCCATTTGGCTACGGAACCCTAAAAATGGTGCAATCAAACTTGAAATCCTAAAATATTGAGACTATTTAAATGTGTCCAATAACATTTAAATAGATAAATATGTAGTTACTTTTCAAAGCCGCGTCGGATAAAATAATAAGTCGTATAAATGCCTCAAGGTTTTCTTTCTTAATATATTTGTCATTGGATTTATATTTTCCCCTTTGTTTTCCTATTTCTTTATTGTACGTATATTTTACCAATTATATCATCACTAATATAAATAATAATTACTAAAAAAAAGTAAAAAACACGCTTTTATAGAAAATCTAACTAAAAAATAGAAAATAAATTTGAATTAAGAATAGTGTAATTGTAAAAAAAGCGTGGGGTGCTTTTTAAGATATTATCAAAATGATAATTTAATCCTTCTACTCATTGACACCATGCACCCCACGCTTTTTTTTACAATGAAGCCATGTTACCGTTACGTATGAAGCTAATAAAAGCGTCATAAAAAAACTAGAATACATTCTAACGAAGAAAAAGCGTTTTCAGCCAGGGAAGTGGGACTTGGCTGGAAGTCGGAACTAAAATCGGACGGGAGCCGGACCGGAATCGGATCCAGCACCGGAACGATTTCGGAACATGTTCGGATCTGGAACCATACGGAGCCGGACTTGAGCTAGAATCGGAATGGTGTCCCGAATCCGGATCGAAATCGGAACCGGAACCAGATCGGAACTGGATCCGGAGAGGGAGCAGGAGACGGAACTGGACCTGAACATAAACCGGACGGAATCCGGAACATGACATTGATTTGTTAGGCGGTACAAAGTTTGCCGGGACAGCCAGTCAGCTCTCTTATCAACGACATCAGTATTTGTAAGATCCAGTTTATCTCTAATCTGTTATTTGCTGATACAATTTCAGTTTATTATATTTTGTGTGGTGGAATGATGGCATGAATACATTTTAGATTTCTTGTGGATGCAATATTTAAAAAAATAGGTGGAGAAATTTATTCTTTCGCAAAATGTTAACAAAATTCTGCAACATTTCTTGTTTATGATTTCTATATATCTAAATTTTGGGTGATAAATAGATAATATATTTCTATGTTCTGATTTCACTAAGCCATACTAGCAATTGCTCTATAGTCATGATTTAGAGATGCACCATAGAGATAGAGATTCATACCATCGATCAATTCCCTTATTACCGTCAAAAACTCCCGTCTTTCGATACATAATGATAACGTTTTTGCATCGGCAATTTGAAATTTTGATTCAAATTCCCAAGTAAAAAATAACTTGAATCGATAAATTGATAAGTAATTGAAAACTGTTCCTAGTTAGTTAAGTAAAGTAGAATCTAGCTTACAATTTTACTGTATGCCTGTGATAACTTACCCTCAGTGGAAAAAAGGCATAAGTTGAAAATTGCAATTTTACAGGGGAGCAAAAATACTGTTAAAATATCAGTAAGTAGTCAAAGGATTAAATTGCGATTTCTTGCACAAAACCGTTAAGATTAATGATAAAAATTTGAAAAAAATTGAGCACATGCAACTTTTGTTTGCCCCTCTTTCCAATCATATTAATAATTAAAATTCAAAGTAACACGGCTTATGCTTTTTTTCCACTGAGGGTGCGATAAGTTTGATATCAATATCTTTAATATCTTTACCTTCTTATGAATAGATTCGTGCATTTTAGTGTTTATACAAGTGTGGAATGCATGGTGCACGATTTTAACTGTGATTTCGTGAAAGTCCTAACTGTTATTGGGGTCATTGTCAATTGAGCCGGCAACCGACTTGTCTTACGGCGAAATGAAGTGACAGACAGACAACTTTTACCATAAACACTATTATTATAGCGGCAAGACACTTGGCAGGTTCTGTAAAAAGGTCAGTTGTGTGGTTTTTTTAACTTATACAAAATTTACAAAATTCTACAGACCTTTCTCGGATAGAGTGCCTAGTAAGAAAATAATGGAATTAAATATGGAAAATATTTAATAATGGTGCTTGATATTGACTTTGGACCGAGCCAAAGATAAAGTTAAAGCTAAGCAGTAATTATCAAAAGCAAAGATGAACTAAATACAGATACGTTATGCCCTTACAAATCGACCGAAAATTCTGTTCCGACCGAGCTACAACACACACACGTTTATCTTTTGTTTCCCTACACCAATCACTCGTACATTGGCAAATTATGTAAAAAGGATGGCATTACTAAAACCATAATAGTGAAAAAGACAGCTAGTGTTTGTCGCTCGCGTCAATCTATATACGCTACGGTCTTTATCGCTCTCGCATCAAAACTAGATCGCTATCTCTTTCTTCATCTGAATATGGCGTCTTTGCATGAGTTATTAGATTGTTTAGAAAAATAATTGAAATAGACTAAATAATCTAAGTATCTTAGCGTACTCACGCATGGTATGAGATTCATTATGTTTTGTTGACCTTGGAGTCATAATTGGTGCACTTTCTAAACACACAGGATGGCATTTTGTTATATTTTCATAACCACGTATTAACCTACGATGCGCCACGCTCGTGATTGCGCTCGACGGCCGACGCAGACTAATCACAAAAGTTCCCAATTGGGAACTTTTTCAATCATCACAACGCGCGCGCTTATGACCTATCTGCCTCTTTTTAATATATAATATCATTGATCAAAAGTCTATTTTGCACAAAAACTAAGAAAAAGTGTTACGAATTTATAATGATACTGAATGGAAATTTTCTTGCGTAATATAATATGCCCAACAACCTAAAACGAGCGAGCTCTGGCTTCTAGTGTCACAAAAAGCGAAGTTTTTGAATCACGGGTAAGTATACTCTCGATTACATCTTTTAACCAACTCAAAACTCAATCAAAATAGTTTCATTCGGGAGATTGTAGACCCCAGACAAAAATATAAATATAAATATAAATATAAAAATAATAAATAATATATAAAAATAAAAATACATAAATGCACAATATACAAATAACTAAATAATAACTAATGTTAACGTAACACCATTTTTTGGGAGTTGATTAAGCTGTGGGCTTAGTGCGAGTTTTACGTGACATAACGGGCTCGCTAACGTAAAGGAAAGTCAGCTATGCTATTGGCTACCGATTTGGCGGCAGTGAAAAGAATTTAAAAGAAATGCATCGGTAGCCAATAGCATAGCTGACTTTCCTTTACGTTAGCGAGCCCGTTATGTCACGTAAAACTCGCAAGCCCACAGGCCATACACGATCAATTAGTATACTTTTCAAGTTTGTAGTTTGACTTGATGCGGCGTCTGTATACAGAACTATGCTTTGCCTAAGCCAGGCAATGATTAAGTGATAACTGTGAAACAGATGGCTCAACATAACGAACGTACTGAAAAATAGCTTTCTTTGCAATTTGCATAACTGCTTCCTTGCTTAAGCCAGTGACGTTTCTAAATACAACTATGTAAGTGAACTATGTCACAATACTCACAATAGTTCTGTTTACCTTCAAACAGCAATAAAAAGTACGCCGTGTTAATAAATTATTATTTTATCTGTAAACAACATCAGGGACGATTTAAATTAAAATTAGAGTGATAAATGTATTTTAGTTATACTTTAAATACTTTAAATCACGCATAGTATAGTTATGTTGGTTGGATTAGGTATGTAATTTATGCGGTAAAATGTTTCTATTTTAATAACTGAGTTCAGGAAACTAAGCGGATGGATTTATTTTATATTTTTTATGTTTGTTGGAACCCCCGCATTCCGTGATTTATCAAGAGATTTGGATTTTGTTTTTAATTGAAAGGACTACTTCCAGATAGGTCCCATATTGTAATAAAACTTTGATAATCTGATCGCATAATGTGATGAATGATCGTGCTTCTGTCGTGTCATCAGAATGACATCGTGGCTGATTTGATACACACTTAACACCTCGATATCCAGATAGTCCATCTGGTACCGCTGAAGAGACTCCAGCACAGCCTATGTCTCCATATTTGAAATAATATTTCAGTAAAGAAAGAAAATAAAACAAGAAAGATTTACATAAATTACTTGTAGCATACACAACTCTATCGTTTTTCAAGCGTGTATTGATTGATGAACTAGAATTCAACATTTTATAAATTCAAAAAATTCACCTTTTTAAGAATTCAACATTCTGGGGGTACTGAAGGTAAATATCTATGGCAGTTCATCACACCCTCAGTAGAAAAAAAGCATAAGTCGTTTTACTTTGAATTTTAGTTATTATTATAATTAGAAAGAGAGACAAAGGCTGCATATCCTCAATTTTTTTCAAAATTTTATCATTAATCTTAACGTTTTTATGCAAGAAATCCTAATGCTTTCTTTGACCGCTTACTGATATTTTAACAGTTTTTTTGCTCTCTTGTAAAATTGCAATTTTCATCTTATGTCTTTTTTCCACTGAGGGTGCGATATTGTGTTGTGTCCGGACACTGCAACGTATTTAAAACGTCAGAAAATGACAAAAAATGTTAAAATGTACGCGACGAACGCGTTGTTTAAATCAATGTAACAATTGCGAAAACCTGGGATTTTTTAACCATCTTTTTTCTTGCGGCCCGTGACACCATAGCTAACACTAGTTTGTGGCCCTTATGAGAAAAAGGTTGATTATCACTGCACTAGATGATTGGCTGTCAGCCACAAAGTTTGCCTGGTCAGCTGGTATTTCTATGTAATTCAAATTGTTAACGCAAAATAAAAACATAACGCAACCAAAATAATAACGGTAGCGGTCAGCGATGCGGCTACTGACAGTAGTAGGTAAGTAGCATATTTCAAAACAGTTTGTCCCAAGCCAGATAGTTAGTAATAATGTCTTTCCTGTCGTGGCACAAACTGCAACCTCCAAGGTCTGTGGTACTTGAGATCCGATGATCCAACTACGTTTGCGTGACTTGCGACTTGTAAATAATCCACCAATTTGTCATGTTTTTTGTTGCGGCATGTAACTCTTGTGATATTGCCGATTCGATTCCTGACAGTGACAAACTGTACGCTCAGTGGAAAAAAGGCATAAGATGAAAATTGAAATTTTACAGGAGAGCAAAAAACTGGTAAAATATCAGTAAGTCGTCTAAGGAATTTAAATTACGATTTCTTGCACAAAATCATCAAGATTAATGATAAAAAAAATGAGCTTATGCAACTTTTGTCTTTATTATTAGGAGTATTAGTTCCAACTTTATTACTTTACCAATTTTCATCGAAATCCGGTCAAGGGCTTTAATTTTCTGAGGTTCAAAACGCACCCAGGTCTGAGAAGAAATACCTATTATACAGTATCTGTTGCCCACAACTTCGCACGCAGAAATTATGCTTAACATATTCATCCCTTATTTCACCCCTTGTGGGTTGAATTTTCAAAATCCTTCCTTAGTCTTAGTCATAAGAGGTTTACGTGTATGAAATTTTAAGTTTCTAGCCCTAAGGGTTGGCCTGTGCGTACATACATCAGTCAATCACTTTCGTGTTTTATATATGTACAGTGGACCCCCGGTAATCCGACAAACATTTTGCAGGGCAGTGTCGGACTATCGAATTTGTCGGATTATAGAGTACTGCCTAAGACCCCCCTATAGTCCGGAATTTTTTACAAAAGAGTACCTTGTAATCCGACAAATTACAGATCCAATGATAAGATTCTATATGTTATATTGTACTCTGAAGTACAAATCATACTTCAATAAGTATGTCCAATTTAGTAAATTAAACAACACAATAGTTTTATTATAAAATTAACGTCATTAAAGTGACGTAATTAGTCAAATTCAAACTAAGCAATCAGAATCAAAACAATACCCTACGTGTCGAGCACAATAGTGGTGATGCGTACCTACAAGTTATAACTTGTTCAATCATGCATTAGCGAAGATTGTCAAAAAAATATTCAATAATAAATAATTACACCATGTCGGATTACAGGGGGTGCCGGATTAGACAGGGGCCGGATTACCGGGGGTCCACTGTACTAGGAAATTGCCCTCGCTTCACTTCGGAAAAAATAGTTAAAAAAAATATAATAAAGCCAATGTCACCCGGGGATAGTGTAGCTTCCCAACAGTGAAAGAATTTTTCAAATCGGTTCAGTAGTTTCGCAGCCTATTCGATGCAAACAAACAATCAAATCTTTCCTCTTTATAATATTAGTATAGAACTATAGATATATTAAACATATTTATAAGATCATTGTTAGTATCTGACATAGTTTGTACGTCAGTACTCGTAAGCTCGTATTTAAATGTAGCGAGGTTAAAGGATATTATCTCGACGCACGTTCAAGGCTTTGCCCCCGACGTCCTTACCAGCTCGCCAACCCTAACTACGGCCATTAAAATTAACTATCCATTTAATGAGGTGTTATTTAGGTATATTAGGATCTTAATGACGTTCAGTACTTGTTAGAGTTAGTTGTACAGGATGGGATTTAATGGCGTCTTCTAATACGTTTGTAAGTGAATGAGGAAGATTTTACTCTCATAGGTATCTTATTGCTTACAACCCTTGTCAAAATCCTATTAATATTATTCATGTCGAAGCTTGAAAGGAAAAATTTACTAAGCGACAATGAGCTAACTTTACAGGAGAGCAGTTTAAAATTCTATTTTTAGAAAAGTTTTTGTATATGCCACAATATATGATAAAATAAGGATTCCAAAACAGTAAGAATAACTTCAGTAGGAGGATTACAAGAAAATATATGATTTTTTTCTTAAAATTCCAACTTTAAACTGCTCTCCTGTAAAGTTAGCTCAATGAGCTGTCCCGTCCACACGTATTAAGTAGATAAGTAGTTAACTAAAATTTAAGTGAATTAATACGTGTGAACGGACATTTTAGTAGATAAGTAGATAAGTAATTTAGTACACAAGTAAACAAATAATTTAGAAATTTTTCTATTTTTCTGTTAAGTAGGTGGGCGGGGCTTATCACTTAACACGTTTGGACGGGCACTTTTTACTTAAAATTTACTAAAATGGTTAAGTAATTAAGTAGGTCACGACGAAGTCGTAAACTTCTTTGCGTTGTTGATCAATAGTTTTTAGTAAACCAAAGGACATGCAAGATTTAGTTTAATTTAAGATATTATATGAATATTTTAATTTATTTTTATTATTTTAATATTTAATTCTTAAAATGTATTATAATTTCTACCAATACTCATACTGCATACATTGTGCCCTATTTTATTCCTATAGGGTATCTATCCCTTTTTTCATTTTAATTTTTACCCACGACGGACGGAACGAAACGAAGGCGGTATATGCATTAGGGGTTAGAGGTTGCTTGTTTGTTAGTTTGTATGTATGTATATTACCGTTTTTATGAAAACTACTGGGCCGATTTCATTGCAGTTTTTTGCATTCAAAAGGTATCACTAAATAGCGGGCTTATAATTATATGTTTTATGGCGGTAGGCCACCAGAGGGTGCTGCAGTAGCCTGATACGGGGGGTTTTTCAAAATTTTTATTTTTATGCTTTGCTGTCTGTACCTACACGCTCCTAACTATTCCAATTTTTTACCGACTTCAAAAAAAGGTGGAAGTTCTCAATTCGACTGTATTTTTTTTTATGTTTGTTACCTCAGAACTTTGGACTGGGTAAACCGATTTTGATGATTTTTGTTTTAATCGAAATCTGGTGCTTGTCGTGTGGTCCCACATAAATTTGATCGAGATCTGATAATGGCATCCATGTCAAAAGCATATAAGTCTTAAATTTGCATTAAGTATGTGCGTGACAAATGGACGAATAACTCAATATCCAACCGATTTCGACGATTCTTTTTTTATTAGATGTACTTCATTTGTGGTCGGTTATTTTTTGTTAAAATTAAATACAGCCGTATTGGGGCGGCTTAGAATACTAACCCGAATCCCACGCCGGAAGGGTGTCGTAAAACGCGACTAAATCCGGCCCGCTGGTGGTAGGGCCCTCGGAGGGATTATATTAGTAGTATTGATTTTAATTGTTAATTAATACCATTATTACTATTATTATTTCTCCAGGGGTTCACCTACCACCCTCTAGCATGAGTCAGCCGCCAAACGACTCGTGTTCCGGCTGGGAGCTTGAGAGCCAGTTCTTTCTTTCTTTTTCTTCTTTCTTTCTTGGCCGGCAACGCATCGGTGATGCCTTTGGTGTTGCTGATGTTCATGGGCGGCGATAGCCACTTACCATCAGGTGGATCGACAGCTCGTTTGCCGGCTATTTCCATAAAAAAAAAATTAGATTATTTGTAATACGCTTATACATACACACCCTCGCGGTAGGTTTTTACCTGTGTTGCGGGTGGCATAGATGACACATATAACACATCCCAATAACACCCATGACCCGAGTACAAATATTTAACTGTCTCATAAATATCTTCCCCGGCCGGGAATCGAACCCGGGAATCTAATCACTTCGCAGGCAGGGTCGCTCTCACTACCAACTAGGGTACATGTAATTTCTACTTAGAAAAGCGAGTATAAATTTATTATCCAAATTCCGAATAAAACGATTAGGACGCATTGTTATTAGTACAACATTAATTATGAAAGTTACACGTCTTATTTTGAACTGCTCTATTTACAAAAAAAATATCCTTTCTCCAAATTAATTAAGTACGTCGTATATATGCACACCAATATGTGGCACTTTCATTGGTCCAATTGGACCAAGGCTACAACAAAGTATGTATTTTATTTTTAACTTATTAACTTCATTCAATGTTTCACTAATAACAAATTTCAGTATGGAATTCATGAGTTCTTTTCGGTCTTCCATCTTTATTTTTGAATGCACTTATCTACTTAACAGCTTTACTAAATTGTTACGTGTGGACAGGCACTTAAAATTATTCACTTAAATTTTAGTTAAAATTTACTTAACTACTTATCTACTTAATACGTGTGGACGCAACGTTTTCCTTTCAAGCGTCGATGTGCAAGTTTTGTGTGTGTGCCTTTTTTCCATTGAGGGTGCGAAATATAGCACGGGTAGATGCTGCAATAACGAAATTATAGTGTACTTATTTTCCCGAAAACAGTGGGCAAAGCCGCGAGCTGACCGCTAGTAGAATGTATATATGGATATTTTAATATTTTATTCATTCAGTTTCAAAGGCGCTAAATGTTGCGTCCACACGTATTAAGTAGATAAGTAGTTAAGTAAATTTTAACTAAAATTTAAGTGAATAATTTTAAGTGCGTGTCCACACGTAACAATTTAGTAAAGCTGTTAAGTAGATAAGTGCATTCAAAAATAAAGATGGAAGACCGAAAAGAACTCATGAATTCCATACTGAAATTTGTTATTAGTGAAACATTGAATGAAGTTAATAAGTTAAAAATAAAATGCATACTTTGTGGTAGCCTTGGTCCAATTGGACCAATGAAAGTGCCACATATTGGTGTGCATATATACGACGTACTTAATTAATTTGGAGAAAGGAGATTTTTTTTGTAAATAGCGCAGTTCAAAATAAGACGTGTAACTTTCATAATTAATGTTGTACTAATAAAAATGCGTCCTGATTGTTTTATTCGGAATTTGGATAATAAAATTATACTCGCTTTTCTAAGTAGAAATTACATGTACCCTAGTTGGTAGTGAGAGCGACCCTGCCTGCGAAGTGATTAGATTCCCGGGTTCGATTCCCGGCCGGGGCAGATATTTATGAGACAGTTAAATATTTGTACTCGGGTCATGGGTGTTATTGGGATGTGTTATATGTGTCATCTATGCCACCCGCAACACAGGTAAAAACCTACCGCGAGGGTGTGTATGTATGTATAAGCGTATTACAAATAATCTAATTTTTTTTATGGAAATAGCCGGCAAACGAGCTGATGGTAAGTGGCTATCGCCGCCCATGAACATCAGCAACACCAAAGGCATCACCGATGCGTTGCCGGCCAAGAAAGAAAGAAGAAAAAGAAAGAAAGAACTGGCTCTCAAGCTCCCAGCCGGAACACGAGTCGTTTGGCGGCTGACTCATGCTAGAGGGTGGTAGGTGAACCCCTGGAGAAATAATAATAGTAATAATGGTATTAATTAACAATTAAAATCAATACTACTAATATAATCCCTCCGAGGGCCCTACCACCAGCGGGCCGGATTTAGTCGCGTTTTACGACACCCTTCCGGCGTGGGATTCGGGTTAGTATTCTAAGCCGCCCCAATACGGCTGTATTTAATTTTAACAAAAAATAACCGACCACAAATGAAGTACATCTAATAAAAAAAGAATCGTCAAAATCGGTTGGATATTGAGTTAATCGTCCATTTGTCACGCACATGCTTAATGCAAATTTAAGACTTATATGCTTTTGACATGGATGCCATTGTCAGATCTCGATCAAATTTATGTGGGACCACACGACAAGCACCAGCTTTCGATTAAAACAAAAATCATCAAAATCGGTTCACCCAGTCCAAAGTTCTGAGGTAACAAACATAAAAAAAAATACAGTCGAATTGAGAACTTCCACCTTTTTTTGAAGTCGGTTAAAAATTGGAATAGTTAGCAGCGTGTAGGTACAGACAGCAAAGCATAAAAATAAAAATTTTGAAAAAACCCCCCGTATCAGGCTACTGCAGCGTCCTCTGGTGGCCTACCGCCATAAAACATATAATTATAAGCCCGCTCTTTAGTGATACCTTTTGAATGCAAAAAACTGCAATGAAATCGGCCCAGTAGTTTTCATAAAAACGGTAATATACATACATACAAACTAACAAACAAGCAACCTCTAACCCCTAATGCATATACCGCCTTCGTTTCGTTCCGTCCGTCGTGGGTAAAAATTAAAATGAAAAAAGGGATAGATACCCTATAGGAATAAAATAGGGCACAATGTATGCAGTATGAGTATTGGTAGAAATTATAATACATTTTAAGAATTAAATATTAAAATAATAAAAATAAATTAAAATATTCATATAATATCTTAAATTAAACTAAATCTTGCATGTCCTTTGGTTTACTAAAAACTATTGATCAACAACGCAAAGAAGTTTACGACTTCGTCGTGACCTACTTAATTACTTAACCATTTTAGTAAATTTTAAGTAAAAAGTGCCCGTCCAAACGTGTTAAGTGATAAGCCCCGCCCACCTACTTAACAGAAAAATAGAAAAATTTCTAAATTATTTGTTTACTTGTGTACTAAATTACTTATCTACTTATCTACTAAAATGTCCGTTCACACGTATTAATTCACTTAAAATTTACTTAAATTTTAGTTAACTACTTATCTACTTAATACGTGTGGACGGGACATAGGGCTACATTTTCATAATAATGCAACACGCGCTTTGCACGATCAAAACATCTATAGAAAACCTTTTTATTGCCCGTGACACCGCAATACCCTGCGTTTATTGGTAATTATAAATAATTCATCGGCATCGTTAATTCGGAATTTTAATTGTCATCGTCATGGTACGAGCGTTTAGACACAAGTCACAACGCTATTCGGTCAGTATTAAAGTTATTCGTATTTTATTAAAGTCGTCGTGTTACGTCGGTAGACCGAATTTTGATAACGATTTAAAATAAATCCCAAATTAAATTTTTAAAAGAATTTCAATACTTAAATGATTGTTTTTTTTTACTTCAAAAGCAGTTAATGTTTGACCACAGTAACAAATGGTAAGTGGAGATGTGGTCCAAGATTGTGAGCGCAGTAACTTAGTAAAAGCTTAATCACTTAGTTCAGGGCTTGTTGTTTATTTTCTACTAGGAAATCGCCCTCGCTTCGCTTCGGGAAAAATAGTAAAAAAAATTATATAGCATATGTCACCCGGGGATAGTGTAGCTTCCCAACAGTGAAAGAATTTTTCAGATCTGTTCGGTAGTTTCGGAGCCTATTCAATGCAAACAAACAATCAAATCTTTACTCTTTATAATATTAGTACATATAGATTTTCGGTGGCAACAAATTCAAATTCACGTAGCAGTAATTTAGTTTCCATAACAATGATTTTAGATTTTTTGTCAATTTGTGACTTGTTTGTTACCGGTATTTACAGATTTAAAAAAATCAGTACGTTACAAGTATATCAGTCCGTATACAGAAGATCGGTTTTTTTTTTGTTTATTAAAATTTGACATGTATTAATTGATTAATTCACATTTATCCGAGACGCGCTATCCCTACTTCACAGTTCACACTTTACCTATTAATTACCCTTACCTCTAGAACGGGACCGCCAGCTAAAACATATTTATCTATACTAATATTATAAAGAGGAAAGATTTGATTGTTTGTTTACATTGAATAGGCTCCGAAACTACCGAACCGACTCGAAAAATTCTTTCATTTTTGGGAAGCTACACTATCCCCGGGTGACATAGGCTATATTATATATATATTTTTACTATTTTTCGAAGCGAAGTGAGGGCAATTTCCGAGTATCTTATAAGTTAATTAATGCTTGAAATATTATATCAATATAACATACATTAGTGATTAGCTGATTAGTTTGTGCGCTCCAGTTAAACATAGTATTATTAATAGTAGCTAGGTATATAACATAAATTCCATTGTGATATATCACCAATAAAATAACAATATTACCACAGATAATCCAAGTTATACAGAGGAGGTAAGTATTTTACTGTATGTATAATGACAATGACTCACATATTTCACATCCCTATTCTAGGAAATTTGAATAAAGTATGAGACGATTTATTAACCGTGTGCTAGGATTACTGCATTTTGATAGTTGCTATTGAATGTGTAAGGTTCCTTAATTAAAGCTGGCAACATCGAAGAAAGTGAAAAAATATGACGAGTGGGGACATACTGGCAGAATGTAGGCTATTAAAAATAAATAATGTATCTGTGAGGGCGATGTCAATGTGAATGTCAATGTCAGAAGAAAAACCAGATTGGTTATTAGTGTCAGATAGAATAGAATGTTTATGATTATTGGGATATTAATAATTTGTTTAAAATAGAATAAACGAAGTAATTGTATAAATGTGTAATGGAATTATAACAATGTGAACCGGTACAATGGAGTTTTACTACAGAATCAGAAGTGGTAAGTGGACAATGCTCACTTTGTTAATGTTATACAATAATTTACGAAAAGCTACAAGATTATCTTGTAAGTTCATAAAAGTGTCCTTTTAATAATAAGACTAATTATATAGTTGTCAGGAAAACTATATTTTTGAGATTCATTTAACTATGACATGTATTGAATAGGCATAACTGAGTTGCAGATCAGTTCACGGATCACTTAAATGATTGTTGTCGAACTGCGTCTCGGCTGTATGAGTTCATAATAAATTATGATTTGAATCGAATAATCGAACCGGTTCAGAACTGAATTACTCACCTCTTGTACTAATGTTTTGATCATTTGGTAACATTTTGTAATTAAATAGTCATAGAAATAAACGCTATTAAAACCTGCAAATTAAGCGTAAATGTATGTATTGTTTCAATCGTGGTTGTTATAAATAAAATTTGACGAAACAATATCTTAATGTCATTGCTCTAAAATCAAATGTCACATAATATTATTATAACTATGTCTAACCTCAAAAACATAAGAATAATTCGTGACTTTTCAGTAACTGTCCCATGCAGCTCTTATTAGAATATCATTTGTATTCTTTTGGGTTGAATAGATTAATAATAGATAAATTGATCAAAGTGTATTATGTTATTCATTGTAGGCAAATTAACTCTTTATTTTATGAGGACTTTCATGACTAAGGCAACAAAACGTGCGATGATCTCGTGTCAGAGATCGTCGTCATAAAATGAAAATCTAGTAAAATTTAATCATTTTTATATCTTAGATTCTCAGCCATGATGATTATTGGTGGACTTTCAGAGGGTTAAATTTCGTTGATTTACTAGTTCCGATGTACATTCCAATTATGTTATGTTAAATATAGTAATTTCAACATCATTAAACTTGTTATTTTATTATTAAATTCATTAATGATTTAAATAAATAACGCTTTGAATCCTGCAAATGGTTTGACTGAGTGATTGTTTCGCTATAGATACTTTTAATTGTAATATCTGTTATTTTCCATTTGTTAATGTAAAATTATTAATGGTTAAATTATTTATATTTTATCTACATGAGAAACCAGAAACCATGAAAATGGCTGAACTATTCGGCTGTTATGTTTTTAAACATTCATGATGATCCAAAGATGGTGAAACGGTGAAAAACTGATGTGAAACACTGCCATCACAGCAAAATTAAATTATTGTGATGAGCAATTACTGAAGGTATAATACGAGTAAATAAAGGCAAGTAGCATTGAATGCTCCAAACCAGGTTCGAAAGATTAATAGATAAGTCAAATAGGGATGCTGAAATACTGATTGAACTTGCTATACCTACTTTGGAGAAGTTAGTCAATGCGATGACCACTATCTACTACAGGAAAAGTGATTTACTTGAAATGACTCTGTTGAATCAACTACACAGGAAATAAAGATATTTAACACAGAAACCGGAAATAAATCTCCTGCTTCCATGGCTTATTTGATTGTTCATATAATATATTTTGTTTTCATATACCTACTTGTATAATAATTGATGGTATGATGTGTTTCGATGGTATGATGTGATGTGGTATGTCGTATCTATGAAATTAATGCTTTGTTTGGTGACTTTTAACATCTTTATTATTATTGGTAATGCCATGTTACATAGTAGTACAATAATTTATAATTATTGAAGAATAACCACATTTCACAATGCAAATAATCAAAAATTGTATGTAAAACCCAATTTTATTGTTTTTGAATTTTCTATAATTAGTATAAATAAGCCTAGTTCACCAAAATTTTTATTTACCTGTCTAGTGCAGAGTAACATTTATGATAATTATTTAAATTCTAACATATTGCGATGCAAGGAACGTCGCTCGATTTTTATGTGTTCCAGATGTCATGACATGGCATGATGATGAAAATTCTTATAAGCTGTGAAGCACCAGACCGCCATCTTTGTACTCACTAGTAGAAACTCAATTATGCGGGTCCGTGCGCCTAGGAGCATCTACAGACTTGTATGCAACGCAGTACTCGCAGAGAGCACTTTTCAATGTTTGAAAGAATTTTTATGCTCCGGAAAAATAGAGGTGATCTGTATCCATATTTCTATTATTAAATTAGTGAAAATTAGCTGTTTTATATATCTATGTTTATTATCATTTATGTTACTAAATTTTCAAAACAGCTTATTTAAATACCCAATTTTGTGACTATATAACTATCAAACTGGATATGTGACACTTAACACTTGAGAGACCATTATCATTGAACATGATGTCACCAATCATTTGGATAAATTATATCAATTGGTTTTTGTCAGCAACTCCATTCTTATAATTTTAATTTTAATTGAATTAATTTATTTATTCTTTAAATTTTTTATGGCAAAAATAAATCTTAAATCTTAATTACTTACGAATTCGCTCTTGATAGAGTAAGTTAAATACCAGAGGATCAAGGCTTAACGGATTAATATTGAACCAAGTATTTGTGATCATGAGGAGAGTGATTAAGTTTGCTTGAGGATTGGTCTGTACCGGAGGTCATCGTGTAACCATGTTCCAGTACGGGCAAGTGGTGACCGCAACACACATAACAGATTAGTTTTGAATCAAAAATACATAATTAAGCGTTGCAGCATTATTAAGGGTCATTTAAAGTAATTTATTGATTAGATATAATATGGAACGGAGGAAATACAACAAACTAAAATAATTTCATAAATAATTAAATTTGAGTTATGTGATTATTGTTATTTGAGTAAGTTTGAGTTATAAAAAGAAAACGAAAATAAATTCTAACCATTACTTTATTGTCTGCGAGTTCTAGACGATGAACCTCGTTGAAAATGATCAACGGTAGCATTCGGCGACGCTTTCGCGAAAATCCCGAAGTGCGTGGTGACCACGTTATTAGACGATGTCGGAGCCAAGTTCGAGAAAGTGTGCGGCAGGCGGTAGACCGAGTCACTGGGAGAGGTTCGTGAGGCTTCCCAGGCGTGGCCTCTGTGCAGTTTGCTGGTGCGGCTAGATCAGAGGCTCAGTCCGCTCATTGGACAGGTTCACGGGTGTTTAACTTCAAATAGTTACTGATAGACTCGCCTATATTTTTAATTGTTGAATGGATAAAACTACATTATCAGATGATCAATGTAGTCTCAATTTAAGTAAATTTGTGATTTTAACAAAAAAAAAAAAAACGTATATAACACGTATTCGTAATCTAAACTGGATTGGAACTTAAGACATGTCCTATAATTTGAGTTAATGTATGACTGTTTTGAAGTATAATTCTAAATACATTTCTATTCAATATACCATTGCTCTTCTTTAGCTCTTCTTTAGCTTTGATTTATATTGAACGATTAATTTTATATGATGCATTACTTGTCTATGATCAGTGTTCGTACATGTTCAAGTATGGAAGTATAACTTATTTGATTTATACAACTAATTGAAGTTTTTTTTTTATGATATGTGTTTAAAGATAATAACAGATTGGATTTTAGAAATTAATGTGATGCAATTTGAATGTACAGTTGATACGTTGGAACAGATCTTTAGGGTTTCTTCGACTACTTTAGGGATATGGTCGTCGAGAGCCCTTAATTAGTATCAAGAAGGTTGCGCAGTACTATCAAGGATGTCGTATAATGATACTCGTCTGCTGGTTATCAGAGGAATAATTTAATGGTACAAATACACGGCTTATATACAAAAAGTGTAGGCAAGAACGACCAACAGAAAAATGCTAGATAAATTTACAGAAAAGATGGACCAATAGGGACGAACACGTGTAAAAGTAATAAAATTAACAAGGTCAGACGATTAGAAAGTATTGCGCAATAATGTGTAATATGAGGTACTCGGTGGGTAAATGATAGCTGCGTCAGGCAGCTACAGATCCGTATAAATCTTTGTGCCCTTTGAAATATAGCATTATTATTTGGATTGAATTGGTTTTAGAACGGGATATGAATGTATATGAATTTCGAGGGGTAAAAGGTTGCGTCAGATGGGGCCGCGCCCATCTGATTATAGACCTAACCCACTGATCTCGAAGGGTAAAAGGTTGCGTCAGATGGGCCCGCGCCTATCTGATTATAGACCTAACCCACTGATCTCGAGGGGTAAAAGGTTGCGTCAGATGGGGCCGCGCCCATCTGATTATAGACCTAACCCACTGATCTCGAGGGGTAAAAGGTTGCGTCAGACGGGCCCGTGCCTATCTGATTATAGACCTAACCCACTGATCTCGAGGGGTAAAAGGTTGCGTCAGATGGGGCCGCGCCCATCTGATTATAGACCTAACCCACTGATCTCGAGGGGTAAAAGGTTGCGTCAGACGGGCCCGTGCCTATCTGATTATAGACCTAACCCACTGATCTCGAGGGGTAAAAGGTTGCGTCAGATGGGGCCGCGCCCATCTGATTATAGACCTAACCCACTGATCTCGAGGGGTAAAAGGTTGCGTCAGACGGGCCCGCGCCTATCTGATTATAGACCTAACCCACTGATCTCGAGGGGTAAAAGGTTGCGTCAGATGGGGCCGCGCCCATCTGATTATAGACCTAACCCACTGATCTCGAGGGGTAAAAGGTTGCGTCAGACGGGCCCGTGCCTATCTGATTATAGACCTAACCCACAGTTCTGAGACCCGTATAAAACCAAAGGCAAAGGCTGCTGCCAAACTGAAAGACTATCCATGACCACGACCACTCCGCCAGGAGTGTACGACTAAGAAGAAGAAGAATAAAACCAACAATACGCGCATTATTTAAAGATATTCAGTTGCGCAGGAACAGACATATGTAAAACCTATTTAGGTGAAATAGTAACAATTTTTAAGGAATAAATTCTTCATAGTACCTAAACACTGTTATTATCTTTATTCAAAGGCCTAAAGTTAATTTTTAATATCTATTAAGTTGTATATGATATACATTGTGAAATTGTAAGAGTTGCATGTATTTGCAAAATTGTATTATAAATAGAGTTTAATTGTGAAGTACAAATTTAATGGGTCTACAATAAGATTTTTAGATTACAAGGTGATGCAAGAATTCGATGGGCTGTATAAAAGTCATCATCATATAATTTTATCATCTACCAGATAAAATAAAAGAGCTTAATGTAACTGGATTTAAAAAAATGAGATAAATATATATATTAACAGCCAAATGCTATATACAATAGACGAATATTTTAATAAGTAGAATGAATATTTTTATTAGGTTGTGGCATAATGATCTGACGATTTTTGCGGGGACATTTTAGAATATTTTTTACAGCTTCGAGAAAATTCCATGATTATTTATTTATTTATTAATAATATCATCCACAAAATTACAAAAACCAGCAATGATTACAGATCTCAGTCTTAAAATTAGTTTATTTGTAATTTTAATTACGGATGAACACAGCATGCATATTTAGGTGCATTAACATTGCACGTCTCTTATGTTATAAAAATGATAAAAAAAATACGATATTAAATGTGCAACCTGTGTAGTAGGTATGAATACCTAAAATTGTAATAACTGATTAGGAAATTTCATAAGATTTTGGGTTTAAAACCCTATGAATTTTATTTCTAAATATTGCAAGCTTATCATGAAAGATGTCAATGGTCTTGTCTTTACTAAGGAACCCCTAAAATAGTTTGCATAGTTTAGGGATGAGAGAATTGAGTCCTAAGTTAGTTTTAAATTTTCTATGGGCGTGTAATGGCCTTGGATGTTGTGGTAAATTATATGGGATATAAAATGAGAAGAGTTGAAGTAGGTTCGAATTGTCAATGATACTATTTAATTGTTTGTACAAAAGATCATGTCCTGCATTTTACGTCTGTCAGACAATTTAAAATTATGAATACAATTAAGTGCGCTCAGTTTATCAGGTCAATAATTGACAAAGTAGCGAGTGGCATTATGGGTAAAATTTATTTGAAAAGATGATACATCCGCGTCCGCGTTTTCTTTACGAGTTCCGTTTGATACATGCAGCTAAGTAGGCGACACAAAATATATGCCAATGTATGGGAGAAAATACAGTCTCTTATCATACAGTAGTAGATTGGTTTCGACGTTTCTCGAATGGCGACTGTGATCTTGAAGATTAACCTCACGAACGGCGACCGGTTGAGGTTGATGTTGATCGCCTAGCGCAGCTCATTGACGAAGATCCAAGGAGGCCTGCTTGTCAACTTGAAAATGAACTCGGATGCTCCCATACTACCATCGATCCACATTTGAAAGCGATGGGTAAAGTATACAGGCAAGGTCAATGGGTATCCCACGAATTGACGGATGGACAACGGATGATGCGAGTAGCGATTTGTACACAATTACTGACTTTACGTAGCACTTTTGCGTGGTTTCGTGATCTAGTTACAGGAGATGAGAAGTGGTTACTTTACGTTAATCATAACAATAAGCAACAGTGGCTTAGCGCGGGTCAAAGAGGAGTACCAACGACTAAATCTAAAATGACTACGCAGAAGGTTATGTTGAGTGTTTGGTGGAACATGCACGGAGTTAGCTACTGGGAACTATTACCGCAGGGAACAGACATAAATAGTGAACGCTATTGTGCTATGTTGGATAAAGTAGCCGAGAATCTTAAAGGAAAACATGGCAACATGTTTCTCCTCCACGACAATGCCCGACCTCACACTTGACTCGATGACTTAAAAAAATAATAATTAAGAAGCTAGGCTGGATTTCTTTAGCCCATTCTGCATACTCGCCGGACATCTCCATCTAATTAGGTACCACTTGTTCCGATCGTTACCGGCTCACATTATATGCATTAACGGAAAATCTTTTGATGACTGAGATACATTGGGACAGTGGTTGACAGAAATTTTTAACTCTCGTGAGTCCAAGTTTTAGCAATTTTTTTTTTTTTTGAATGGTATAAAGTCGCTTCCCCAACGTCGGCAGGATAATGATAATGATGACGTTGATAATGATGCACTATACGTTCAATAAAATGTTAAGCTTGATTAAAAAAAAAAAGGTTTCTTAAAACATTGTCAGTTTGTTATGTTACAACACTTACAACCTAATTAATAGGTGAATATTTATTTCACAAATTTGTTTCATAACTAATTTTGATTGTAATTTATAATAATTTTGACAACGTATTCTTATTTTATGAAGCTTATTTTATAAGTTATTATTGACATTAACTTAATATTATTGACATCATCAGATATTTAACTGTCCATTACATAATTCTTTTTGTTTTTATGAATGTTTATTAATGTATATGTATAATTGTAATTTTCCTATGACATTTACTGAATGAAATTTAATTGAATTGCTTAACTGTACAAAAAAAAAAAGTTTCTTAAACATTGTCAGTTTGTTATGTTACGACACTTACAACTTAATTAATAGGTGAATATTTATTTCACAAACTTGATTAACTGTTTCATAACTAATTTTAATTGTAATTTATAATAATGTTGACAACGTATTCTTATTTTATGAAGGTTATTTTATAAGTTATTATTGACATTAACTTAATTTTATTGACATCATCAGATATTTAACTGTCCGTTACATAATTCTTTTTGTTTTTATGAATGTTTATTAACCCTTTATGGAGCCATGTTGCACTTCTACAACATACCATTTAAATAGAAATAAAATTATAGCAAATGCCGATAGCTAGATTTTACTCGGTGTTGTACATCGGCAACTAAGCGTTTTAATGGTATAGTACCAAATCAGTTGACTAGATGGCAGTATTTGTATCGATGTTTCTTTCACAGTGCCATTACACGTACAAACCGGTTTGCACTCGTTGAATTCGTTTACGAAAATTGATTTAAATGTGAAATATTGATATTACGCTGTTGAAATTGATGTGAGTAAAAGGTAAGAGTACGTTTTTCAATAATCAATGACAAAATTTTGTGCCTACTGTTTTTTTTTGTATAATTTAGACCGATTTTGTTTTGTTGCATAAATGCAACATTGCGCGTTATCGACATTTTTTTACTGTTTTCTTTAATTTGAATATCTCTTTTTTTTAGGAATATAATGAGTCGTAAGTTGCGTTATTTGACTACTCAGGAACTGGAAAAGATACTAGGAGAATGGGAAGACAGTGAAGATGGCCTTGACTTTTCTGATGACGACGATGTCGCTGATCCGACTTATAACTTCGAGCTGAATGAGCACGAAAGTTCTGATGAGGATTTAGAGGTACCGCCTAACTTGGAAAGTGAAGTTCAATCTACCAGCACAATAGCAACTACATCCACTAATACTCAGATCATTAGTACTGCAATAGAGCCAAGTCTGGCCTCCTCATCTCCGAGTACTAGTTCTGCAGCAGCTCTAAGGACATCTAAACGTGCGCCTAGAACTAATATCACATGGAAAACGAAAAGTCTGAACCTTAATGATGACCAGCTCCGTTTTCATGGATCTGAAAAATTACCTCAAGAGATACTTTGCTTGGATACTCCGTTTGAGATATTTTCGTATTTGTTTACTGAGGACATTATCAATCTCATTAGAGATCAGACTAATTTATACTCTGTTCAAAAAGATGCAAATAAACCTGTAAATGTAACAAGTCAAGAAATACGTCAATTCATTGGTATCGTATATTACATGTCAATAGTTCGTATGCCAAATGTAAAAATGTATTGGGCAGAAAACGTCAGCTTTGCGCCGGTACGAGATACAATGCCGTCAAAACGCTTTGAATTACTTAGGCAGTTATTGCACTTCAACGATAATAGTAAAATGCTACCGTATGACCATGTTGATTGTGATCGATTGTATAAAATCCGTCCATTGATAGAGGCACTCAACCACAACTTCAAAAAAGTTCCATTTGAAGCACATTTATCTGCAGATGAACAAATGTGTTCAACAAAGGCTCGAAGTATGTTAAAACAGTATTTACCAGACAAACCCAATAAATGGGGTTTCAAATTATTTGTTTTATGTGGTGTGTCAGGTTATGGGTATAAATTTGAAGTGTATAGTGGACAGGAAAATAGATGCGCAGCCGGAGAACCTGATTTAGGGGCAGCATCTAATGTAGTAGTCCGCCTAGCCCGTGATGTGCCTGCCAATCACAACTACCGCCTGTTTTTTGATAACTACTACACCTCGATTACACTGATTGAATACTTGTCCAATCGCGGCATTTTAGCTTTAGGGACTATAAGAAAAAACCGAATTCCTTACTGCAAGCTGCCAGATGAAAAAGTTTAAAAAAAAAAACCGCGCGGTACGTCAGTAGAACAGGTCGGTAACTGCAATGGAGTTGACGTAGCTCTGGTCGCTTGGAGAGATAACAAAATTGTCACTCTAGCATCCAATTTTGCAGGAAAGCACCCAACATCTATGGTAAGAAGATGGGACAAGTCGGGAAAACAATACGTTTATATTGAACGTCCTTTCGTTGTGGCAGAATATAACCGTCATATGGGCGGTGTCGACCTTTTAGATTGTGTTATGAGTCACTACAAAATTAAACTTCGTAGTAAACGATGGTATCTACGAATTTTTTACCATTTTTTGGACATGATTATGTGTAATTCATGGCTTTTATATCGAAGAATAAATGCTGAAAAGGGGAGTACCAGTAAGATCCTCAGCTCTGCCGAATTCAGAGTAAATATAGCAGAGACACTATGCAAATATAAGACAATCAGTCGCACAAAACGTCAAAGTGATGTTGAATGTCTCATTCAAGAAAAAAAAAGAAAGGTCCGGCTCAACACGTTCCACCGAAAGATGTGAGGTTGGACCAATACGGGCACTGGCCAGTTTGGATGGATAAACGAATGAGATGCAAATTTCCCGACTGCAAGGGGTATACACAAACAAGCTGCGAAAAATGTGGGATTACTTTGTGCTATAATAAGCAAAATAATTGTTTTAAAAATTTTCATATTTCCTAAGGTTACCTTTGATTATTTGACACTGTTGAAGCAATGTTGCATTTCTGCAACAGATACTTTTTTGAGAATAATAAATATTTAATTTTCAAATATATTTTTTTTATTATTTTTTCCGTTAATAATATCCTATTTACTACCTAATTACTATACAATTAACAAATTTAACGACCATGCGCCATAAAGGGTTAATGTACCTATATGTATAATTGTAATCTTCCTAATATGACATTTACTGAATGAAATTGAATTGAATTGCTTAACTGTACAAAAAAAAAAAGTTTCTTAAACATTGTCAGTTTGTTATGTTACAACATTTACAACCTAATTAATAGATGAATATTTATCTGACAAATTTGATTAAATGTTTTAATCTTTGGCTATTAAATTTAATAAAATTATATTCTAAATAATAACAAATTTTGGTTGTAATATATAATAAGGTTCACAATGTATACTAGTTTTATGAAGGTTATTTGATTATGGTTTATAATTTATTATTGACATTAATCTAATTTTATTGATATCATCAGATATTTCACAATCCGTTACATAATTCTTTTCGTTTTTATGAATATTTAGTAATGTCTATAATTGTAATTTTCATAATATGACATTTATTGAATGAAATTGAATTTAATTGAATGGATTTGCAAAATTCGTGAAATACAGAAATATAATATGTAATTCTTGTAGGTAGGCTGTTGTATTTCATTAATGTTTTTATCAAATAGCTTGCAAATGTAACTTTTGACATATTTTTTTTTGTTTAATACTTGGTATAACTCGATACATGCTTACTATGTCTCCCCTCGCCGAGTGTAAGGTTTGTAGTTTTTTTCTAAATCCGTGTATGGGGACATACACCTGTTCAGGATGGACGAGTGTAAGGTTCCTTAATTAAAGCTGGCAACATCGAAGAAAGTGAAAAAATATGACGAGTGGGGACATACTGGCAGAATGTAGGCTATTAAAAATAAATAATGTATCTGTGAGGGCGATGTCAATGTGAATGTCAATGTCAGAAGAAAAACCAGATTGGTTATTAGTGTCAGATAGAATAGAATGTTTATGATTATTGGGATATTAATAATTTGTTTAAAATAGAATAAACGAAGTAATTGTATAAATGTGTAATGGAATTATAACAATGTGAACCGGTACAATGGAGTTTTACTACAAATGCAACATTTTTTTCGCCTACTTATTGTTGTTTTAGTGTGAGTTGCTTTAGAATTATTTATCTTATAACTCTCTATTTTTGTTAATTCGACAAATACTTAGGTCATGTAATATACTTATACTTATTACTGTAGCTTCTTCTGGGATTGTGGTCAAGCATTAACTTATTGTAACTAAAAAAAGTCACCTGCAATTATTCAGTATTTAGCGTGGCGCTGCTATCAAACTATTAACACTAGGTACTATCGAATCATTAATAGACGTCATGATGACAGTAAGTAAAAATAACTAAAATTATGTATTTCTTTAATGAAACCTTAATAATAGATTACAAAACACGCATTTATTGTATTATTAAGAGCGAGATTAATAATATTTTGATAAAATAAAACTACAAAATACGGCAAGCCGCCATGATAACTTGAACGCCAATCAGTCTCCATCAGAACGAATTAAGTACTTCACGCCTGAGTTAACAAACGAAGAAGACAATACTGACAATGACATCTTGTCTATTGCTCTACTTAGGCGTGACGTCACAAGCAACGCCATGACACTTTGAAGTGGCGCGAATTTGAAACTTATTAATTAAAGTGTATTTTTTTTTCGCCCTGAAAACCAGCGGTCGTAGTTTTACTGCGGCCATTGCTGAGTGCGGTCCCTTTTCATACAGTTTGACTGCAATTCAATACTATCATTGTTTTATAAGTTTTTTTTTCTTTTTTTTCCTTGATATTGAAATCTCATCCATCTTATGAAATAAAAAATATTCTATTCTATTTGATAATAAACCTCATTTTTTCCGGAAATATGATATACCTTATAATTATAATATATTTCCCAACAATATAGAACAGTATTTAAAAATCTGTCAACATGCCTATTTTAATGTCAGCCGCATATTTTTGAAAGTTTAAATTCCTCTGCGTATACATTTCATAATTAAATTATTTTAATACGTAACGATTTCATTAATTTTAATTAATAATTACTTAATTAAAGAAAACCATCCTAGACCTTTAAATGGTACTTATTTCATTATTTTAACTCTTTTTTGACATACGCGCTCTTTAAATAGCCAGTTTGATAAGATTATGCTGATTGTTATTTTTAATTTAATATTTTGATATTTACTCTGATTTGCTTTTTTACATAATTGACAGATTTAATGGCTGTGTAGGCATTACCTACCAATGAATACTGCTATTGGTAACTCGAATTGACGCTGGCAAAAATTTGAGATAGGATTATAGATAAAGAGAAAGATAGGATTATAGAGAGGTATCTAAACATCTGGAGATACCAGTCAGCACGGCACTTCACCAAGCTGCTGATCGCTATAAGTGGAGACAAGTAATTGAAAAAGCTTCGCGTCAGAGTCACGATCCTCAGTAATGAGGCCTGACTGAAGAGAGAGAGAGGATTATAGATAAACGGAATTATTTGATCTACTTCTCAATGTTCTTTAGTGTTTTGTTTCGTTGGCTAAAAAACATACTTACATAGTAGGTCTAGGTACCTTGTGCGAAATAATTTTACCTTAACAAATAAAAATAAGGTTATTATAACATCCCAAGAAACGTTAAAAATACCTATTGAATCACTTAACGCATCCGTCATTCTTATGCAAACGTGATTTATCTTGGCTATGCCGATGCGTTTTTAAATGCAAGGCAAATATCAACAGTGTCACAAATCTCTTGCATGTACTTGTATTACGTAATTAATATAAGATGGTAAACTCGCTCTTTGTGTCAGTCTTAATACGAAGGTAAACACTATTTGGACAGGTTGTGAATAAGGACAGCAAGTGACGGAATAGGCACAGTTCTTTACAACAGTCGAGGACACCGGCAAAAATGCAACAAAGTTTACCCAAATGTATTCTTGAGAAACATTGCTTGATTAACATTGTAACTAGTATAAATTTAAAAAATGAAAAAAAAAACCCGCCTGCTGTCAAAAAACCTATCATGATAATCATAAAAAGATATATATCTTTTTGAAATCCTTATGGTGAGCTCTTTAATTTGATACCCATATTGCATTATTCAATTTATTTTTTGATACTTTAAACTAGGGATGTAACGATGTGTAATTTTGCCGATACGATACCGATACCGATAAAAGAATATTACATGCATACAAACATACTGTATACAAGATACGCGCGAAAAACAACCTTTCCTGGCAGTCGGGTATAGAGGCTGATTTACAGGTACAATAGATAGGCATTGTGTTGTGTAATTAATCGGATTTTTCCGCTCATTCTTGCTCCTCAAGAGTTATGAACTAGGAACTAACATCGACTCTTCGATTTGTTTTTTTATTTCCTTGCCTCAAGGTTATTTTGGTTGTAATATCATGTGTTATGAACGTTTGCAGTTATATGAAAATATAATTTGATTGAAGTTAAAATTAGGTAAATTTAGGGTTGCCAGGCGTCCGGATAAAGCCGGACATATTATAGTTAGGCTTGAATGCGTGTCCGACCAAATTAAGCGGTGTCCGGCCTGTCCGGCTTTTGTTAGGCTTTGTACATTTGACTGACGGATACGAAACTGGTACGATAACACACAACGATTTTTATGGATGACGGTAAAAGACGTTCCTGAATGGAATCAGGTATCGGAAACTATAAGTATCTTCCAAGAAAACAATTAGCACTTTAAAGCCAAATATTTCGCAAACTGACCTCTAATTTGGAAAATGGTCTTCGAAGACCTACAATATTTTTGGAAGACCTTTTGAACGGTACCCCACACTATAGATTATGTGACGAATAAAAAATTCATCATCACGTTAACTATAGGGGAGGTATTCCAAAAAAATAATGTTTTTCAATATTTTATTTTACGATTCTGGAGTTTTAATAAATATATCCATGCCCAATTACTTACAGCTTTCTAGCACTAAGGGTCTCGGCGCTTTGCTTCGGACAGATAGATGGACGGACAGACAGACGATTTCATTTCGGAACTCTAAAATGGGGACGTTGATTTCAAGCTGTTAGCACAAAAGAAATGGGTAGAGCGTATTTTAAATCGATAAGTAGTCCCAGATGGCTTTCCGATTGAAATGAAATGAAATGAAATAATCTTTTATTCATGTAGGTATCACTGATACTCTTATGCACGTCATTTTTTTTAATCTACCAGCTTTTCGGAAAGGTGCTTTGATTGTGATTCCATTTCATTTCATAAAAAAAAATAAGTTGTATGTAAAATTTTATTTAAAACATGTAACGTTTAAAGATTATTACAACTTAATTTTGAAAAATACTGAGAACGTTTTTGCCAACCAAATTTTTTTTTTTATTTACTTCAAATTTTATTTTAGTCGTATTGGGGCGGCTTAGAATACTATCTCCAATCTCACGGTGGATGGTTATCGTAAGAGTCGACTATATCCGGCCCACTTGTTTTAGGACCCCTTCAAGGGATTTTATTGATTTTAATTGTTTATTAATACCATTATTCCTATTATTATTTCTCCATGGGGTTCGCCTGGATATCCTCGCTGTTGCTTGAGTCAGCCGCCAAACGACTCGTCGTGTTCCGGCTGGGGGCTTAAGAGCCAGTTCTTTCTTTCTTTTTCTTCTATTTTTCTTGGCCGGCAACGCATCCATGGGCTGCCACTTACCATCAGGTGGATCGTATGCTCGTTTGTCGGCTATTTCCATAAAACAAAATTGGTGAAGAAGTTTTTTGTTTAATAATAAAGTACTTATGGTAAATGATCAAAAATGCATGGTTTTACATAAAATTTTTTTTCGTAATTTAGAACGTCCGGCCTTTTTACCCAAATGTCCGGCCAAACTGGCTGGTCTGTCCGGCTTTTTGGTTTGACGACCTGGCAACCCTAGGTAAATTCCCAAGTAACAATTATACCTTATTTGTTTACGGAACAGCGCTCTGCAACCAGTTTGGCCCCACTACATACCAATCTCAAAACACATTCAAATGATACCAAAATATACTAACAGTAACTCAGAGCAAACTATCAACTAGTTTACTGGTTTAAATGATATTTGTGATGTTGACGACTTGATGGTGTTTTGGAAACTTGACCGCAAAGTTATAAGAGCCAGTGGAACTCTCTTGTGGTTGGTTGTCTACCAAGTACCAAGTACCTAGCTTGGCTTTTTTGCTTCTTATAGATATTACAGGAAAAAATCTAGTTAGAATTGAAACCATTGAAACTTCCTCTGACCCGAAAGAAGCATAGAACCATGTTAGGAACCTACCTACATAATAAAATATCGGATAGGTATTTTATTTATTTTTTATCATAAATAAATGTAAGGTTCAATTAATAGTATTCCAAATAGAATACCTAAAGGTAAATAACCTTTTTGGTTTACAAAATTATATCATGTCAGATGAATCCACTATGATACCTGTGAGATATTGATACGATACCTGTACCTAGGTAATTCTGTCACAATCATTGAGACAAACCTTTAAACGAGCAATATAAGCGATATATTACATGTATATTATATTCTGAATCGCGGAAACGGCTCCAATGATTTTCATGAAATTTAGTATCCAGGGGGTTTCGGGGGCGATAAATCGATCTAGCTAGGATTCATTTTTAGAAAATGTCGTTTTATCCGTGTTTCTAGGCTATGAAAAAGTGCTACAATAGACTCTTCCTGACATCTATTGGCGAGTAACAACATTAAAACTACTTCAGTAGATGGCGTTGTAAAGAGCGAGCAAAGCTCGGTCATCCGGGTACTATCATCAATAATACATGGTAATTTAACATATCACCAATTTATTACCAAAGATAATTATGTGGGTAATTGAATTGTTAAATATTTTAAGCTACATTATAAAATTTTCAAAAATCTTATAGGTATCGCTTTGAATCTATTGATATTCATACCTGGTTGGTGAAGACGTCGATAACTATGTAGGCGAGGTACACGATCTCCTCCTCATCGGAGCCCAGTGCGACGCCGCCAAGACCAGCGGTGCGCACATGCAGCGCGCACACCCACCCGCCGGGAACCATCGCGCCATGCACTGACTAACACCAACACAACTACCTTCCCACCCTCAAACGTTCATCAGATCAAACAACCATCCACTATCGCAAACTAACCCGATAACGATAAACGACAACGCATAAATCAACTGTTCGTGTTCACTCGCGCGAGCTTTCTAACGGGACCGCACTTCTCGGGATCGAGACTATTCAACCGCGCTATTCGGTAGATTCGACAGTCGGTAATGTCCCAAAATTTCACGTATGCGAGTTGTTTGTGTTGTCGAAAGCACCTTTAGAAACCCGACGGTTACTCAACGTAAAAAGAACTCGCGTGCGCCGCGGACCGCGTTTTACCGCTAGCCGTCTACGTAAGCCGTTTCCGCCGTAAGTGAAAATCTGGAATTAACTCGTATCACATTCGTTCGGCACACGAATTCATGAAGAAACAGTCCTGGCTGGCTTACCGATTCGACTGATCGGTTTTTGATAGGTGTCGATGAACGATTCCGAATTTGAATTCGAATTCACTGTTCCACACGCGATCCCGTTAACATTTTGTGCACAGGCCGTTATCACTCAGGGGAAGCGTTTTACACCGGGGGGAATAACATTAAAAGTTCATTAGAATAGGTAAACTGAAAATGGTATTATTTACAATAATAACAGTTCAACACGACTGTGCTTGTTGGATCGTGGGATCGACTAAACTCGCGAAGTGGCGAGCGGCAAGCCTGAGCCGAGCGCTTGCCCCCCTGTTGACACTGCGCAGGTAAGCGCCAGCCAGGTGAGGTGAGCCGAACGATGCGACGTTGCCAAACCGACCATTATCATTGATGATGAGATAGCTGTCGCGTCTACCGTCTCATGACAAAATTCACGCACCGTTCGCTGTAAACGGCAAGTTTGGTACTTTTCAATGGAAACCTTAGCGTTTTAAGTCGTTAATGTATAGCAACGTCGCAGGTGTGTTAAATATTATCCTAATACGAACGCCTGTCATAGATTAATTTAGCTTCTCGAGACGCGAAGAATAGTCGAGTTTATTGTATTGTTGTTTTACATTGCGCCGATTGTTGTACAGCCTTGTAGTTTGTGTTTTGAGAATTTCGTAATGGGTTTTGAATTGTCAATTGAATCACAAAATAGGTGAATGACTATTCACGGTGACAAGTTAAGTGGGAAAGAAGAGGCGAATACAACGCGAATTATTTAAAAATAGATACCTACAATCAATTTGGAGTGATTGCACTTGCTCGCAGACAGTGAGACGGCGGGAATCGAATACGAATTTTGAAAGTAGGGTTCTAAAGGCGGGTTTGTGAAACCTGCTTTTTAAATTTTAATATAGGAAGAAAAGGCTTGGACTGAGAACTGTCCTTACCCACTTCCGTGCCATTTTATTATTAACTGGTTCTTGGTTATTGGCTTCCAAAAAGTTATCCCAAGGGTAGGGTTCACTTATAGTTATGATTTTCCACCTCTTAGTGAAGTTTACATACCTATCAATGATATTAAAAATACCTACCTACTTTATCTTTAAAGTAGGAATTAAAGTACGGTCACCTGCAGAGAAAAGTAACCCATCTGTTTAAACAGTTTTAATAGACAGATGGGTTACTTTTCTCTGCAGGTGACTGTACCTACTTCATTTTGGACCATACCGACCATTCCTTCCCATAGGGTAGTAGTAGGCAGGTAAGGTAAAAAGTTGAAGGCATTGTTTTTTTTTAATTTAGCTAAGTAATTTCCTACTTCAAAAAGGAGATTTTTGATTCCTATTGTTTTTTCAAACAGCACCTTCGCCCATTCGCTTTAGTAGGTATCTTATTCTTACCCCACACCAAAGTTACCTAATGATTAGATTTTTGTTCAACCGTACTTTTTAAGATACACTTGAATTCTAGGTCATTGACTTTCCCATTCAGAGTTTCATGGCATATCAAAACCACAGACTAAGTAGGTATATTGATCGCAAGCATTAATGATATTATATATTAAAAAGAGGCAGATATGTCATAAGCGCGCGCGTTGTGTGACCCAAAATGTTCCCAATTGGGAACTCTTATTCAGGTGAAGAAAGAGATAGCGATATAGTTTTGACGCGAGAGCGATAAAGACGTGCGATAAAGCAATAAAGCGTGCCTTGCGGACATCGGAACAGATTTTTCGGTTGATTTGTAAGGGCATAACGTATCTATATTTATTTAAACATCATTGATCGCAAGCATGAAGTTTTTACCCGACTGCCAGGAAGACACAGTCATCTTGTATGTATGTGTGTAATATTATTCTTCATTACAAAAAAAAACCTGTTATGTTCCAAACCGCTGAAAGGATTTATATAAATAAGATATCGTTAGATGCTTCTTGATAAATCAAGTGTTCTTAGATAAGTGAAATTAAAAAAAACAAATATGGTGGCTTTGAGATGCCATTGTTTGAAATATCAAAAAATACAAAGAAATCGAATACTGTAATATGGGTATTAAATTAAGGAGCTCTTAATAAGCACTTTTTTAGGGTTCCGAACGAAAAAAACTAAAAATGGAACCACTATAGGAACATTTATTTATTTATTTATATGTTTATTTATATACATTCGTATGTCTGTTAATAGTTAGGTACTAGTTAAAATAAAATCTCGAAATAAATGTAGGCAATTATAATAGGTACCTAATGTCGTTTGACATGTTGGAATCTGCTTATTGCTATAAAATGCAATGCACACAAATTCTAGAAATCGCTTTTGTAAACAGACGATAGTTAAAAGTGTTATTGTCATTCTCGTGAACATTGTAAATTGATACGGCTTCATAATACAAAATTATGTAACATACAAATAGTATTTATAGTACAGTAAGATATTTCATTGCACGTTTCAACCTGTTTTATTAATTTGAGGTTTCAAGAAACGCTTCTGTAGCGCCCTACAGAACCCTAAAAACCAAGACCCAAACATTTGTTGAAACCTCAGATCAATAAAATAGGTTGAGGTACCCCTCAAAAGGAAAAAACCCTAATATTCTCGAAGAGTGATCCTTTAAGGAAGGATTCCTTCGATGTCTGTCTGTTTCTCTATCTGTCCCCTTATCAGCAGGGATGCGTGAAGGTATCAAGTTGAAAACAATACAAGAGTATATTTAGTTTTAAAATCAGGTCTGCAATCCCTTGGAGCCATGAAAAGAGCTAGGCCAACGCAATGAAAAGATACCGTTTAGATCTCATTGTCAGATCGGTCAGATCAATAAATAAGGTGATCTGAGGTTTAGATATGCCGTACTTTTAAACGCTTGTAACATCTTTCCCTGTTTGTATTGGTCAAATCTTGAAATTAGACATATTTCCTGTTATCCTAAGGAGTTGAAGTTGTATATTATTTATTTACTTCCTTTAGTAAAGGTTCTTTAGTAAAGGTCAAGAACCACTGAGTTTCGTACCTACATAGTGCACCCAAGGAGCGTCCGAGCGGGCAAAACCCGGACATATTTCGTGTCCGGGAGAGATGGATTAGATGCGCCCTCTAGGCAAGACGAACTACCTACATTGTAAACGTGGCCTGGCGCCCCCAGAAAGAGCTCGCCTACTGTATGCGCCGCCCCTTGCCGCCCTTGGGCTTGCACGCACGTCCTGGGTTTTAAAGTTTTTGTCCAGATCGTTGACGGTGATTTAGGGAATGGCAAATGGCAGAGCCCTAGTCATAGTCATAGCCATAGCTCGGCGTGCGTTCCGTATACCTAGTCGAGCTATTTATAATCTACGAATCCGGGAACGCGCCGCCCTGCTCTCCGATTGGCGCGCTTATCGTAAATTCCAAGATGGACGCCGACAACTCGAATTACGAACGTGACACAATAACACATTCGCGCCAAATGATTGACCCATTTCCACTCCATTGTACCTACTCTTACTTCGTAAGCAATTATTATGCTAATTGTTGATGGAATATGAACTCAATTATAAAGGCGATAAGGCATATCTGACATTGTTATCGCTAATAATGAATGGGTTGTCACATCACCAAACAAAATCGAATGTATGAGCAGATCATCCGATATTCTCGATATTGAAGCACAGAATAATTGAAGTTCAAGCTTCGATACGAGGATTCGTCTTATCTCATCTTGTCTGGTCATGCGATCTTCGGTCTACGACGATGAATCATTCAATTAAGGAATCAGGAAACCATAAATAATTCTAAAAAAGGTAGGTAGGTAGTTAGGTACACCCTAAGTTTCTTATTAAAAATATATAATTAGGTAAGTAGGTAATTAGGTATACCTAAAGCAAAGGTTTACATATAAAAAAACAACAGTTTATTCAGCAGTCATTAATCATTAATGTAAATCGATGCATAATTTGTTATCGAAATCATTTATTGCTGTTTGATGACTTGGCTTATTCACATATAGTGAGATTCAGATATGCGGACATAATCTTCCTAAGTATCAATTAATCATGAAATTAATATTAAATCTATGCCTCTAAGAACTTGTAATCCAACCTTGCTCTACACCTCAGCAAACATAGGTCTTACGTTCACAAATAATAACCGAAACCCGAATAATTTCTTACTCGTTATTATCAGGCATTTTCATTGAACTTTATGATAGTACATTATATTTCAATGGCATTGAAGTTTAATGTCATAGAACAGACATCTCGGACAAAATGTGTTTCGCCCGGGAGGTTCCATTTTCAAAATTGAGCCCCGGTTCTCCTTTCAAAATGGAACGAATCCATTGAAGATTGAAGCCACGTGGCGCCAATGCATTGGGACATACATGGTGTTCGGGGTGTCTGTTCTATACGTTAGTACGAGTAATAGTACTTCAATGGCAGAAACAAATAATATAATAAATAGAACACAATTTGGTACGTTAAGTACCTATGTAACTTACGTCCCAACTCAGAAAGGTTCCTTTATTTAGCTGTAAGGAGTCCATAACTAATTGACATTAAATATGGTAAGTATCGATTCCTCTCAGAGTCATTTTATTAACTTTAAGTAACCCTAGTGCGGAACAACGTCTAATAACCTTATCGATTATCATATCGATAGAGTTAATACTCTATCGATACACTAATGTGTAGCCACATGTAAAATACGTTGAGAACACATGAAAAATAATACTTATTTTAGTGCTTTTAGAACGATGATTTATACTAATATAGTAACAAGAAATTCGTTTACTGTGTTTTCTTACTTAAGAACATTGCAACGTAGCTTTTTTCTTTAAAATAAAATAAAAAAACTCGCGATTTTTTGTAACGGCAATACTATAACTAGTAGTACTGTAGTATCTGTGGCAGTACACTGTACTGTACAGTAAATGTCAATTGTCAGTCAATTCAATGTTGATATATTATATTGTTGGTTTGATTTCAATCTGAATTGAATTGAAAAATTTCACTTTGTTTAATACCGCCAACCTATTTATTATATATTATTATCATGTACATGTAAAGTACCTACACTTTCAAATTAGCGAATATGATAATAACTTATGTTAATAAATAAGGGGCACCAAGGTTGTGAATTGTAATCAAAACAACTGTATCGTTTTTTAAAGGATATGATGGAGTGTAAAATACCGCGAAAAAGAGTTGCAAATGGTAAACCTCTCTTTGTTGGTTTCGTTAGGCCTGGCACCAGTATGGGCAATATAACCGTTTTTACACATTCTGCTGTATGGTGCATAAAATTCTTGGACCGAGTATGTTCTAAACGGATCAGAGAAATCTCGCAAATATCGCCTTGGCCCCACATGTCTATGCATTCTAGCGTAATCAACAAATTCAATAAAATCGGCGAAATCCGCGAAAACAGACATTTTGCTTGTGAAATCACTCAAATAGTAAACCTAATGTCAACTGAACGTCAAAATCAATCCTAAGTAGAGTTTAAGTAATGGTATTTGTATAATTAACTTTAATTGCCATTAAGGGCCTATAACGGTCGATTAACTGACTCTGGGAGTGACTAATTGTGATTCTGTACTAAGGAGCGATTTTAATGACCATTAGGTGACTCTGAGTTGGGGCGTTAATGTTTTACGCATGCCGTATATTATTCGTTTGTTTCACAAACTTGCCGTATTACATTCAAAAGATTGCTGGAACTGGTTTCGTACAGTCATACATTTACTTGTATTTCTACTTGGACGACTCGGTTACATAAATTTCATGGTCCCTAGTCACGATATCAAACTTAACGTTACGCGTGGTTCGTCTGTGGATATAGATACCCTTGTATACTCTGTGTTTCAGGCCCTATGGGTGATGTCCAAGACCGTGAAATCTTATCAAAGATAAAAAATAATAGTAATTGGGCGGAAGACGAAAACAGAGGTTACATTAATACTAATTTAATAAAAAACAACTTAGGTATGTTTAAGCAGAATAATGATACACATAATCATCTAACAAAAAAGCAAAGATAATAGATTAATTTGGTTTCTCTCCTACGTAGGGTGCAACGTTGTTTTATGGGGCTCGGTGTACTTTTTACAATAAATTGCCGAAGTCAAAACTTGATATCGACGCGCGACGGTTGAAAGGAAAAATTGACTAAGCGACATTGTGCTAACTTTACAGGAAAGCAGTTTAAAGTTGTATTTTTTAGAAAAAAATCATATATTTTTTTGTAAAACTCCTACCGACGTTATTTTTACTGTTTTGGAATCCATATTTTATCATCTATATTGTGGCACATACAACAATATTTCTAAAAATTCAACTTTAAACTGCTCTCCTCAAGGCTCAATGTCGCTTAGTAAATTTTTCCTTTCAAGCATCGATATGATTATTAAACGAGCTGACGATCCACCTGAATGAAGGCTGGCTATCGTCGCGCATGGAAATCAGCAATACCAAGATAAGAAAAAGAAAGAAAGAAAGTTTCTACATGAACGGCGTTTCCGTACTACACTTAACAACTTTTGGGACGATGCCCTAGGGACTTTCCTGATAGTTGAGCAGTGTGCTTAGTATGAGTTTTATTTGATATAATGACATTAACGATGGTGTATCGGAAGTGCTCGTTAACTAAAAGTATGGGACCGAAGCAGAGCCATCTAGCGGCAGTGAAAAGAAAAGCTTCGGTCCCATACAAATTTTAGTTAACGTGCGTTTACTTTACGCCGCCGTTATGTCAAGTAAAACTCGTACAAAGCACACAGACATGCATATTGCATACAACAGCGCGATTATGGAAGGGTTAGTCGCCACCACAGACATATTATAATGTCTGTGGTCGCCACACCCAAGTGTCGGAAGTTTTTGCTGCCTGAAGTCTTCCGTCAATGCCATGAGATGCCATGCCAAACTAGGGATGTTGATTAATTTTAGAATTCAATTTTATTTTATAGATAGAACTTAATATTTACGAAAAAAGTATTATAAAAATAATAATGTTCAATTTAAAAACAAAAATTGATAAATAAAAATCATTATCAAACCCACCAAAAACGTTAATTGACGTCACTAACCGATATTCAATACTAGCGGTCTATTGAATTTCGTTGAATTTGCTTTTAAAATACGAACAATGACATCATGCTCAAAATGGCGTTTGAGGCCACGTGACAGCGAGTATTATTTTTAACAATTTAAATAAATAATGTTTAATTTATTGTGATTGATTTCGATATAATAACAATGTTTTAGGTATTTATTATAAATGTTACCATCAATACTTTAAACATAAAATATTAATAATACAGTTAGTGTATCCCTATTCTCCTGTAATTGACTTTTCTACTGTACCTGAGTGAACTTCGGTAATTGAAATAATTTGCAAAATTGTTGCAAAATCGTTCATTTTATAAATAGGTACAGTTTTGGTAGGTGCACGTTTAATCCAATACTTAAAAAAAATTAAGAGTAATGCCTGACTATATTTTATTAATCTTAACTAAAGTCAAAAGCCACACAATGGTTTTCAATTATGTATTAAGATAATTACATTAACCTTGGTTACGTTTATGATTTTGGATATTAAAATTATAATTGGTATGTCTGTCCTCAAAATTTCCGGTATTGTAACTCTGTAGCTCATTTTAATATTACGTACATAAGTACTTACCTATTTATTGTTACGATACAAATAATTTGGGGTTTGAAGGTAATTTTATATTTTTAACTTTTTTGTAGATAGAAGTAAATAGGAATGATATGGTAGTGCAGGTTTTAGCCCTACCAGCGCCCTGGGCGAGATTTCTACAGCGCCCCTATCTGCCACTGAAACTCACACAAAAATGTAAATCCATGCCAAGTTACAGCTTTCCAGCAATAAGGATCTCGACTGTATGCTACTGACAGACGGACGGACATGACGAAACTATAAAGCTGGCCATACACTATCAAGTGTACTTGTCAAGTTTGCAATTTGACTTGATGCTCTGTTTGCATGATGATAACTAGGTATATGCGAGACACCAGACCGTGGCCATACACCGTCAAGTTTACTGGATGCCGCGTCAAGTTCGCTGCAAACTTCACAAGTATACTTGATCGTGTATGGCCAACATAAAGGTTCCGTTATGACAAACCTGGCGCCCTGGGCGGTCGCCTACACGCGCCCTACCCTAACGCCGCTACTGTAATCGGGCACTCTTTGATACGCCTACCATTTCCTGCCACGCAATGTTTGAGCTATAGATATTTGCAATAATTATACCTTTTAAATTTAAATGTATGAGTCAAAAAAAATTAAATTCAATTCACAATTTCACATATTTAGTGATAGCGCTGATAGTCCTGCGGCTTGTGTCGATCCTAAGTGATCGATCGACAACAGGCGCGGAGGGCACGTAAAATCGGCGATTTCAGTAGATACATTATAAGTCTTGGGGCCCGTGAGTGAGGCCATGTCGGAGGCATTAAAACTTTCGACACTTGATTTGGTCAGAATCCGCATTGGAGCAGCCTCAGTTATGAGGAGAGACCGACTAGATAAATAATGAAGATGATATAGTTAGTTAGGTAATTTAAATATTATCGACGCTTGAAAGGAAAAATTGAATAAGCGACATTGAGCTAACTTTACAGGAGAGCAGTTTCAAGTTGAATTTTTAGAAAAGTTGTTGTATATGCCACAATATAGACGATAAAATAAGGATTAAAAAACAGTAAGAATAACGTCGCTAGGAAGATTACAAAAAAATATATGATTTTTTCTAAAAAAATCCATCTTTAAACTGCTCTTCTGTAAAGTCAGCTCAATGTCGCTTAGTCATTTTTTCCTTGCCTCGTTGTAGAAATCGGTCGGCACCTTGCCTTGTCGCTCTCAGAGTCACTTTACGGTTACTTAAATTGCTCCTTAGTACAGAATCAATACAAATACAAATTCTGTACTAAGGAGCGATTTAGTTATTATCATTTGATTGCCAGTTACATAATCATTACTTTTATTACGATTTTACATGTTTAATATTTTAAAGCACATCATAACTTCACAAGTACAATGACTAATATTCTTATGGTGGTTACTTCATATCCGGGTTTGAGAAATTAAAACCGACCAAGTGAACCAAATGCGTGTCAGGCCACGCGCAACGGAGGTGTTGGACATGCGAAAAAAATCACAACAATCATATGGCTTCAACCAATTAATGGCCCACTAAAGGTCGTGGTCGTAGCCCATCAAAACGACACCGCTCCCACCCAACCAAAGTGTGAGAATTCAAATATAAACTTTAAATCGTGCTCCGTAGATGCAACTATTGAGTGGCAAGGTTGCGGTAAGCTTGCTTCCCGCGCGCGGGCTGCTAATTTTTGTTGTTACCGTAAAGTGCACCTACAGAGCACGATTTTAAGTCTATATTTGAATTCTCATACTTTGGTTGGGTGGGAGCGGTGTCGTGTAGATGAGCTACGACCTCTCTACTTGAGGAGGCCTAGAGCATACTCCACCACGCGGCTCCAGTGCGGATTGGTGGAGGGGTTAGTGGCCAACCCGAGAGGAAGTTTTCAAACCGACCGAAGGCATCCGACGTGGCTTAAGGACTGTTATCTTATGATAACAATCGAGACCGACTGCTTTACGTGCCGTCTGAAACACGGGAACGCTCAATAATTTTTTTACCACTAGCGGTCACCCATCCAACTACCGACCGCACCCGCTGTTGCTTAACTTTGTCAATTACTTAGGAATGATGCAAGCCGCCGGACTATGAGCGCTTCGCATATGAACAGTAGCATAATAATGGTGAATTTACAAGGAAAACTATCACAACCACTAGGTTTGCAGGTAAGTGAGTACAACTGGATCATCTTACAACTACGGAACTCTACATTGCGCGTGGCCTGACACGCACTTGGCCGTTTTTTTGCATGTTATTGGCCAACAAATAACGATGTCTCTCCTCACATCCAAAAAATAAATAGGGTAAACCTGCAAAGAAACGCAGAAGCAATGAATAATTGAAATAGCCGTATGTCATTCGGGTCAAGTTATGCCTAGAATGCCAATATAAATTTCATTAGATACTACAAATTCTTATATATAATCATTTATTTTATTGCACTCTTCATTACAAAGTTGCTTAATTACTGAGTTGCTCTATAATTTTCTTTTATTACTAATCGGTTCCGTAGATATTGCATAATGTAATAACTACCGGGCTTAGACTTTGTAATGAGGTAGGTTCTACGTTAACTTCATAGCAACAACACATCAGGAAAACCAATGTTATGGTGCTAATTTAGAATAGAATAGAATAGAAAACGTTTATTCCGCCAGTTTCCACAACAAAATTAAACTAAAATTATAGGTATGTATACTAACGATGTAGTGTGTGAACGTAATATAAGCTGCATACAAGTCAGTCTAAATAAAGTCATCCTCAAAGTAACACGCCTTTTAATACGAACCTATTTACATACGAGACTACATGGCGACCCTGCCAGGATGACGAAAAAGGAACACACTCAGCTTTAGTTGTGGCGGAGTGCCCCAACCGCTGGTTTTCAGTGTGCCCTGTTTCTATCGTGCAGTTCGGTCAATTGGCATCAACATGTGATGATTTGATTTACAATGCCGTAATTAACATTAACACATTCATTCACACTTACTAGATAAAACTACTTAACAGAATAAAAATACCATATACAAAAAAAAACTAATAAAATTAAGGTGCTTAAGAAGGCCAAAAACGTAATGTAAAATAATATTGTATATTTTGTTTTATTAATATTGTTATTTATTACTTCTTCCCATTCGCTATTACTATAATATAATAATTAACTATAATATTACTATAATAATATATTATGTTCTGAGCGTAAATGAGTGAGGAACAGAGTCTAGAATCTAGATTGTATGTAAGTATTTACAGAGTGTGAAACTGCTTACGTTATTGTGTGTGTGTGTGTGTGTATATGTGTGTGTGTGTGTGTGCGCGTGTGTGTGCGCGCGCGTGTGTGTGTGTGTGTGTGTGTGTGTGTGTGTGAGCAAGCTAAAAGCCTCGGACCTACGTAAGTTAGGTAAGACGTAAGTTAGTACCGATGTACTCAATAATTCTGTACAAAACTTTGAGTCTGATAAAGCAATTACGAGAACCATGCTGATAATAATGCTGTTCAAATCGTAGGGTTTCATCCATGACCACACCCAAGTTTCGCGCTTCGGATACTCTCTCGATCGAGTCTCCGTTTATTACAATAGCAGGATATTACTGTAAACCGTTATTATTAAAACCGTATTAAGTATTACAAACTCTCTAGTAAGCAATAAATTCAAAATGCTGTACTCTGCCAGACTCAACGTACCAGATTCGCACATTGACAAATTATGGTTTTAATAAATGATTTCAACATGCCTAAAACATGTTCCCTAAATTCGTCATGACTCATGAGCTCTTGGGAGAAACGATGAATGCACGAATAAAACAATAAATTTTACATCAGTACTTTGTATTTTGCTGTCGCTACACTTCTGACCATGATTTTTGGCAATTTAAATACATAGGTATGTTTTAATGCCTACAATGTTTAAAGTAACTTTAAGTACCTACTTAATAATGTAATTAAAACATCAGTAAGCGAATGTCAGTCCTTCTAAAAGAATTTTTCTGTAGTGCGACCGCTTCCGCAAAGATAATGCAACATGAAGCTGATGTTTTATATTAAAATAATTACTGTCCAACAACATGTTTTATTATAATTCTTGACAAAAAATAACCGACTTCAAAATTAGGGATAACTCAAAAACTGCTCGATAACAAACACCAGCTTTCGATTAAAAAATAATCAAAATCGGTTCATCCAATCGAAAGTTCTGAAGTAACAAACATAAAAAAATACATATACAGTCGAATTGAATACCTCCTCCTTTTTTTGAGTCGGTTCAAAATAAGCCAGCAATGGTAAATTATCATCTCGATCTGTGGGTCTTCTGTCTGTGTGTTTAATCTTACAGTGTGGTCAAATAATACACTCTGCGGCATATCGCACACATTTTGGTTGTAGTGTGCGGTGCTTACTGAAATATGTTGCTTTGTGTACTTTGTACTTAAACGGTTATGTGTTTCTAGAAAAGGATTAGTGATATGTGGCGACTTCAACGTAGACATTTTATCAGATAGTACTATGGCTACTAGGCTACTAAGTTTGTTTAAATGCTTTAATTTAAATCCATTATTCAATGAGCCAACCAGAATAACTGAAACTACAGCTACTTGTTTAGATAATATCTTTTGCAATTGTGAGATTTTAAATAAAGAGATATTCAGTAAGTTGAAGTCAGACCACTGCGGACAAAAAATATCGTTGTATAATTCAGTCACTAAGAAAAAACAAATAATAAAATGTAGACCAATAACTAAAAATAAGATTTCAACTTTTAAAGAAAAAATCCACTCGAAAATGCAAACTCAGTTAACATTACAACAAAGAGATCCAATTAAACTATATAACACATTGTCTAATAACATAAATAACGAATTCAATCAAATATTCAAGTTTAAGTATGTAGATCTAGCTAAAAATAGTAAATTTAGTGATTGGGCTACTGTAGGTATTTATAAAAGTAGGAACAGGATGTATGACCTTTACGCCGAGAAACAATACAATTTTTCTCCAACTTTCCAGGAGCACGTGAGAAATTATTCTAAAATCTTTAAAATTGTTTGTATTCAAGCGAAATCAATGTACATAAAGAACAAAATTATTAATTCGGATAACAAGATAAAAACCACTTGGAATATAATTAACAGTGAGAACGGTAACGCAAAGTCCTGTGATTTCAATTACGAATTATTGATTAATAATAATATAATCAGTGCTGATAAAGACGTGGCAAGCGAGTTTGAAAATCACTTCCGTAATATTCCTATAACATTAACCAGTTCACTAGCTTCTTCACCGACGGAAGCACTTTCTATATTAAAAAATCATATTAATGAATGTAATGTTTTATTTGAATTTCAACATATAACCGCTAGAGACTTAATTAAGGCCTTTCAGTCTCTGAAGGTAAAGAATACGGGTGATTTGTGGGGCATCTCGGTAAAAATAATACAGCATATTATAGGTATTATAGCTCCATATTTGGTCGTAGTTTTTAATAAATGTATAGATCAAGGTATCTTTCCAGATCTTATGAAATGCAGCAAAATCATTCCACTTTTTAAAACAGGTGAAAAAACTGATCTTAATAACTATAGACCAGTTTCTGTTTTACCAACCCTTAGTAAGATTTTCGAAAAGATAATATTGAATCAAATGCTAACCCATTTCAACAATAATAAATTATTACATCCTGAGCAATACGGTTTCACTAAAGGCCGTAGTACAACCGATGCCGGGGCTAGGCTATTAAAGCATATATTTGAAGCATGGGAGGCGTCACATAATGCCATAGGAGTATTTTGTGACTTATCTAAGGCATTTGATTGTGTTGAGCACGAAACATTGCTGTTTAAACTTGGCCACTATGGTATAAAAAACAAGGCCCTTAGCTTGATCGCGTCTTATTTGAGTAATAGAATACAAAGAGTTAGCATAAACGATATTAAGTCATCGGGGTCACCGGCTGTGATTGGTGTACCGCAGGGCTCGATCTTGGGTCCGTTTCTTTTTCTGGTATACATTAACGATTTACCACATTATGTAAAGAACCAAGCGGATATTGTACTATTTGCTGATGATACATCACTAATATTTAAGTGTGAAAGGAATAAAGTAAATTTCGACGACGTAAATAGTGCTCTTTCGCATGTGTCGCGTTGGTTCACTATCAATAACTTACTATTAAATGCAAAAAAAAACGAAATGTATAGAGTTTGTGCTACCTAATGTTAAAAAAGTCAGCAAATCTCTTAAACTAAATAACGAAACATTGCATATGGAGGAATCGACGGTCTTTTTAGGGGTGACCTTAGATAGTAAACTTCAATGGGGCCCACATATAACAAATCTCGCGACAAAACTCGGTAGGGCTGCTTTTGCTGTTAGGAAAATAAGGCAGTATACAGACGTCGAAACTGCTAGGATAGTCTATTTTGCTTATTTCCACAGTGTTATGTCTTATGCCATCTTGCTGTGGGGCAAAGCAGCCAATATAAAACAAATTTTCATACTCCAGAAACGGGCTGTTAGGGCTATTTATAAACTTAGGTCTCGGGAATCTTTGCGTGAAAAGTTCAAGGAAATAGGTATACTTACAGTAGCTTCCCAGTATATCTTCAACAATGTAGTTTTTGTACGGAAGAATATAAACGCGTATAAACAAAATTTTGATATTAATAATCGCCATACGAAAAGAATGCATCAATTAGTTACGCCTTCGTTCCGCCTAAGTAAAGTGCAGCGATCTTTCATAGGGCTTGGTATACATTTCTATAATAAAATCCCAAAATTAATACGTGACTTGCCAATAGAAACTTTCAAAAAACGCGTAAAGACACAATTGTTAGGCAAGGGGTATTATAGTGTAGACGAGTATTTAAATGACAAAGACGCATGGAAATGACCAGCTCTGCAACCAGTTCCGCTCAGAATAGTAAATACTTTTGTATTATTATCTTTTTTTTGTAATATTTTTTTAAAAGATGTGCTGAGGAGTTTCTTTAGGCTTTTCTTCTCCTCCACGACAAAGCACCTTCCGAAAAGCCAAAAAATGACGTGCATAAGTATATCAGTGATACCTATATGAATAAAATATTTTGACTTTGACTTTGACTTTGACTTTGACTTTGGATTGGACGGTACGAACTGCGGGTGTAGAAACAAATCTTCCGGATCTGTTGTCAGACCAGCTTTGTAATATTGGATTTACAACAACAATTTACAAGTAACAATGTATGTATGTAGATATGTATGTACCTACCTATCATCAGTACAGTATTCCTGCCAAGCGTGACCTAACCAGTCTGTCCCAGCCGGTTACGCTCCAAGTGTTGCCAGGGAATAATAATTAGCTGCTAGAAAAACTGCTATCAATCAAATGTACCTCAATCTAAACACTAAACAACCCTACCTTATTGTATTTAATCCTGTCTTATCTTCATTATCCATTGGTGTTATTTAGTTCCTGTTTGTGTGGCTTAAATCTTGCAAAACCTTCCTCTTATGCTCAGGAGTTGAAATACATAATAGGGAACATACCAAAACCACGTAATAGTCGTAACCCATTTTTTCCAACTTTTTACCCCTCTCCCCCCCCCCCCTTCGTGACCATCCGTAGTATATGAGAAGACCCCCCCCCCTCCCCCCTAGATTTCACGAGGTAATTGATAAATACGGTTTTCAATACATTTTTGCAAAAACAGTTTTTTTAAAAATAATAATTTTGCTTTTATTTGACGACTTTGTGGCGCAATGGTTGCTAAAATATTGACTAGGTGACAAAAACCTAAACCCCCCCCTCCCCTCTGTGACCAATCGTGGTGTTTTGAAGACCCCCCTCCCCCCCCTAAATGAGGCACGTGGTTTTGGTATGTTCCCATACTCGTATTGCTGGAGTTCTATCTAGCTGTTGCGCGCAGCTTCGCATACGGAAATTATGTTTTACTTTAGTTGCGAAGCAAATCGTTTGATGTTTTAAAAATATTCCATACAAATTTTCATTCCATTTCCCAGGGAAACGTTTTAATTTTCTGGCATAAAAAGTTTCCTAAAATATGACCCGGATTATTAGTAACAACTTCACCAATTTTCATCGAAATCCGTTCAAGGGTTTTCATGTGATGCCCGGACAGACAAACAGACAGACAGTTGAGTTTTATTATAGCATAAAAGATGACAATTGACAATGTTATCCCAGGCAGTTAAAATGCAATCCAATGAAAACATTGAAAACAAAAAATATTCACGTTGATGATTTTAAGTTTAAGGAACTTAAAAATATCCACGCTACGGCTAAAGTGATTACTTACCTGACCTTTAGAAATAATGTTATGACAATTTTCCTTGTTTTAATTATGAGAATATAAAGAACGGAAGAAAACTTACCGAACATTGGCAACTTAATTAAACACAAAAAAATAAAAGAATGCGGTTGGTTCCGTAGTTATAAGTCACTAGGAAATAGCCCTCGCTTCGCTTCAGGAAAAATTGTGAAAAAAAAAATATAATAGCGGGGATAGTGTAGCTTCCCAACAGTGAAAGAATTTTTCAAATCGCTTCGGTAGGTAGTTTCGGAGCTTATTCAATGCAAACAAACAATCAAATCTTTCCTCTTTATAATATTAGTATAGAAAATCTTTCGTACCTAAGGAGTAAACTCAACTCATACAAATTTTTTTGTGCAGTCAATTGCGTAATGATTTTGATGCCGAATTACATGCTTATTCTGAGCTAAGCCGCGGACATGAAGAAACTACCTAGGTATAATACCTGCTATGATATAATATTATATTATACAATATAAGTGATCCGTTTTTACCACGGAACCCTAAAAACAGTTAAAAAAAATCGATTAATAACACACAAAAAACCTTCTAGACTGGTCAGCCATTTCAGTAAATACTCGTATTTTTATTAAAGAACAATAAAATAAATGGCTGGACAAAAAACTAACGACCTGTAGCCGGTATTAAGCTGGCCATACGCGAGTCGCGAGATGGCTCAGGGTATTTTAACTGCATAGCCATTTGAAGTGGACTTACCCGTTATCACGAGGTAGTATCGTGAAATTCCATGACATTGAGAATCCTACCAATATTCTCAGATCTACTAATATTATAAATGTGAGTTTGTGTGGATGTAGATGCATTGGATGTTTGTTGTTCTTTCACGGAAAAATTACTGAAAGGATTTTAATGAAATTTAGCACAAAGGAAAGTCATGATCTGGAATAACATATACGGTACTTATTTATTCCAGATTTCCGAATGTGAAACCACTTTTGTTACGATTTCAATAAATTAACAACTTACTAAAATGTTAAAAATAGTATTCACTGTCACGTGACTTAAAACTCCATTTTAAGAATATGACGTCATTGTTCCTATTTTATATGGAAATTCAACAAACTTTAGTAGTATTGAATATCGGATATTGACGTCACGTTACGTTTTTAGTTGGAAATTTGATAATGATTTTTATTTATCAATTTTTGTTTTTAAATTGAAGATTATTATTTTTATAATATTTTTTTCGTGAATATTGAGGTTCTATCTATAAAATAAAATTGAATTCTAAAATAAGTCAACATCCCTATTCTACCAACATACTCAATAGTAGTGATGGATTAATTAGCATTCGCATTCATTTTTAACAAGTGAATGGTTCATTAGCACTTAGCAAATTAAATTTGGTTGCGAAATTTCGTGAAGTGCGAAGTGAATTCATCACTTCATTCATAGTATTCGTACTATAATATTATCATCATGCAGCGGCGGCATGTGCTCTCGGTCGCACCCACGTGAACACGAAGTTGCGAATACTAAATTAAACTGTGAAAAATATTCACGAGTAAAGTATTAGCAACTTAGCAGATGTTGCGAAATGCGAATTACGAGGTTAAGCAATTATTATCTTTGATATGCTTAGACTTAGAGTCGTATATTGAATGAGTACGTGTGATTGTTTACTTAGTTTAAATTTTAAACTGGGTGGTGTGAACTACGAAGAATGAGGTTTAATAATTATTAAGCTATTGTCTTTCGAGTTTCGACTTTTTCGTATTTAGGGTCGTATACTGAATGCGTGTGATTGTTTAACCTGTTTAATAAAATATTATAATAAAATGATAAAAGGTTTTAAATTGTTGAATAAATTTAATTAAGTAGGTATATTATTGCATTATCTTAATAACAAAAGTGCAATTTGTGTAATAAAACGTTATCTGCGAGTAAAAACGGCGAACGCGCTTTTTAATTCACAGTTCGCAGTTCGCACATACATAAACAAAAATCACACACCTACTTGATTTATTATCGTAATATTAGCAAATAGCATAGCAATAGCAATTAGCATGCTAATACTTATGAATTCACATGTTTATGAAATTAAAGCGAAATCGCATTCATTGCCATTACTACTCAATAGCGAAATGCACACTTATTTGAAACGCACTGTATATCGATTTTCTTTAATGGCTGAACAGATACAAAATGTCTCGTAGCGTGTCTACGCATGATTGCCTACAAGGCCTATGCTACGGGCGACTACGCAAAAAAGCGTAGAACATTTTCATTTCATATTATAATTTTAACGTACTTGAATAATGTTATTACTTTAGTTCTGAGTTTTTTTAAACATAAATAAGCGATTATGTTCCATTTATACATGTTAAGTAGTTAAGTAGATAACTAAATTTTTAGTGTAATAATTTAGAAAACCTCTTTATGTTCATATAATTCTTCACAACCTACTTAATTACTTATGCATTTTACAAAATTTTAAATAAGTAAAAAGTCATGCACTTTTTACTTAAGTGATAAGTGATAACCACCTACTTAACAGAAAATAGAAAAATTTCTAAATTACTTGTTTACTTGCGTACTAAATTTTAACTACTGAATTGTCCGTTAACACGTATTAATTTACTTAAAATTTAGTTAACTACTTATCTACTTAATACGTGTAAACGGAACATTAGATTAAACCCGAGTATACCTAATATACTAACCTAACAAAATTTAATGAACTAATTAAACCAATTAGATGGTAGGTTTACTTTTTTAAACACGACTAATAGTTAAATTAACAATTTAATTATTCACCTTATTCATGTTTAATGTTTATTATAATTATGTTTAGTTTTGATATTTATCAGCAGATCTTTTTACGAGATTCGTAAATGGGTGAATTCGTATGAAAATTATCAAAATTGTAAGTTCTTACAGCTGCTTGCAAGAAATAACATTTAAAAAAGTAAGGCAAATAATAAAAAAATATATTGGTCTCCTGTCAAACGGGTATCATAAATAATTTATTTTATTATCTCTATTATACGAGATTTTTATCTCTTTTAAGTTTTTTAAGTCAAAATGAGTTAGCAACAATCCGAAATTTTAAGAATATGAAAAAATATAACCTCAGCTGTATAAAGACGGATATTAATAACAATAGATAATAATAGTAATAACATTTAACACCTGCAGACTTGTAAAAAAGTTTCTTCAAATAAACGTCTTTAAAAACATAGTAGACATATAAATAACTTGATTCGACTTAATACTAAAATTCAGCATTTTCAGAAACCAACCCAAGAGACTAAGAAAACTAAACCTGTTTAAAAATAAAATAATACATTATTCACACACTCATACCCATGCAATATACATATTCCTTAAGACATAGGTTCGGGGTCCACACATCCCCCATCAATCTTTATAGGTACTTCAATGGTAACATCCAGCTTAATCTAGACCAGAAGTTCCCAGACTTTTTCTCAAAGACCACTTTCAATATTTAGCTGGTTCTGGGGACCCCTTGCAGCTACATTTCTACCATATTCCCAAAACTCAACAAAAAATTAGAACATTAGATCTAACTATGGAAATTTGCATTGCGGCTGAGTTTAGATTATACAGAGATTAATAGTTTTCGAAAAAAAGTGGGAATTGATTGGTTAATTAATTAATTGATTTTTTGTCACGCCAACGTTGACCCCCGTCGAATCTCCCGCGGACCCCTGGTGGACCTGGACATAATAGTACACAGTACTTACTCGAGAATACGAAAAACATTATTTTGAGCCTTCCTCTCTTGAAACGACCGTGAAATGCCTTTGGAAATAACAATAATTGGTAACAATAATAAACATTAGCATACTAAACTGAATCTGCTCTCAATTTTCTTTCCTTTTGTCAAAATTAGAACAGTCTTCACAATTTATCGATATAAAAATCACAGCGGGGGTCGGTCGAATTGGGGTAAGAGGTGTCCTCGTGACTTGCATGAAGAAATCACGTAGAGGTGAAATCAACAATATAAAATGGCGGCACAGTGTCTGTCGTCAGGTTAATTTTAATAGCTGTATCTATATTATATTATATTATAATATAGAGTAGAAACGTGTAAAAGTCAAAGATTACTTAGTACCACAGAAGACATAATCTACAAAGTACATAATACTTAATCTACAAAGTATTGTGAATGCAACTAAATTATAATATACCTACGAGGTAAAATAATATATTGTCTTACAATACCTATTTAATGTAAATGATAAGGTAGGTATTAACTCGTAATGACTGGTCATTCGCGCAATTTTAGATAACGAAGGATTCTAAAGTGTAAGTAGGCCTGGTGCACTCCGCACTTTTGGTATGATGTTACAAGTACGTGCCGCGTTCGACGTGTCGGGCCAATTTCAGAAGGGCTGCCACGCCGTGTCATACATCCGTAATCTATCATACATGTCATCACAAAAAAGAAGACAACCCTGACGTTGTCAGATTATTTTATGCTCATTAATGCAATGTTTAATAAAAAGTAATCACCCCGGGGGTGAAATAGGGGATAAATATTTATATGTTGCAGAAAAACGTCTGCCGGGTCAGGTAGTAGAAAATATAATATTTACAATCACAAAACTAGTAAGAAACTCAAGTACCTACATAGTTAGATAAAATTAAAATACTGTTGGTGGGAGTCCTTGCGTGCGTTACCGCACGCACGGCTGCAGGTAATTTTTTTAAGAGCAGGGCTGAGTTACAGTTATTACAATACTGTATAATATCTTTACTGTGGTATTGTGTTTAAAGATTTTATTCTCATAAAGACAAAAAGTCACTTACATGAGAACTTAATCTAGCATGCAATAAATTTAAACAATCGTTCGTAACAATATTATAACAAAATATCACCCATTATTATACTGACATTGTATTAATGATATAGACCCATTATTATACTGACATTGTATTAATGAAATTGGTATGATTTAAAAATCTCCATGCATATGTACGAGAAACGTTACCGTGGCTGCAGACACCGATATAATTTCACATAAATTAGAAACGAAGCAGCTTTCGTTTGCTGAATAAAAAACTAAAATATCATAAGTAACTATTCGAATACCGTAAGTATTGAAAACACCACTAATATACTAGCTATCTCCTTTTTCTTACTAGTAGGTAATACAAGGTGTCCCAAAAATACGCGAGATTTTAATTAATTAATTTATTTATTTATTATGGTTCACCAATAGTTTGTACATGAATAACAATGTGTAGGTACAAAACAAAATGTCATAAGCTACATGCGAAACCAATGACAGGTAAACACAGCTTTCACCAAGAATTAATAAAGTATGAAATGTGGGTAACAAAAAATTAAATCTTCGAGTAGGTACATACAAAAACAAATACAAGAAAAAGAACGCGGTCTTTAGAAAATCGACTATTAATTAATGTAGTGATACATTTTTAACTAAGCTTTTATAGTTTTAGTTGGTTTAACAAATCAGAGATCATTAATATCGGTACAGCCGTTCTTAGCCTCTCCTCCCTCTAACTCTCCTCCGTCTCCCTTACATTTAGCTTACTTACATATTATTATCACAATTCTTAAGTAAATAAGGTAAACACCCCAATTATGGACAGTTTAACAACAAATTTGTGGTATTTGTGAAAATTTACCTATATTGTGAAAGTTAGGGTGCTGAACGTACTTAAAGTGTAAAGTCCTGTGCTTATTCAACATTTCTACTGTATTACGCGTCAGATACTGCAATTGGTTTAAGTTTAATTAACAAATAAAAATTATAACTTTTTTACCCAGTTATGGACACCAAGAACCCAGTCATGGACACCCAGTAATGGACATGACCCAGTCATGGACACCCAGTAATGGACATATGTAACCCAGTCATGGACATCCAGTAATGGACACGAATCTAATCATGTAAACCTAATAGGTAGGCTAGTTATCGACGAATCTATGATGAAAATGCAAAAGAATAATTATTAGATAATATCTTTTTAGGGTTCCGAAGTAAAATCGGAACTCTTATAGTTTTTTCGTCATGTCCGTCCGTCTGTCCGGAGTCAATGAAAGTAGTCGATAAACTATCTACTTCAGAACCCAACATTGCGCGTGGCCTGACATGCACTTGTTTAATCAACTTTTCATGAAACATTCACATTAAGGAACTTAGTTAGTTATATTTTTTCTAAATTGACAATGAGGTTAGCATCAAAAAAGTGAAAATTATTAAAATTGTACTCATATTAAGCTTTTTATATGTATATTAATAAGTAATTTACGAACGTAAACGTTAAAAGCCTTTCATATAGGTATGCATTAATTATAACTACCTAAACTAAACTAAGCTACAAATATTACTATAAAGTACCCAATATAGTACACGTCCACACTAACATTTTCATAATTTGCAACGAGCTCATAGTAAAGAATAATACTAGGAGTAAAATTGGGTCAAATTCTGAATACACAATAGCAAAGATAAATTTTGATAAAATTATGTCCATTACTGGAACTATACAATTATAGTGCACCAGTTATGAACACCAACAAAATATCAACAAATATAACTTCTCGGAGTAACAACACTGTGTGTTGTTGACTTAAATTTCATGGTTAACCCAACAAACAAAACACATTTTTATTTAAATAAAGCAATACAAATTTACAGATGAAACTTTTTAGTTACCGCACTAACAATTTCCTTAAGAAAAGCCGCTGATATAAATTTACAGTGACAAACAATTTATAATTCGCACCAACTTGTGTTCTAACAGACCGAATTGAATAAAATGCCAAACTTAGGCAGTTCGATGACTACAGTCTATGACACAGTGTAAAAAATACATAAAAAGGGGTTCATAACCATATTCTAGACGATTTCTTTTTTTTTTCGTCCATTACTGGTGCCTTGTCCATTACTGGTGCACTTACGTTATAGAATTAATTTAAAAAACTCAGCGTTTTTAAAATGTTGTTATTTAATTATTGGAAAGCACATAGCATAAGGTTAAAGGAATAACACAGGACATAATATGACGTCAACAAGTCACTAAAGCTGGCGGTTCGCGCCGCGACAGAGACAAGCGACCGAGACAAGAGACCGAGACAGGAGACCGCTATCGTCACTTGACCATATGCAATGTATAGGCATCAGTTCGCGAACGAGACCGAGACAGGAGACAGAGACGCGAGACCGGAGACCGCGCGACAGTCGCTGCCCTGGACTAGTAGTGTCTCGGTCTCGTCGTGTCGCGCTCGAATTGAACGTGTGTTTATTGTAAAAAATGACTTACTTTTCCTGACGAAGACTGTGAAAAGCTGATTGAACTGATCAGACAGCACCCTCCGATATACAATACTTAAATGGAGTCCTACAGAGACGAAAATTTAAAGAAAAATATTTGGAAAAACATAGCTGAAACCATAAATAAAACCTTCTTCTTCCTCCAATGGAAGTTCTAATTAGACAGTGTAAATTAATGGCACAGTACAACATAAGTAACTCCATCGACAGACTCTGAAATTGAATGAATTGTAGCTTTGGTCGCGGTCTCGGTCTCGTCCCACAGTAGATGCAGAAGAGACCGAGACACTTGTCGCGGTCTCCCGTCTCGGTCTCTTGTCTCGGTCGCTTGTCTCTGCCGCGGCGCGAACCGCCACCTTAAGCTGTCGTCACTGAGCAGTCTACATTCGGACATATTTCGTTTGCAAGAACATATGCAAGAAACATGCAAGAAGTTTTTAACTACATCTGGAGGTACCTGATGTACGGATCACGTGACATTGAATGAATATCTGCATCCTATCAAGGTATACCGAACCTCAATCAGGCCTATAATAGGTCAAAATTGTTCAACCGATGTCGTCATTTGATCCGTCTTCAGGTACCTCTTCGAAGCTTGCTGCCTTTATATACAGTTATTTGATACTTGCGAGCTGTTCTCTAGGGAGGAAGGTGATGTTCACTAAATGCTTCGCTCGCCCTCTACGCCGATGACGTGGCGTATGTCACCTCGTCGACCGTCGCTTACCATGCCCCACGCCATCACAAAGATGCATCGCGCGCTTGATGCCCTCCCCGACCTTCCATTCGAGAGCCTCGATGACTTCTTCATGACGTTGGTATGCAGAATGTTTGAGCGTGCCCGCTGGTGCGGGACCTGGCGCCGCTCCACACTCGTCCACCGGACAAGCTCACTGACGAGCCAGGGGCTTCAGAGGGATGGGGTGACATATGGGGAATACGGTCACTGATCGGCCTCTCCTGGGCTTCCCACCAGCGGGATCAACCTGGCAGGACCGCTATCGCGCAGTCGGTGCGAAGCAGGATTTGACATCGACCTGATTTCAACACCGCGCCTCACCGAATCTGTCCCAAACACACACGAGTGAGACAACACAAAAAGGGGGCAAAAGGCCCCTACCCAAGGACCGCTACGTCGTCACATGCCGCTGTAGACCCCTCGCCAAGATAGACGTCGCGAAGACTACGAGCATGCGAGCTATGACAACTTAATTTTTAATATGTTTTGATATAATATGTACAACTTACCTATTGTTCAACAATGAAAGTGAGTGTTAAGCGCTTCCTTTTTCAACCCTGAACTATTTGTTATCAAAACGTACCTCCTGTTTTTTGTCGGCAACACTTTAACACGTAAATGGCAACAATTTCAAAAGTAGCGTAACATTTGGAACACCCTGTGTGCCGTCAACCTGTCTGTAATTTGATAGCGAAGGATCCTTTTGGAATTTTGTTCGTTTCTTGGAAAACTGTATCCGTTATTATCCGTTTATAGACTTTCTAATATTTTAACGAAATAGATAAATAATAATAAGCAGATTGTTTTGAGTTTTAAGAACGTTCTTCCATAGTATTTTATTATTATATTTAATTAATGCGTTTTTATATTTTTGGAACGCGGTTTACATGATATTTACCTATTAATAATATGTTATTTCAAAGAAAAAAAATCGAGGACAATTAAACATTTTTTTATATTAGGTGAAAATGTGACACACTAAATAAAACCTTGATTATTTGACTAACAAATTATCAGGACAAATCCACCTTTTTACCAATAAAAAAAAAAGATTTTAAGACAACTATTGACTTTGTTTCAACTCTCCTTTTAAAAAACCTGGCCCTAAATAAACATAAAACCTTTACGTTAAATAAAAATAAAGTGTACCTAGTCTATACGTATATTAAAAACATCGGGCGAGCTTTTTTTAAAATTGATATAAAATCTGATAAAATCATTTTTATTTTGGTTTTCAGAGTTGACAACACAGCTAAGTGTTAATATCTTATACGTACTTACGTACCTACCTACTGGGAATATTGTACTGGTTTCACATGTACATATTTACAAAGACACAAGAATTTATTCTTAAATATAATAATTTAAGCCAATTTAAAAACTATACATATATTTACACTGTACAAAAATAAATCCTTAAAAGTAAAAGTAAAAATAATTAAAACAAATGTAATGTAACAAAGCTGCAGCGCTGTACCTAAAATATTTTATTATATTTACAAAGATATTCATTATTTTTTTATTGAGTTGTATCCTGGTAGATCTGCTACACATATTGGAATTGGGATAAAATATTTACAAAATTATGCAAATTTTATCTACCAATAAAAATTTTACGATGTCTTCATAGACGTCCAAAGTGCATTTTGTAAGTCAGTGATCTCTGTAACTCTACTTAATAAATCTGGATTGATTTTTAATCCAGTAGTAATATCATTCATATTTATTTGTAAAAAATTCGCTCCGTAATGAAATTCGCTAGGTTTAGTTTTTATTTAAGTATGATATGATAGCCAGTAATCAAATCCTGATGGTATAATTTATTATTCCGCCTGATTTATTTTTCAAGGACCTTGATTACGTTGATTAAAAAATTAAATATTATAAATATAATATACTAGCTGTTACCCGCAGCTTCGCATGCGAAAATTATGTTTTACCTTATTTGTGCCTCTTTTATTCATAGAATTAAAGTACGTATTAAGCAATTAATATACTGAAACCCAAGATACAAACACAAAGGATTTCATCGGGAGCAGGTTTTGAAAAATAAAAAATATTCACATTTTGTTTGTTTGTCTTTTTCATCCAAAATTGAAAAAGATGGAAAATATGTATTCCATCAATTTAAGCAAGGAACGTTTGTTGCATTTGAAGCAAATCAGTTGATGTACAAAAAACAAATTCCATACAAACTTACATCCTGTATCCCAGGGAAACCCGTAAGATGCCTGGACAGACATACAGATAGACAGACAATAATTTAAAAAAAAATATTATTTTTGTGCTCTAATAACATGATATTGAAGTCCCCCCTAATCGAAATTTTGAAAAAATATGAAATGTACAGAAAATTTGCACGGTGAAGTTTTATTGAACAACTGATATTTAAGAATTTATGTTCTGAAACTTATACTACAATCACAAAGGATTCTTCCGGTGGGTTTTAAAAATAAACAATTTTGATATTCATTTGTTTTTTCTTCTGTTTCATTCAAAATTATGAAAAACTGGAAAATATGTACTCCATATTGTTGCAAATTTGAAGCATTTTGAAAATATTCCATACAAACTTTCATCCTATTTTCCAATGGAAATCTTCAATATTCCTGATGAAACGTTTTCTAAACTATGACCCAGAGTATAAATAGCAACTTTACCAATTTTCATCGAAATCCGTCCAAGGGTTTTGATGTGATTCCCGGACAGACAAAAAGACAGACAGACAGACGTACAATAATTAAAAAAAAATATTTTTGTGCTCTAACACGTTTTTAGGACACCTCTAATCAAAATTTTGAAAAAATATTCAATGTACAGAAAATTTGCCCCTTGAGTTTATTAAGTTTTATTATTTTAGAAAACTACTAGAACGTTTTTCAGTGTATCCATTACAAAGTAACAAACAAATAAACCAAAAATCAAAACTTTAATATCAATTCACTTCATATTTCGTTATTTATGGATTATAGATTTCAATATTAATTCCTCTCCCTCTTTCGCTTCCTCTCCCTCTCCCTCTTTCTCTCCCGCTCCCAGTTCCTCTCCCGCTTTCTGTCCGTCTCCCTCTCCCTTTCCCTCACCCGGTCCCTCTCTCGCTTTCTGTCCTGCTCCCACTGCCACTCCCGGTCCCTCTACCGCTTCCTGTCCCGCTCCTGGTCCCTCTCCCTCTCCCGTTCCCTGCTCCTCCCCCTCTCACGCTCCCGATTCTTCTCCCTATCCCGCTTTCTGTCCCGCTACCTCTCCCGGTCCTTCTCCCGCTTCCTGTCCCCTTCCCTCTTCCGCTGCCTATCCCTCTCCCGCTTCCGATCCATCTCTCGCTTTCTGTTTCTCTCCCTCTCCCGCTCCCTCTCTCTCTCCCTCTCCCATTCCCGGTCCCTATCCTTCTTCCTGCCCCTCTCCCCTCCTCCTTCCATTCGTAAAGCCCCCTACATTAAATTTTTGTTTCTCACTATAAGCTTACATATTAATTTTCACATTTCTGAGTTCAAAAAATGACGTAGTTTCGTAAATATTTACAACCCCTTAGTTTTACCCCATATGGTGATGAATTTCGATGAAACCGTGATACAGTTATTTTTTGTGTCTTCCTATAAGCTTATATGTATATAAATTTTCACCCTTTTAACTTTAAAACTGACGAAGTTTCCATAATAACTTGCGCCGCCTTAATTAACCCTTTAGGGAATGATTTTACACAAAAAACGTAATATTTCCAAATTTTGTTTGTAATCTGGAGCTAATATAATATAAATTTTCATGTTTTTAACTTCGAAAAAGACGAAGTTGCGTACTAAGATCCATCCCCTAAATTAAAACTTTAAGGGATGATTTTCCAAAGCACGTGTCAGAATTAACTTTTTTTTTCTAACTATAACCTTACGTAAAAATTTTCATATTTATAACTCTAAAACTGGCGAAGTTGATTTGTATTTAGTTGACTTCCAACCCCTATTTTTAGGGGATGAATTTCGAGAAAACCGTGATACAGTTATTTTTTGAGTCTATAAGGTTATATGCAAATATTTCACCCTTCTTACTTCAAAACTCATGAAGTTGCCATACTAACTTCCACACTCTTATTTAACCCTTTAGGGGTCGATTTTCCAAAAAAAACACAACTTTTAATTATGTTTCAAATCTTGAACTAATATGTAAATTTTCATGTTTTTAACTTTAAAAATGATGAAGTTGCGTTCCATTAGCTAAACTAACCCTTTAAGGGATGATTTTCAAGAAAATATGTATTAAAGTTAACTTTTATTCATAACTACAAACTTAAGTACATACAAATTTTCATATTTATAACTCGAAAACTGACGAAGTTGATTTGTATGTAGTTGACTATCAACCCTTAGTTTTAGGGGATGAATTTCGAGAAACCAGTGATACATTTATTTTTGTGTCTAATTAATAAGCTTATATATAAATTTTCACCCTTCTTACTTCAAAACTGACGAAGTTCCCATACTATCTTGCGCCACCTTAACCCTTCAGGGGATGAATTTCCAAAAATCCGATAGCCTATGTTACTCAGGAATAATGTAGCATTCTAATGGTGAAGGAATTTTTAAAATCGGTTCAGTAGTTTTTGAGTTTATTCGTTGCAAACATACAAAAATACAAAGGTTTCCTCTTTATAATATTAGTATAGATTAATAAATAATCCCTAAATAAATATTCATATATTGCACCCTCAGTGGAAAAAAAGCGTAAGTCGTCTTACGTTGAATTTTAGTTATTGATATGATTGGAAAGAGGGACAAAAGCTGCATGCTCTATTTTCTTTCAAATTTTTATCACTTATTTTGACGGTTTTGTGCAAGAAATCGTAATGTAAATTCCTTTGCCTACTTACTGATACTTTAACAGTTTTTTACTCTCCTGTAAAATTGTAATTTCAACTTATGCCTTGTTTCCACTGAAGGTGCGATATTAAAATTTATCTAATATATAAAATTTCCATGTCACAATGTTAGTTACCGTACTCCTCCGAAATGGCTTTACCGATTTTTATCAAATTTTATTATTCTATTATTTTATGTATTCAGTAGGTCTGAGAATCGGCTATTTTTTGACGAAATTTTTTGTTTTTATTTTTTTATAATGTGGCATTACAAAATACATACAACCCTAAATTTTTACTTTTTTATCACCAACCCCTATTTTTTATGGCCATTTTAGTAATTTAATCATTTTTCATCCCGCTCGATAACTGATCAATAGGCGATACGAAGTTCGCCCGGTCAGCTAGTAATTATATAATAACATATAGTATTCATATATAACATACAATATTTTTATTTATTTTGCAGCGCTCTGACGCCATGTCACCATGCCACCAATACAGTTGTCAGCGAATTTTGGTCCTCAGGGTTCCCCAGCCAGGGATGTCCAGCGAGGTCTAAATGGTCTTCACGGAAAGATATTTTTTTTTATTGAAATAGTCGGCAAACTATTTAATAATACCAGTAATAATAACTTACTAATCACGTTGCAAGGTTACTAAGTTGCTGGACACATCAACCAACAATCCCTCCAAATCCTTGCCGAAGTACTTACTATATGACTCGGCTGGATAATGCATAGGTACCCAAACAGCTGGGCCTGGATGTAAGGTTGCCAGATGGTCGGGATTCGTCTGGGTTGTCCCGAAATTTCATTTATTGTCCAGAGTCCTGACAAAATACAAAATGTCCCGACAATTCACTCGATTTAACAAAACAAGTCAAAAATTTTTACATAAAGTGTTGTCAATTCCTGTACCTAAGCAACGAAAGTACTGTGAAAAGGTGTTTTGTCTGTTAAATGATTTATACAGGTGTCCCGTAACCCGTAAGTACTGGATTAAACTTAGGGTATCCATTAAAGTTCATTTCTAACAGATTTAAAACTAAAACATCCAAATATATACGCGAATGGTCAATTTTTGGCTTTAATTTTCGTTCTTTCTTGAATAATTTTAAAACTATATGTTGTAGAACTATAACAAAAATATATTTGAGATCATTACAATAAGCCCTTTCATTTGACATACGACACGATAGGGTTTGCAAAACAGTTATTGTTTAATTTTGATTTTGTTAATTTTTTTTTAATTCAATTGTTTATTTTATACCTTCGTTTTTGGGTCAAAGTCAAAGACAAAATATTTTATTCATATAGGTATCACTGATACACTTATGCACGTCATTTTTTGGCTTTTCGGAAAGGTGCTTTGTCGTGGAGGAGAAACTACAAAAGTAGGTATATTTTACTATTCTGAGCGGAACTGGTTGCAGAGCTAGTCATTTCCATGCGTCTTTGTTATTTAAATACTCGTCTACACTACAATATCCCTTGTCTATTGGCAAGTCACGTATTAATTTTGGGATTTTATTATAGGTCACGAAAAAGTTCATGTGTTCCAAATTTCAACTCATTTGATCCAGTAGTTTCGGAGTAAATTGGCTGTGAACGGCGGTCGCCCAGACGCACGAGTGATCCTATAAACCCTTATAGCGTGCGTACGTTTTTCATTTTTTCATACGGAACCCTAAAACAGATCACTCATTCATTATTATCTTTAACTATTGACGCACCAAGCTGTCGAAGTATTGGTCAACATTATAATTGATATAACATTCTTTTATGTGTTTTATAATGATAGTCTGTTGTACTAATTAGATGTTTCAAATATTAATTGTTACTTTTTTGTTTTTAAACGATAAACAGTGCGGCGCAAAAATAATTAAGTATAATGTTACAATAATGTTAAATTAAATAAAATTAAGTTAAATTAATAAAATAACTATTGGCTAATTATTACGAATATTAATTTTATATTCTTTATTTTTATTATTTTTTATCTTCATTTATTATTTTGCACTTGGCGCAGGCGCGGCTGCTGAGCGCGCCTAAATTATTTTGACATGTAGCAACACAGCTAGCTGCTGACAGATGTTTACGCGCCAAACAAGTGTGACTGAACAATGGTTGATATCGTTGTAAAAAGTTTTCGTTGCATTTTTTTACCACAGTTACATTAAGTGATCCGTTAATATATGTTGCAAATGACAAACGACTGCATAACGTTACAATTTGCTTACTAAAAGTGTTTCATTTCATTGCAAAAAGATTGTAGAGGCGTTGCCATGTAGCGTTCTTGAAAGGCAACTGATGATCTTGACGTTGTTGTTCCGGATTAAAGCGGGATTGCAGTTAAATATTGCATGAAAAGTGTTTAAAACATGGCTGAGACAACGCCTCGTCGTTCGATGCGTTTACCGCACAATCACACGCCTAAAATGTCGGAACGCAAGAAGGGGTTATTCCAGGGAGAGTTGGATGCTTCACGGGAGACCCTCACAAAACACAGGCGGCTCTCGGTAGTGGACAGTGAGAGTGACAGCGATGACTGTGACCTGGGCATCATCAGCACCCTCGACTCCAGTTCTGGAGATGAAACTGATCTGAACAAAACTCCTGAAAGATTGCTCTGGGGTAAGTATTGAAAGTGTTAGATTACTATTCATGGTTGTATCAAAGAAGTGAAATGATTAGATGTTTAGTACTAATTCTTATTCATTAAAGTCATAAAAACAACAACTAGTCTATGTAATACCCATAAATGGACCTATTTTCCATATTACTCATTATAACTCAGATGTTCTTTAAACACCAATTATTCAATTGTTATTTGCTAGCTAAAAAATGTATGTCATAATTAATACAAACATTTTATTTAAATCATGTCGCTTACATAGGAATGTGTGAGACAGACAATAATTCATTATGCATAGTTATAGTTTTGTTGTATTATTTATGTCCAAGGATGTTATTAAATATGTTAAGGGTGGCCTTAAGGCAAGGAGCTCTAGTAACATGTGTAAGTTTATTTTGTTCATATTATGATACTGTCACTCACAAATCTCACAATGCATAATATATGTTGACATTTGACCCAGTTTCATATTATGGGTTAAGATCCATCAACATAATTATGTTATAATTATCTAATTGTCTATCACCATAATTTTATTATAATATAATGACTGTAATGTGTATCATTATTAAGAAATTACATCATGACCATGCTACGATTTCAGTGGAAAGTCAAAATGGATACTCCACTCAGTACAGTTTTGTTCTGTAGTTTTTATGCTGATATTGGTGCACTTAAATTAAATTTTAAAGCAATATTTTTTTGGTAATTAATGTAAAATAACTGTCTTCAACATAGATCACTAATGAAAGACAAATGACAAAGTAGATTTTATTGTTAAAATATGACCTTGTTTGTTTGAGGATTGATCCAAAAATTTCAAGTTGCCCACAATTTCTGGGACAATAATTACCGTATATCTTAATCCATCTTATAGTCTACCTATGTGCTAAATTGCAAGTAAATCCATTTTGTATTTCTTGCCTGAAAAGTCATTTATTCCCACCTGTTCTGTGGAATAGTTCAGTTAACATGTTCCCTGCAGCATTCTTTTCAAATAACTTTCATCTGGTGCATTGGAGACCTAAAAGATCTCGAAACTAACCTATCCTGTGGACCCGGTCTCATATGCACCATATGAGTTCTGATCAGCCGCCTAAAACAACAATTTTGAAAATAACTTATATCTGCCTCAAAACCAATGATATATTTATGGATTTTTTGTGGGTTCAAGATAGCCTTGTAAGAGATCGAATAAATCTCCTAACGCAACGAAAGTGTTAACAAACATTTATACACTTATACAAACTTTCAAATTTAGAATATAACATTTCTCTTAGCCCTTATCTCGTAGTGATGCTTCAGGTATTTGGGATGTGCATGGGTGACCAAAACTATTTCTTTATTTATTCTTGACACCAACATAATATACACCAAATATAACATTTCTATACAGGAAGATAGGATATCATTATAATTACAGGTGCAGATTGCAAAAAGTAAATAATTAAAATATACCCAGTTAGAAAATAAAAATTTTAGTGAAATAAAAAATTTATTGAGTACAAAATAAGTTAAAAAGAAATGAAATCGAAAAAGAACACCATTTAAAACACATCAAAAATAGGCCTATTAGTGCATATAACATAACTGTGTATTCCATATTTTTATGCATTAGAAACTCCAATAATTAATTAAATATTTTTTTATCAGGTGGAACTAGGAGCCGCTCAAGGAAGCTGATTGAAAGTCATGATCTGAAGAACTTTATGAAATCTCCTTTCACACTCAAGAAGTACCAGACGAGACCTGAGGTAAGATGCACCGGGTCTCTCTCCACCCCGGCAACTCCTCACTTGCAGAACCATCCAGGCACTCCATCGTCAACCCATTCCTGTGCCAGTGTGCACACAACCTCGTCAACCTCAAGCCGAGCTCGCAAGAGCCTGGCTAGCCTCATTGCTGACACAGAGAGCTGTAGCAGCTCACTCAAAGACCTTAACTTTGATACTGACTCCGGAACGGACTCAAAGGAAAACACCCCCACAAAATCCGTAAGACGATCGAATAGGCTTATCAAGCTGACGCCAAAATTTCAAAGCTTTAAAGGAATTTTAGTTGAACAGAAAAAAAATATAACACCAATGAAAACTGCCTTCGTTTGTTTGACGAAAATGGACTTGTGTAGTGTCATATCGCCGACTCAAATGATGAAGACGCCACATAATACCTCAGAAACGAAATCTCCTCCAAAGTTAGGTCATAACCGTAGAAGTGTAGTTGAAATCCAGGAAAGTCCTGAGTCTACTTGTGATAGTGAAAAGAGCCATAAGCGCTTCCACGACGGCTCCGATAACGGACCAAGCTCCAAATACCCTAGGCTGGATCCTACTACAGCACCTAAGGCTCGTCTATCTCTTTTCAATAGCGATAGACTGAAAGAGATACTCTCCGCTAAGTCGTTCTATGGAAAATCGAACCCAGATCTCAACACTAGCGTTACTACCAAGTTCTCCAATGCACTCGAAGCCACTGTAACACATCACCGACGTCCATTCGCACAGTCCCACTCACACAGACGCAAGAGGAAACCTGGACAGATAAATATGGGCGTTAGACATAAAATTCGGAAACCTAAGGTCAACAAAAACAAATATAGTAACATGAAAGGAAATGTTAGCTTAAATAAATCTAATACAAGCGGTGTTAACAATAGCATTATTTCTAATGTTTCAACAAATAATGATACTTCAATGTTAAGTCAAAATTCATCACAGGAGCTGTTAAATGGTATGTACTGTGAATCTCTTTGTCTTTTAAAGAACAATATTTTGCAACAATGCTTAATCTGCCCATTTTTCATGTTTCACTATTGCCTTTTATCTTCGAACATTGAAAAGTAAATTAGAACAGTGTTAAAATTTAACTATGAAAAAAAAACTATGAATTTTTGGATTATGGGATCATTTTACATACTAGAACAATTTTTTTCGCTTTATGTTTTTTATATTATCAATACAAGTTAACTATATTTGTATCATTATATTTTAGTGTCTGAAAAAGCTGATCCATTTGATAAAGAAAAGCAGACAATAGAAGCGCTTTTGAGTCAATGGGATGAAGAAGAAGTCCCTGAATCTGAGCTGATGTACAGCAAGTCCTCGCGAACCGAGTTACCATGTTTCAACAGTACAGTCATAGAGGAAACCAGTCAAATCTTCGAGCCGGTGACAGCCGTGCCCGTCGCCACGCCAAATCTACCTCGAGATACCGAAGCCGTTATTGTTGAGTTGGGAAATCCTCAAAACGCAACAGCTTTGCCACAGACCTCATTGGAAATGGTACGAAATGAAGGGCAATTACCACAGAACGTAGATCAATTACCACAGCTTGCAAGAAAACAGCTACAGGAACCACAAAGCGTTGAGTTGCCTCGCACGTCCCCTGGTTCGGAAGTTATGGTTGTGGACTCCGACGGACATGCGGTTAGTCACGGTGACGTGTCTAAAGATGGACATTTCCATCCCATGGAAGGAGTCTACATACTTGCAGATGGAACTGTTGTGCCTAGTAAGTTATTATTAACTGATTCCTATAATTTGCTCACGCTTTACCGTGGTAAATGATTCGTTTTTAGTCCGTCCGTCTGTCGATTCATAGCGCCGAGACCCTGAGTGCTAGAAACCTGTAATTTGGCATGGCTATACGTATTTATTAAAACTCTAAAATCGTAGAATAAAAAAAGAAAGAAAGATCCAGAAAATCCTGGACCGATTTTAAAATAAAATCTTTCTTAAACTTATATGGTGGTGGTTACCATGCTGGATCGCCGTGCCAAGGATCCTGCGTTCGAATCCCAGCGAAGCGCAAGTGATGTCCATGGCACCCACGACCCAGTGAATCCTAGGACTATGAGAGTGTAGCGTGATTTATTTATCTTAACTCTCCTACCTCCAGACCAAGAAGAGATCCCCGACTTGGACGAGATAGAGCGGGAACTGAAGATGTTGGACGAACAGATCCTGCAGATGGCGCAATGCAACAATATTGACGCTGAAGCCGTTCTCGCGTCTACTGAACGAGCAAATGACGCGGCTGGTGAGTTGTTTTTTACTCGACTGCCAGGTAGGATTATGTTTTTCGCGCTTATCTTGTATGTTTTTTTTATGGAAATAGCCGGCAAACGAGCTGACGATCCGCCTGATGGTAAATGGCTATCGTCACCCATGGACATCAGCAATACCAAAGGCATCACTGATGCGTTGCCGGCCAAGAAAGAAAGAAGAAAACGAAAGAAAGAACTGGCTCTGAAGAAAAGTCTAAACTCTCGCCGCGGCGCCGTGAATCGGCAGTGTGAGCCATTTGGGTTAATGAACCCGTGCTCGGATTTGTGTCACAGTAGGTGTTGTGGGTATCTGTACAATTATAATATTAGAGCTACCCAATAAAGTAGTTGTCATCCGAGCGTCGGTGTTTCAATGCTATCACATGGTGGCAGCGGTGAATTTTACATTTTTACACGTATATTCGGAATATTTCGGTGTAATACGCGTAGTTAAAGTTGTGTTCGAGTGAAAATAATAGTATGGAACACGCGAGACCACCAGCGGAACTGTGTGTGGATGGCAGCCCCGCCAGCCGAGCTGACGCATGGAGGCGTTGGAAAACGCAATTTAATTTGTTCTTAAAAGCCTCCGGCGTTCATAAAGAAGAATCAGCGGTTCAGTCGAGCTTGCTCGTCAACCTCATCGGGTCCGACGGATTTGATATTTATCAAACGTTCACATTAGAGGATGGTGAAAAAGATGATGTCAAAGTGTTACTGAAGAAATTCGATGATTACTTCGGAGTTAAACCTAACATTACCCTCGCACGATACAATTTTTTTACCCGTAATCAAGATAACGGTGAATCTATTTGTCAGTACGTAACAGCTTTAAAATTATTAAGTAAATTCTGCGAGTTTTCGAAATTAGAAGAGGATTTAATTCGAGATCGTATCGTGTGCGGGATAAGGAGCTCGGTGGTGAGAGATCGTCTCCTAAGAGCTGAGGATCTGACCCTCGCCAAGGCGATAAAAATATGTCAAGCCGATGAATTGTCTTGTGACGGCAGCAGGCGGCTAGAAGGTCGTGAGATGAGTGGCAGCGCGAGCTCGTCGAGTCAGGGACTAGCGACCATCGATACAGTGGAGCATCGTGGGAGAAGCGGAGCCGCGACGCGGCGGCTCGGAGCCGGCTCGCGGGGCGCCCGCGCCCCCCCGCGTACTGCACAGCGACGTCAACCGGGGGGTTCGATGTCATGCCACGGATGCGGCCTACGATGTGAACCAGGGATGTGTCCGGCTAACAGTGTCAAGTGTTATGTGTGTCATAATTTCGGTCATTACGCTAGAATGTGTCAGATGAAGAAAGGTTCAAATAAAGTACATGAAGTGCTAGTTAAACATAGTGACTCAGAGGACGATTACAACGATTCGTTTTATATATCTATGTTGCATAACGTTTCTAAGGTAAGCTCGCCGTCGGATAAGAGGAACGACTGGTGCGAGACGTTAACGGGTGAGTGTGGAACTGAAAATTTTAAATTAGATACAGGGGCCGATATTAATGTTTTATCTTACACACGATTTTTGTCATTGGGATATGATCCGAAGATAATTTTGAACTGTAATATAAAGTTACAATCGTATAGCGGTGATATTATACCGGTAAAAGGTGTTTGTCATTTAAAGTGGTGGTATAAAAATGTTATGTACATTTTAAAGTTTGCAATAGCTAATATGGAATGTCAAAGCGTACTGGGACGACAGGCTTGTACCGATTTAGGTTTGATAAGGCGCGTGCATAGCATTAATATGTCAGAATTTAATGATTTGTTTACTGGGTTAGGTTGCTTGCCGGGTGAATATCACATCGTAATAGATGAGTCTGTACAGCCGGTGGTCAGTGCATCGCGTAAGGTTCCACTGAATATGAGAGAGAAGTTACAGGGGGAGTTGAGTAGGATGATAGAACTCGGGGTTATCAGAAAAGTCGATCATCCCACGAGATGGGTTAATTCCGTGGTTATTGCGGCTAAAAAGAACGGTGACCTACGTATTTGTCTTGACCCCCGGCCATTAAACAAGGCTATTCAGCGTGCCCACTTTCAGTTACCAACCGTAAATGAGATAGCGGCCAAGTTACACGGCGCGCAATATTTTTCTGTTCTGGATGCTAACTCGGGCTTTTGGTGTGTACAACTCGATGCTGAGAGTGCAGATTTGTGTACGTTTGCGACACCCTTCGGACGGTATCAATACCTGCGATTGCCATACGGGATAAATTGTGCTCCCGAGGTTTTTCACGCTAAAATTAAGCAGTTACTTGTAGAAGGATTGGAGGGAGTAGACTCTTTTATTGATGATGTGATCTGTTGGGGTAGAACAAAGGCGGAACATGACCAGCGCTTGAATCAACTTTTGAAAAGAGCGAGACAAATAAACTTAAAATTTAATAAAGATAAATGTAAAATTTGTGTGAATGAAGTTACATATTTAGGTCACGTGTTTAATAAGAACGGAATGAAACCAGATCCAGCGAAAGTAATCGCCGTAAAAGATATGCCCGCTCCAACCGATAAAAAATCTTTAGAAAGATTTTTAGGATGTGTAAATTATTTATCCAAATTTATACCAAACTACTCTGAAAATGTATATCCATTAACTCGTTTATTAAAGAAAGATATAGCTTGGAGTTGGGAATTAGGACATGAAAAAAGTTTTAGCAAATTAAAAGAATTAGTATGCAATGCTCCGGTACTGGCGTTGTTCGATGTGTCGCAACCGGTTGTGGTGTCGGTGGACGCGAGCGCGCGCGCGCTGGGCGCCGTGATGCTGCAGGCCGGCCGCCCGGTCGAATACGCGTCGCGGACGCTCACCGACGCACAGACTAGATATGCACAAATAGAGAAGGAGCTACTCGCTATTGTTTTTGCATGTGAAAAATTCCATCAATATATTTACGGAAATAACTGCGTTGTTGTAGAAACGGATCATAAGCCGCTTGAAAGTATATTTAAAAAGTGTTTAGAATCGGTCCCAGTTCGCTTGCAACGAATGTTGCTACGTTTGCAATGTTACGAATTAAAAGTTGTATACAAGCCTGGTAAATTTATGTACTTGCCGGATACGCTTTCGCGTGCGCCCCTTCCAATTTTATACGATGACAATTTAAGTAAAGGTATACGATATCAAGTAAATTTTTTGATTAGTAGTTTGCCGATATCGCGTAACAAATTAAATCTCATAAAAACTGAAACATTAAAAGACCCGGAATTATGTCGTCTTTTAAATTATATAAATAATGGTTGGCCCGATAAACGGAATAACGTTCCTAATAATTTAAAATATTTTTGGTCTATTAGGGATCAATTATTCTCAGTGGATAACGTTATTTTTAAAAATAAATTAATATTAATTCCTAATTCATTGAGAAGTGAAATGTTAACAATAATCCACGACGGTCATCAGGGGTTGGACCGGTGCAAGCGGCGCGCGCGAGAGGTATTGTTCTGGCCGGGCATCACGCGAGACATTGAGTTGTATGTTAAGAGATGTAAGGTGTGTCAGGAGAGTTTGAACGCACCGCATAAGGAACCTATGTTACCTGTCGACATTCCAACGTTGCCATGGAAAAAGGTCGGTACGGATATATTTGAGTATGGGAAAAAATATTATCTTATCATTGTAGACTATTTTTCAGGATTTATTGAAGTCAAGTTATTGGTTAATATTACATCGAGTACGGTAATAGATGCGATGAAGGAAAACTTCGCTAGATATGGCATTCCCGAAACTGTAATCAGTGACAATGGAACTCAGTTTAGTAGTCGCGACTTTAAAAAATTCGCTTCCTTGTGGGGTTTCGAGCATGTAACGTCATCTCCAAATTATGCACAATCTAACGGTAAAAGCGAGCGAGCAGTGCAGACTATAAAGAAAATGTTGATTAAATCTATACGTAGTGGTACCGATTTCCAATTAGACTTGCTGAGTTACAGAAATACGCCGCGCGATAATTTGAACTCTCCTGCACAACTATTAATGGGCCGTAGATTAAATTGTAGACTACCAGTTCATCCCGATTTACTTGCACCTCAAATGTGTACCGAACAGCAGCATAATGTACTTTTAGATAAACAACGTAAAAGTAAGCGGTACTACGACATTCATACAAGGGACCTGCCAGAATTAAATGCCGGTGATCACGTGATTATGGTTGATAAGCACAAAAGAGTCCGCGGACAGGTTTACGAAAAGTCTTATACACCGCGGTCGTACATCATTAAAAATAAGTTAGGTATGTACCGCCGTAATCGTCGACATTTGATTAAGTGCTTACCGGAAGAGCAAATGAGTATGCAAGTGAATAAGGATCAACGATCAATTACTAAAAAAGAGTGTTCGCCAGTTAGCGATGACGAGGAGTATGAACCCAGTGACGAAAGCAAGCTGGCCGCGGCCGCGGAGTGCCCCAGCGCCCTCAGCGCATCCGACACTAACTATGAGCCTCCTGTCACTCGCAGACGGGCGAAGGCTTTTTTGAATTTTTTTTAAGTGCTTTTGTAAAAAAAAAAAAAAAAAAATTTTGTTTTTCAAGTTTAGTTAAATAATACTTCTTCTCAAATAATATTGTACTTTTTTTTGTGTGGGAGGAGATAGGTTATAGGAATTTAAGGGGAAGGTGTTGTGGGTATCTGTACAATTATAATATTAGAGCTACCCAATAAAGTAGTTGTCATCCGAGCGTCGGTGTTTCAATGCTATCACAGTAGGGTCAGATAAAAAGATAATAAGATTTATCCATGAAAGTAAAGCGTATGTGTACGTCTTTCAGATAACGTGGTAATAAGAATTTGTAATATTTACAACTATTCACTAAATCAGGTGGCTAAAAAGGCCAATGTTATGCGCACATGCTGTAAATAAAAAAAAAGATAACAAGCAGAGCGGCTTCGAGCGAGTACAGATTTGCGCTTTTCGTATACTTACCTCACCTATTACAGAGTAAAATGTGTGTATTATTGACCCGCTACCACTACAGGACCATCCAGAATTTTTATTGATACATTCACAGAGATCCTGCAATAGTCATTATCATAATAAATTATTTATTTCAGGGTCTGCATTACCGTCGGAACAGAAGGCGCCAGAAAAACCCCAAAAATTGTTCCCGATATTCAGCGATCCCAATCCTGGGATGTCCACTCCCACCTCTAAATGTAAGTTACCCTTATATTTGTCTGGAAATGAGATGATGATGAAAAATAAACATTTGGGTGTCAAAGACGCTTATTTTTATCAAAGAAGTACAAAGTCAAAGTTATTACAATTTATGAATTTGTCAATTTTTTTTGTGCATTATATTTCAGTATTTTCGTTGTTCTTTTTCAAATTTACTCATAGAAGATTAATATTTTACTGACCATAGTAAAATATTCTATGATACGGGTAACCACAATATATTTAATATAATATTATGTACGCTGATATTTCAGTCTAGGTGCATTGATCTTAGTCACAGTAGAAATGAACTGACGACGTCGTAATATGGTGCATTATTAGTATTATTATTATTTGAATTTTCGGGCCTGGGACAGCTATCCCGGGGGCCACTGCGACCAGGCTTGATCTATTGTGGCCGTACCCGTTTCTGAGTTAGATCTGGTCTCCAAGTCCTACTGTCCGGACGAATAGTAGGATGTTCCTGGGTTCCAGATCTCTTACTCGGAAAAATCATCACTTATAATTCAAACATTTGTCTATTTCATAAATGTGTACCCCGCTCAGGTATCAAACTCAAGACCACTCAACAGACTGCATACAGAACTTTTTTTTATTTACAATAAATTAATGATTGACCACAATCCCACCTGATGGTAAGTGGAGATGTGGTCCAGGATGGTGAGCACATTAACTTAGTAAAAGCCTATTCACTCTTTTCTTGAAGACATCCACGTCATAGGTGGGTGGGTGCGAACGCAAGCAGGCTACAATCCTTCGCGGTGCGCATAACGAATGACGAAGCAAACCGCGTTATTATTATTAATAATAATAATAATTTATTTCTTATAAGAAGTTACACGTTGGTTACAGTTTTAACTTAATCACATGCAAATAAACATTTCGTTTTAAATTAACTCGTGAGTGTTATCGTCTTACCGTGATCGTACTTATTCGTATACACAACACAAGGTATCACATATCTACTCATTCACTTCTTTAACTGTATTTTTAGTACAATTCAACAACACTTTTTATAATTTACATAGATACATGTTATGGTAATAACTAAAAAACATAATACTTAGCAACAACGTACTTATTCACGGTCGCTCGATTCTATATTGTTTGTTGCGGGTAGATCTTTCCACGCTTACCTATCTACTGTTCTATCTACTGTACCTATCTACTGTCTTTTTTTTATGGAAATAGCCGGCAAACGAGCTGACGATCCACCTGATGGTAAGTGGCTATCGTCGCCCATGGACATCAGTAACACCAAATGCATCACCGATGCGTTGCCAGCCGAGAAAGAGAGAAGAAAAAGAAAGAAAGAACTGGCTCTCAAGCCCCCAGCCGGAACACGACGAGTCGTTTGGCGGCTGACTCATGCTCAAGGGTGGTAGCTATCCAGGCGAACCCCATGGAGAAATAATAATAGTAATAATGGTATTAATTAACAATTAAAATCAATATTACTAATATAATCCCTCGAGGGGCCCTACCACCAGCGGGCCGGATTTAGTCGCCTTTTACGACACCCATCTGGCGTGGGATTGGGGTAAATATTCTAAGCCGCCCCAATACGGCTAGAATATACAATACGGCTGTCTGTTGTTGTTACAGAACACAGAAAACAATTTAAATCGGAACTATTACAATTATTACACAATAAACAATATTATAGTATACAAGAATATTTAAATGATAAGGCTTTGAATGTACCTAATAATTTTAACGCTTATTAGAATTATAATTAATTTATTTAGTTAGATTTCCTATTGTTGACATTTATATTTAATTTAATAATTAATCCAAGTTATTTGACATTGTATCCTATAAAGATGAACATGAAATGTAAAAATCGTGTATCAAGTGCAATAGCAGTTATAAATGTAATAACTCTATTAAAGTAGAATATATAGAATATAAGATATAATAATATTTGTACGCCGTGATAACGGCATAGTATAGTGGTTTTACCAACTTAAACTAAGACCTATTATACAATGTACCTATACTATTACAAATAAAAAATTCATTCATTCATTCAAAAATTCATTCATTCATTCATTCATTCATTACGGACGCAAGCAGGCTACAATCCTTCGCGGTGCGCATAACGAATGACGAGGCAAACCGCGTTATTGTTTCAGCGTCAGACAAGGACAAGCGATCTCTGCTGAAGAGTGGTAGCGACCAGTATGTGATCGACGCGGGACAGAAGCGGTTCGGAGCCACGCAGTGCGCTGACTGCGGAGTCATCTATCAGGTACTGATAATACTGGCGAAACTGTATCAATCAATCAATCAAACAGTCATCTTTATTGTGGAATACAGGTACAATTAAAGGCAGGTATAACAAGTCAATAAATGGATCTCTGTATTCCCGCCACAAACCGGCATACAATCTATACTAATATTATAAAGAGGAAAGATTTGATTGTTTGTTTGCATTGAATAGGCTTCGAAACTAGCGAACCGATTTGAAAAATTCTTTCACTGTTGGGAAGCTACACTGTCCCCGGGTGACATAGGCTATATTATATTTTTTTCTATTTTTCTCTATAAAATTATAACTAATTAATAAAACAATATAAACAAAACCTAACATCTAAAACAATTACATTTCTTGTCAAATTATAAAATGTCAAATTTACCGACAATAAATTATAGTAATTGTCATTGATTTGTACAATAACTGTAAATTTTGAAATGTAGACAACCCCCACCGTTTGTTTTCACCAAACAGCTAAGAACGTAAGAACCATTTCACTTCGTCAGTTTTCAAACGAAACAACCGCATCATAATCGTTTCATTCATTTAGGAGCTATGATGCCAGACACATTCAACTTAAAACTTACTTAAAACATCCCTCTTTTTGCGTAGGGGATTAAAAATTATGTTTTATCAAAAGTATAAAATAAATTAAAAAAAAATTATTGAATCAAAGTTTTTATTCAAATGTTCCATGATGACATTTTTTCTCTCCTCTACGTATTTTATCGAAATACGGGACAAATATGAGACATGTAGTAATACGGGACGGGATGGTCAAATACGGTGACAGTCCCGTATATACGGGACGTATGGCAACTCTACAGATATGGCCAAAATAGCAATAGAAACTGTTTCTTATTTTATTTTATTTTTATTCTTTATATTTAATGCACCAACAAAATGAACACTGTGTTAATACAATAGAAATGTAGGCAAACAAATATATTTTAGAGGTTAGTGTCACTACAATTATAGGTACATACAACAATGTATGACAAAACGTAGGTACAAAATTATAAATGAAAGAAATTATGAAGATTGAAAAAACATCTAGGTACAATTGACTAAAAATTGATAAAGTGAAAGTTTATATATTATCACAGATGAGAACATTAATGTTAGTAAAATTATTAATTGTCACTATAAAATAAGTGACTTAACATTTTAATTACAAATAAATACTACTAACTACTTGATATTGTTTAGATCGGCGACCCTCAAGATGAGCATGACCACTTGGTGCACCACAACGCTTCTGATGTGCTGCGGTTTAATGTGAGTACCCTCTTGTTTATACATCATTTTTAATCGACTTCAAAAAAAGGAGGTTCTCAATTCGACAGATTTTTTGTTTGTTACCTCAGATCTTTCAACTGGGTGAACGGATTTTGATGATTCTTTTTTTAATCGAAAGTTGGTGGTTGCACTTAAAGAGCGAGATCTGATAATGGCATCCATGAGAAAACCATAGAAGTCTTAAAGCATTAAGTATGTGTGCGACAAATGGGACGAATAACTCAATATCACGCCAACCGATTTCGATGATTCTTTTTTATTGTTATTGGAAAGGATGTACTTCATTTGAAGTCGGTTTTTTTTTAATTTTAGATTATATCATTGAAGTATTATTACTAGCGTATAGAACCGACACCGCGAACACCATGTATGTCCCAATGCATTGGCGCCATGTGGCTTCAATCTTCAATGGATTCGTTCGATTTTGAAAGGAGAACGGGGGCTCAATTTTGAAAATGGAACCTCCCGGCGGGACACACATTTTGTTCGAGATGTCTGTTCTATGACATTATACTTCAATGGATTATATGTTTATTGTATCTCCCCAGGGTTGGAAGGAGGAGTGCGTGGTAGACCGCACCCCCACCAGTCGGGTGCTCCGCGTGCGCGGCACGGAGGGCGCGTGGCGGCGCGTGGCGGCCGTGTTGGCGCGCGTGGTGCACCCCGCGTTGGGGTACCATGAGACCCTGCCGCGACCGCCGCATACTTACACTGTGAGTCATGTTATACATCCTAATAATTATATTTTTGACGTGATAACGTCTATTAAAACGGAACGCCGGGCGCACGCACGAAAAATCATGACTCATCTGTCGCGTTACGCGAGCGAGCGAACAATGGAGAAAGCGTCATCTATGAACAAAACTATATACACAATTAAGGAATTTGCTGAAAAAATAGTTTTGTTCAGGAGTTCTAGATGGCGTTGTAGTATAAAGATAAAAGTTTCTAATTATAAGTTAATTTCCAGAGATAATATTATATTCGAGCACTACTTCATCAATGTTTTGTCATGACGTTGTCACGTTAAACTACCGTCCGTAAACCGACTTTACAGACAACAAATTTTTTTTCTTCTCTCTTTCTTGGCCGGCAACGATAGCCACTTACCATCAGGTGGATCGTCAGCTTATTTGCCGGCTATTTCCATCAAAAATAATAATAATACAATGCAAATGAGCGTTACAGACACAGACATAGATAGTAAAGTTACAGACCAATTCAGTCATAAATATTCATTCTTGTTTTCTTTATTATTTTTTTGTCTGGTTGAAATGTTTATGTATATTTTTTTCATTATGTTCTTGTGTGTACCTAATTGGCACAGAAATAAACGTTTTTCTTTTCTTTCTTTCTTTCTTTGTAATGTAATATTGTATCTGTGTGTGTGTTACTGTGTAAGTTGGTGATATTCGGGCCAATGATCTAAGTACATCGCACGTCATACGCACTCTACCGTCAGTTGTAACTTGCGTATTAATGTACGAAATCTTGCAACGGAGCGGCAACGTCGCATTTGCCTATTGCACTTTTCATTAAGCAGCTTGCATGCAATCGTCAAGTGAAGCGTCGTGGTCAGTAGGCCTAATACTTTCTGTATAAGTGTTAGCGCCTGCGTTGGTAGTACATTTTTATGCGACAAAAAGATATACACCTTAATTATATGATGGTAAGATTGAAAGTTCAATGAATCTCATTGTAGCTATACAAACAAGAGATACAATCTTATAAATATTAATTTCCTTAACATGCATCTTAACCTTCCTAATTTGTTTTTGAAGTTAGCAGACACAGACTTGAAAAAAGAACCAGATTGTCAGCAACAAATTCAGTGAGGCACCCATAGTAATACCAACTCCCTATTCGTACAAGTATCACACGCACACATTGACACCATGCTGTTATTAATCAGCCGCCATTGTACACATGGTAAGCGGGCGGCGTCACTCTCGATATGACAAGGTGACGTCTGTTCTTTTTTTAAGTTAGCAGCATAAAAATTTTTTACAACGATTTGTGTGTTCAATTAAATACAGTTTTCTATTCATTTAAGAATCCATATTTTTTTATCTCCAGGCATACCTGTACATCGAGAAGCGACAAATAGTGGGGTGTGTGGTAGTGGAGCCCAAGGTGAAGGCCTACAAGCTGATCCCCGGGGACCCTGACTGCTGCAGCGTTGAGGAATACCCCGTCAAGTGAGTACCATCACTCATGGACATAGCATATAGCCAATCTTTATCGTCCATTGTAATCGTAAATTGTAAATTAACTTACAGGGTCTTTTTTCCGTTATTTCTATTTTAAAAATAAGGCTAGCGCAAAATGTCAAGATTTTAAAGACAAATAATCATTTAAACCAGTTTTGGTCGGACTCTAAAAATTAAAAGAACACTTCATTCATCAAAGTATTTCTTACACAATAACATATTTCCTAACGATTTAAAAAATACACAAGTGATTGTTCAAGTTTTTTACTTCTATCGGCACTCCAATGCCTTTTGCCTTTTTTTACTTCTATCGGCACTCCTGGAATGTCTTTTGCCTTTTTTTACCCGAATGCTAGGAAGGGTTATGTTTTTCGCGTGTATCGAATGTATGTATGTGGGTAATATTCTTTATACCTCATATCTTCCAAACCACTGAACGGATTTATATAATTAAGATATCGTTAGATTCGTCTTGCTAACACAAGTGTTTTTGGAAAAAAACAAATATGATGGCTGTGAGATGCCATTGTTTGAAGTATCAAAAAATAGAAATAAATCGAATAATGCAATAAGGGTATTAAATTAAAGAGCTCATCATAAGGATTTCAAAAAGGTATTTTTTTTATCATGATAGTTTTTAATTTTTAAATTTTACTAGTTATATAACCAGCCCTAACGTTCCAGATGTGGAGTGTCCCGTATCTGGACGCACGCGAACTACAGACGACGGGGGGTCGCCCGGCGGCTACTAGACTGCGCGCGGGGCTCGGCCCTACGCAGCGGAGCCCTGACCCGTTCCGAGCTGGCCTTCAGCGCGCCCACGCCCCACGGCAAGGCGCTGGCCACTGCTTACTGCGGTACGGAGAACTTTTATGTGTATTTGGATTAAGCGGGTGATTGATGATTGAAGTTTTCAATAGTATGTCTGTGTGTAGTCTCTGGATATGATGCTGGTGCAGGATGGATGGTACAGTCGGCAAAATAATTAGGTATGCAAATATGATTCTAAAACCTGTAATAGGGATTTTGACACTGTAAATAAATATAAATGTATGTTTAAAGTATTAAGGGAAACATTAAAAAACCTATAATATTATTCTTTTGTCGTAATCAATCCCGATAAATTTAATGTGTATAATTAATTTAAAATGGTAAAAATAGTACTCACTGTCACATGACCTATTATAATACCTACATAATATTAGTATCCATAATTATAAAAAGATAATTAAGTAAACCACAGTAAAAAATAACACTACTTTTTTATAATATAATATGTCCACGGTATAAACTCAAACTATCAAATAACAACTTTACCAGAGATTATGCATAGACTATTGAGAACCAATTAATGTGAAACAATTACAAATATATTTTGTGTTTGTGTGCGTCTGTATGTATATACATTACTCAGCTCCACTCAGCTATGTATATATAAAATAATTAGATTATTGTTTTTGATACGTGTGATTTTATTCTGCTCAGCATTGCTAGGGACCAATAATGTAGTTGATCTTATATTTTTTAAAAAACCAGGTTATATATTTTCTAGGATTTTTAAAAAAAAATTTCGAGCAGTAGTTACCACGGCGTAACCGAGGTTTATCGATGACAATGCAGCCTCTTCCCGCTGACGCTGCATTTTACTGTAATTGCACACCATTCGGACAATAGCATTTCTTTAATTATTTTAATGAGTCTTGTACCAGCCTTTATTCCGTAAACACATAATTATTGTAACTCTGATTAATTTCTGTGATTAAATAAATTGTTTTTAAAAACATAATTTTCGTTCGCCCGAATTTAACTGGCGCAGTCGGTAGGATCGCGGTACTTTAGGGAAGAATCAAACTCTTTTTCTCTGGAGAAGACGGTTCCAATCGTCGTAAAACTGCGATCTTATAATCAAGAACCTAAGGGCGATATTCGCGGGAGTCCCGGAGCATTGGGAAGCCTGTTGCTGTGCAAGACCCCGGCAGGAGATGCAGTGGACGCTTTGGTGAGTGCTCAATAACTTCCAAGTTCCTTGCTCTATTTCCTGTCGTATTTTTGTATTTTTTGTATTTTGTGTGTATTTTTTATTTTCCTGTGTATTTTTCGATAGATACATACATATTACTATAACACTACTTTACACGTTTGTTATACGCTAAAATCGCGAATACTTCGTGTTTTGTGTGAATATTAGTAACACTTAAAAACGAAAAATAGAAACGTTTTTAAATAATATAAACTTGTTTATTTCTACACTTAAAGTAAATTTTAAAACTCAAAATGTCTCTTAAAGATTGTGATGCTGCTTTTAAAGTTGTGTCTGATTTAATGCCTAAATACGATGGTAACCCAAAGACGTTAAATTACTATATACGAGAGGTAGAGACCTTGCTAGCGTTACTGGATGATATGTCTAGGAGCCACCCCGCTGTATTGTGTCTTATTAAGAATAGGCTTAGTGGACAGGCTATAGACGCAATTGCTTATGAGGATAAACTTGTCTCATGGGAAGCTATTAAAAGTGCGTTATTACGTCGCTTAGGGGAACCTAGGAACGAAATTCAGGTTATGCAAGAGTTAACCCGTACGCGTCGCCTAAAATCGGAGGATGCTGATTCGTTTGGTAAACATCTTAGGGAAATCCTTGATATTTTATATTCAATAGGTAAACATTCAGATAAAAGTTACTATGAAAATATGGTTATAGAACAGTACGTTAATCAATTAGATTTTAATGTTTCCATAGGAGTTAGGATAGCTAAACCAACCTCGTTAGAATCCGCGATAGTTACAGCTAGGCAAGAGGAGGCCCGCTTATCTTTTAATCGTAATAATAATATGAATTATAATTATAATAATATGCAAGCAAAATTCAAGGAACCAAATAACTTTCAGTTTTATAACCCGAATCAATTCCGACCAGCAAATAATATACCACAGAGATTACAATTAACTAACCCTCCAATGCCGCATAGTAACCAACCTAACTATAATAATAACCGACAACCTTGGCAACACCTTCTAACACCTAATTATACGCCGAAACAAAATAATATGTCACCTCAACAAAGACAGCAGCTGATTAACTCTCTTCTGCCATGGAAGAACCGACCAGGTAACTTTAATAATAAGCCTAACATGCCTCAGAGAGCTGCCAACCAACCACGCAGTGTCTCCGACGTGACCATGAGATCGGTAGGTAAACCAAAACCTCATTTTGTGTCCGAAGAACTCTTCTATAGTCCTGATGAGCAGTATGCCGTGGAGTATAACCAACCTGGCTACGAGGACTACATGCCTTACGAGTGTTACGAGGAACAACCCCCTTATAACTTACCTGTTACTTCTGACGCTGAACAAGAGGTAAGTGACAATCAAAATTTTACCCAGGACGAGCGCGCAGACGACCCCAGGTAATTAAATTAAATAATCACGATAAAGACCATCTTCCTTATATCGAATTACCGGAGTTTAATGGCAAATTTCTAATTGATACTGGTGCATCGAGATCTATGATTTCCCCTGATGTTATTTTCGGAACTATTCTTGAATATTGTATTGAATATGAACCGTTTGAAGTAAGAACTGCCCATGCTACTACTAAGCACGAGCATGTCGCGTACTTACCCTTACCACCAGCTTTTAACTCGGATATATTTCATAAATTTTTACTCTTTGATTTTGACCCTAAATATAAAGGTTTAATAGGTTTAGATCTTCTTAAAGTTTTGTCTAGTAATATTGATCTAAAAAATAAAGTGCTTCATACATCATCAGCCGACATCCAAATTCATTTTGATTATCCTGCAAAAAAAATCAGAGTCGAACCAAGATGTAGTAAAATAATAACTGTTAAAACTAACTTTACAGACGGACAATACTTACATGATGATTTCCTTTGGTCGAACGATCTAAAATCACCCGCAGCAATAGTAACTGTAAAAAATGGTTTATTTAAAACTTCTATAATAAATTATAATGGTCAAAAAAAGATAATAAATAATGACACCCCTATTAACTTACAACCCTATTATTGTGATGACTCTAAAAATAATAACAATTATAAACTAAATAACATGAAAGTTAAAACTAATATAGATAAAATACTTACCGAAAACCTAAATAAAATAAGAACTAAACATATGAACGAGGAGGAGAAGCGCGAAATTACTAAGTTATGCTACCAATATAGAGACTTATTCTATTCAGAAGATATTCCTCTTACCTTTACTCATGCAGTTAAGCACGAACTTCGACTGACTGACGATAACCCTATTTACGTTAAAAGTTATAGACAACCCCCTCAACAACGAGCTGAAATTGCGAATCAAGTAAATAAATTATTAAAACAAGGTATTATTAGAGAAAGCGTATCCCCTTGGTCATGCCCTGTTCATATTGTCCCAAAAAAACCAGATGCTTCAGGCAATGTAAAGTGGAGGCTAGTTATAGATTACAGGAAACTAAACGATAAGATTATTGAAGATAAATATCCTTTGCCTAACATCAATGATATCCTTGATCGTTTAGGACGTGCTCAATATTTCACCACTTTGGATTTAGCTAGTGGCTATCACCAGGTAGAAATGCACCCGAAGGACGTAGAGAAAACAGCTTTTACTACTGAGCGTGGACACTATGAATTTCTGAGAATGCCTTTCGGTCTGAAAAATGCCCCTAGTACTTTTCAGAGATTAATGGACCATATTTTGCGAGGTATTAATAATGTCTTTACATACTTAGATGATGTTATCATAGCATCTACATCCCTTCAGGAACATATAGGTAAAATTAAAGAAGTATTTGAACGTTTTAAAATTCATAATCTTAAAATCCAATTAGACAAGTCAGAATTTTTGCAAAAACAAGTTAACTTTCTAGGTCATGAATTAACAGATACAGGTGTTAAACCAAATAAAGATAAAGTTAAAGCCGTATTGAATTTCCCTTTACCTCAAACACAAAAGGATATTAAAGCATTTTTAGGACTAGTAGGATACTACCGTAAATTTATCAAAAACTTTGCCGCATTAACTAAACCTATGACTATTTGTTTAAAGAAAAATCATAAAGTTATACATTCACCGGAATTTTTAAAAGCTTTTAATAAATGTAAAGAGATTTTGACCACCGATCCGATTCTAAAATATCCTGATTTTAATGAACCATTTATCTTGACAACAGATGCCTCTGATTTTGCTTTAGGTGCTGTGTTATCACAGGGTAAAGTAGGATATGATAAACCTGTAGCATATGCATCTCGTACTCTTTCAGATACTGAAACACGGTACTCGACGATCGAGAAAGAACTTTTGGCAATTGTTTGGGCCGTTAAGTACTTTAGACCGTATCTGTATGGTCGTAAGTTTACTATCTACACGGACCATAGACCTCTTACTTGGTTAATGTCGATAAAAGATCCAAATTCCAAATTAACTCGTTGGCGTCTTAAATTAGCAGAATATGATTTTAATGTTATTTATAAAAAGGGTTTACAGAATACTAATGCAGATGCATTATCTCGTGCAAAATTATTTCATAATAGTATGGAATCATTAGCAGTAAATCTTGATGATAATGAGGATGAAAATTTAATTGACAGAATTTTTGAAAATGTTAGGAATCAAGGCGGAAATGAAAACATAGTTAGTGAAAATATAGATAATTTAGATAATGGTAGTAATAGTAATAATAACGATAACATTATAGAAAGACCTTTATCCCAGTTACAGCCTGAATCTGATAGTATGAGTTTAGTAACAGTAGACCGTATTCCAATAGAGACAAATGAAGAAGAAGTAGAGGATAATAGAGCTCGAATACCTATCTTAGCAGATGCGATAGATAGACAGTTAAAGCAATTTCATATAAGATCAACACCCGGTTCTGTTTATAGAGTAGATAATAGATCGACTAGCACACGATACACAATTAAAGATGTTTTTATTCCAGTAAATAACACAGAAGAAGAAGTTATCAAATTTTTAAAAGAACATACAATTGCAGATAGAGTGTTCCATTGCTATTTTTATAATGAAGAATTATATCCTATATTTTCTAAAGTCTATTCTACAGTTTTTAACGATAGAGGCCCTAAACTATTTAAATGTGCTTTGCGTGTAACATTAGTAGAGAACAAAACCGAACAACAAGATTTAATTAAGAAATATCACGAAGGCAAGACGATACATCGTGGTATACAGGAAACTTATAAACAATTATTACATAAAAACTATCATAGGCCTAATATGTTATTAACTATTCAAAAATATGTAAATCAGTGTGATACTTGTCTTAAAGCTAAATATGAACGTAACCCATTGAGACCCCCGTAGACAAAACTAATGGTATACTTTTGCTGATAGAAGGAAAAGCTCGTAAACAAATAGATTCCTTTAGTCTTGCTTGTGTTTATAACATTACAGATTTACAAGTAACTACTAGTAAATTAACTGCATTATTTTCTAGCATTAAACTAGCAGAAATCCATTTGCCTACTAATGAATTACATAAAACTTATAAGGATCAAATAGCTCATACATTAGATTTAATTCATAAAAACCACATGTTCAAATAGATTTTAGTTTGCAAATTATTTTAGATAAGTTAATGGTATTAGAAGACGCGATATCATTTTCGCAATTAGGAGTAGTACACCCCAGTATAATCGCTCCGAAGAATCTAGTTTTAGAAATATTAAAATTAAAACATAAATTTTCTTCCTTTTCACCTGTAACAGAAATAAGTGTTAGTAATATTCACATAATAGAAAGATCAATAAATATTAAAGCAACATAAAAATATTAAAGTACACAGCAATCACTTACCTTTATCCTTGAAATCCCATCTATTGATAATAATGTGTATGATTTTATCCACCTATTTTCTATCCCTAATAAAAATAACCTTGCTATTATCCCTATATCCAAATACCTTATACTTGGAAGTAAAGAGTACACATATATGCGAGATGACTGCCGTCTCATCGATGAAGATACTCACCTCTGCAAGTCATTGGACATGAGATCTACTGAATCAACCGAAGATTGCATCCCATCTCTCATTCAACATAAAGAAGCAAACTGTACTTATGCTAGAGTAAATCTGAAGACAGCGAAGATACAGAAAATAGGAGAAAATAGCTGGATTGTAGTCAACAGAGAAGAAATAGTATTGAGAACTCAGTGTGGATCCAGAACAGAATACAGGAAGATACAAGGAGTCAATATAATCAAGCTCACTAATGACTGTCAAGTTCGTCTCAACAACACAACCCTACAAAGCCATATTAACACCATATACCTACATGATGTGATACCCGTACCGAAGGAACAATTAATACCGGAAGAAAATATAAAATTTGAGATAAAATTGGAAGATTCATCCCTGGACAACTTACACCAACTCATTACGGAAGCACAAAACTTAAAATACGAGGACGAAATCAGCTGGACTACAATGATGACTACTCCAAGCTGGACCTCTATTATATTCTACGCGATTATTACTGGTTTTCTGGCGTGGAAAATTTACAAATGGATTTCTGGAAGAAAAGTCAAAAAGACAAGTAGTAGCGAGGACGCTACTGGAAGCTGCAAGGTGCGCTTCCATCTTAAGGAGGGAGGAGTTACCACGGCGTAACCGAGGTTTATCGATGACAATGCAGCCTCTTCCCGCTGACGCTGCATTTTACTGTAATTGCACACCATTCGGACAATAGCATTTCTTTAATTATTTTAATGAGTCTTGTACCAGCCTTTATTCCGTAAACACATAATTATTGTAACTCTGATTAATTTCTGTGATTAAATAAATTGTTTTTAAAAACATAATTTTCGTTCGCCCGAATTTAACTCAGTTTTTGAACATTTTTTAGGACTTGAGATTTATTTTGCATTTAATATTTTTTAATAATAAGGATGATTGTTTTTTTACATTGTGTGTTCTTAGTTATTTAAGTTAGCATCAAAATGCTTTTAATGTAAGCTAGATTACAAATTGTGCCAATGTTTACCATTTATGTAAAAATGTGCCTTTTACCTAAGTCTAGAATAGTTAGGTTTCATTCAAATGAAAATAAGCTTTGAGTAAGTAAACTTGGGACTTTTTTGGATCTAGAAAAAAGAAATTACCCATGAAATTATTCTGTAGTGATCGAACTTATTCTTAATTCTGAAGCAGTGAAGTGGTTTGAAAAAAAGGATTTTGTTTTAGGGATTAAAATTTAAATTCCACAAGATTTTTTTGATGTAAATACTATTTACTAGATCGGTCTCTCATAATGGAGTTTAGGCAATGAATAGTCAACCATGCCTTCGAAAACAATGGTGAACTATAAGTTGATACGGTTACCTACCCTTATTTCCTTATTAACAATAGATAGTATTCATTTAAAATACTACAGTTCTTTCCTAATCAGCCAACATGAAAATTTTCGGTAATTTTTATATGAAAACCAAACATAGCCATGTGATAGTTATACGAGTATCTACATTTTGATAAGAATTTTTCTGATAAACAAAAAATACTTCAAAAACAATCCCGTTGATTATGTATGTATATGTATCTGTTATCCAAGCTTCATTTTTATCTGGAGGACTTATAGGAAATCTTATTCCTAACTCAATGGGATTGTTTGGTTTTGCTCTCTATAGACATGCAGGCCAGTTAGAGACGACCTGTCGTCACAGTTTCAATACGCTTATTATAATACTATAGTTTTAGAAAATGTACTTAGGTTTTTCCCCTGAAAAAGTGCAGGTGTGTATATTTTCTAGCTAGGATTATTTTTTTGTTTTAACTAAGTGACAATTTTTTTTAAATATAAGTTGCCGTTTTAGAATGAAAGACTCGGGGTCACCAATTTTCTTTTTTTTTGTCGCCTGGTATACGTCTACACTTGATAAAGTACTTTTGCAATTTAGTTTGAATAGAAAACTAATGAGATTTTGTCTTTGGATTTGTTTGGTCGTTTGAGTCTGGTAATAGGTAATTTTGTATAATCCTGCGGCTAATACGCTTCACCACGAAAAGTGTGTTCTAACAATTGTGATAGACACTTGCGTCGGGGGTTAAAAATCGCTGAAGGCAAAGGCGAAGTACTATGGCGACAACCTGAAAACGAATGCCGTAACTTCCACAGTCCTGTGTTCAAGGCAAGCCCAGTTGTATCGTACAACCCAGGATCTCGGGTGTCACCGGATATAATAATATAATAAGAACCGTAAGTTTATAAATTTCCTAAAATTTTCTAGGAAATTTATAAACTTTCGTAAGATTCTAAACGAGACATAAATTTTGTTATTTTACGGTCACATTTTCGGAAATTGATAAACTTACCGAGCTCACTCGTAAAATAATAAGTGACCAATAACCAAACACCATATGCGCTCTGATTGGTTGAATAAGTCACGTGCTCCTTCTCCTTTGTTGACGAAGTGAAATTTGCCATAGAGCTACGAAAGTTTTAAGTGGCCATGACCAAAACTATGACATGATTGCACACGAAATCGAAGTTGGCGAATAAGATTCTTCTTTCGATTTCAGTTTTTTTTTTCATGGCGAGGGGCTTCGCCATAGCCGTCGACGGAACCCCGCGAAAACCTATCCTTCTTTTGATTTCAGTTCAGTTGTTTTTTCATGGCGAGGTGCTTCGCCTTAGCCTTAAAATTAGAGGTCATTATCATATTATGTAAAAAGTAACCCTGTATGTCACACCCGTACCGCTTGTTGTTGACGGCGCTGCTCTCGAAGTTGTAGACGAATACAATTACCTGGGACAGGTGATCCAGATGGGTAAGTCCAACTTTGAGAAAGAAGTCACTCGTAGAATCCAACTCGGATGGGCTGCGTTCGGGAAACTGCGTCATATCTTGTCGTCCAAAACACTACCTCAGTGCCTGAAGTCGAAGGTGTTCGAGCAGTGTGTGTTGCCAGTGATGACATACGGATCCGAGACGTGGTGCTTTACTATTGGCTTAATCCACAAGCTCAGAGTAGCGCAGCGGGCTATGGAGAGGGCTATGCTCGGTATTTCTCTACGTGATCGAATCAGAAATGAGGAGATCCGTAGACGAACAAGGGTAACCGACATAGCTCAAAGGATTAGCCGGCTGAAGTGGCAATGGGCTGGCCACATAGTGCGAAGGACCGATAACCGTTGGGGAAGAAAGGTCCTTGAATGGCGCCCACGTCTCGGAAAAAGGAGCATAGGACGCCCCCCGACCAGGTGGACTGACGACCTGAAGAAGACAGCGGGTATCCGCTGGATTCAGAAGGCTCAGGACCGGTCAGAGTGGCGCAAGTTAGGGGAGGCCTATGTCCAGCAGTGGACCTCCAAAGGCTGATGGATGGATGGATGGATGGAACCCTGTATTATAGGTACCTAAATAGTTTTAAAGTAAAAATACTGTTAGGTAGGTAATCGAAACTGATAGATTTATAGTTTATAGTTTGGCAAGTCTGATTGTACCTAAGTCTATGGACACAAGCATTGCCACTGTCAACATCGACCAATCAGAGTGCAGTGTGTTATTTTCCGTATTTTAAAGAAGCGTAAAATTAAAAGCTCTTCTGTGATTGGTTGAGCCGTTTAGAATCTTACGAATGGGCAATCCGTTAGTTTATAAATTTACCACGAGACGTCGCAGATTGATAAATTTCCGAAAATGTGGCCGTAAAATAATACAATTTATGTCTCGTTTAGAATCCTACGAAAGTTTATAAATTTCCTAGAAAATTTCTTATTATTTTCCGGTGACATATACACGGTACATATACCAAAACAATTTTTTTTTACAATTTTTGTGTCTGTTTATTTCGGCTAATCTTTGAAATGGCTGGACTGATTTTGACGGGACTTTCACTAGCAGATAGCTGATGTAACTTAGGCTACTTTTATTTTAGAAAAAAAAACGCGATAAGAAGTTCGCCGGGTTATCTAGTATATAATATTTACCAACAAATAATATGAGTGTTAACAGCTGCAGAGTGATGATAGTAAAGCAATGATAGTAAGCTGGACTTTCGCTGTATAATTTTTGTATTACAATATACATAATTGTCATTGATCCTGTTAAAAGCGTAGGTCTGATGGTTCAATCCACGAACATAGAATTGTATGAAACTTTTCCCATTACATCATACTAAAGTATTAAATAACAAATTTCTTATCTGAAAATTTATTTTATTACCGAATTTAATATTCCTTAACTATTGGTTGCAGAGTACGAATATTTTCTGGTAATTGAAGATCATAAAAATTAATCATGAATATTCTCAATTAAGTCAGTAATTGTTTGAAAAAAAATTAAAACTACATCATGGTGTTAAATGGCCGTAACGTTGTTTTCGTGGAAGTTTCTCCATGGCTGAGTGTAATTAGTTATTCTTTACTATAGTACAATAGGGATGTTGACACTAATTGTAAATTAATATTTATTTATGTTTAAAGTATTAGTGGAAAAGGCCTAAAATATTATTATGTTATCGAAATCAATCACAATAAATTAAATATCATTAATTTGAAATGTTAAAAATAGTACTCACTGTCACGTGATCTCAAACGCCATTTTGAAAATATGACGTAATTGTTCGTATTTTAAAAGCAAATTCAACAAACTTCATTAAACGGCTTTGAATATCGGTTAGTGACGTCACCTGACGTTTTTGGTGGGAAAGATATTGATTTCTGTTTATCAATTTTTGTTTTTAAACGGAATGTTATTATTTTTATAATATTTTTTCGTGAATATTAAAGTCCTATTTATGAAATAAAATTGAATTCTAAAATTAGTCAACAGCCCTATTACATTTTTCATTTATATTTCACGGAATTATTACTTACTTCAAAAACTACGAAAGTTTTTGGAGGTATTTTCTCTGTTCTTCCCACGTCATAATACTGCAAATGTTCTCTCTGTGCCAAGTTGCATCCTAATCCGTACAACTGGCGCGCGTGATGGAAATACAAACATCTTATCATCTCAACAAATTATTACCGGTAAGATTTGTAGGAATCTTTTCGTGGATTGAACTATACATCAGTTCTGGATTTGTCAATCGGCCGTATAGTTCGCGATTTCAGATGATATATTATAGATGATTTTTCTATTAAAAAGTGCCGTAAAATTGTAATTCTTGTTTTTTTATACACTTTGTGACTAATTCAGTGCCTTCCTTGCTAAGAATGGAAAATTATTATTTTAGAAAGGTACATGAGGCGGCGGAAATAAATTGGCCTACACTCATAAAAAATATAAATCCGGCACTGCTATGCATACAACCGAGTCTTTCCAAAGATAGAACATTTACGTAGACAACGAACCTTTCCCGTGCCGCCATATATGTAAATAATATTTATTTGTATTATAATATATGTACCTCTAGGTTTTATTATTGCAAGTCATGAATTGGTTAATGCCTCAGCGATGCCAACGGTTTGTTTTTATTTTAATTTTATTTTCTGTGTGTGTCTGTATCGTCAGTGTGGTTAGCGTGAGTTTTATCGTTTTATGCTCTGTTTTAGTCGTTGACAATTGAGACTATGCCTTCAAATTCTGAATAGGAAAGTCAATGACCTCTAACTTAAATTGTGACTCAAATTCTTAGTCATTCCTATTCAGAGTTTGATACATACATATTTGGTTATTTTTGAAAGTTTGATATTTTTATTTTCGTCACAATTTTTAGTTCAGTGTACCCGCTAGAGGCGCTGTACTGGTAATTCATAATAGTTCATACAATTCTAAATTGTAAAGATTTGTTTCAATTATAATAACATTATGAACTGTTGCTACAGGTCGATTATTCTGTTACTTTGTGTACTAATTAAATTGTAATGTATTTATTGGTATAATGATACAGCGATTATTGCTCATGTTATGTGCACTATTGTAGAAAAAAAAAACAAAAAGAAAAAAGGAATGTTTATAAAATTAAGTTCAACGAATATTAACTATTTTTTTGTACCGATATTTTATGATATTTTGGACAGTCAAGTACCGTATTACGACCTTTATCGAATATCGGTAAAAAGTAAAATATTGAGTACTGGTTACGACTGAAATTTTATAATAATTATTGTATTAAACCTACACAAGTTGATGTGTTCCAGTAATCGTCCTGTAAGCATTAAAATTTTAAAACTACTTAAACTGATGTAAATTACATTTGATTACATTCGGTACAAATGCATGTAATTTGGTTTTAATAAAATTATTTTTGATACACTTTCGTTTTTACTTACTACAAAATAACTCGCATAATAATTTTATGATATAGACGCCACGTCTCTGTTTATAATAATTTACATTAATGAAATTTTCAAGTATTAGATACAGAAATTAATAAAAATGTAGGTCATTTGACTTAAAAAAATGTTTTCTTGGTAGGAAATGATACTGGAAGCATAAAAGCTACCTAATGAGAGGGGAGGTGAAAAAGGAAACAAAAAAAAACCACAATTTTAAAACAACATTTATTTTTACATACATTAAGTCGGATTCAAAATGCCTGAAACATACTGATCTCTGTGTACACATCAGTTATAGATTATTAATTTGATGGACAGTAAATAATATATTCTCTGCGATTCTCTGAGAACAATAAAATTATAAAGCGTTGTTATTTTAACAACCACCTCGTAGTACACTACTATACACGTAAATATTAAAAATTTCATTTTTAATCTTTAGGAATTTCATTAATTAGGTATATTTTTAAAATTAAATTTGTTAAAAATATAGATTTTCAGTATATTAAACGTATGTAAGTAGACCTCGCGTCACGGTGATGTGTTTCCAATATAAACGTGTCGCTAAGCTACGAAACGTCCTAGATACGCATTCCAAACGAATCGTCTACCAAAAAATTGAGAATAATTACGTTCGTACTACGAATGGAAAAAAATCTATGAGCACTAATTATAAATGCCATCGTCTCAATATCTAGAGCGAGAGCTCGCAACAGTAAAACTTTACCAAAATATCTGCAGCCATTTGGTGCCCTCGCTCGGCGAAAACAAAACTGAACCCCACATACGTATTGTGCGCAAGTACATTCACTTATCTACTATGAGAGATAATATTAAAAAGGATAGTTCAATACCACAGACTTAAAAAAAGAACCAGACGGATTGTCAGCAACAAATTCAGTGAAGCACCCATAGTAATACCAACTCCCTATTCGTACAAGTATCACACGCACACATTGACACCATGCTGTTATAATCGGCCGCCATTACCGCGTCGGATTGGTCGGACCGTACTAAAAATTACGCACACAGCGGGCGGCGTCACTCTCGATAAGACAAAATGAAGTCTGGTTCTTTTTTTAAGTCTGTGTTCAATACTATTTGGTTATTGGCAACGGACGTTACAATACCTAGTCAAGAGCAGACCACGCCACTAGTTTTTACGCTACTTATCCAAAATCCTGTCGAAGTGATCCAACCGAGAATCTAAAAACGCTCCGACACTGGCAGTATTTCATCTACGAATCGAAAACCATAGAAAATGCTTTAAAACTACATTATATTACATGACTCACGTGTTATTGCGTCCACTTATCGTACGAGGGTGGGTCGGGTGACAATATACAATTTAGAAACCGACAATATATCAAATTATTGCACTTATCGGCGTGTTGGTACCTGGAAGCTTGTAATGAGCCTTGGAGGTCTACAATTGTACGAAAAATGACAAAATAACGCCTCGCAATTATAATGTAGAAGATGTTGGTATTAATAAACGAAATAAAGTGGTTACTGAGAACTTAGCAACATTAAAACAGCTTATAAAAAGTTATTGCTTCCTCAGACAATTAAGAAAAAAAAAACAAATAGATATGTATGGCCAGTCATCACAAATCTAACAAAATCATATACAACTAAAGAACGTTCCTTCAAGCACAAGCTTTGCCGCATTTTATTATTTTTAATGCTAAACCACTAACGTCCAAGGCATCAATTACGAACCACAGAGTACTGCAACTGCCCTCTGAAACCATAGACAATAGCACAGAGTACTACACGAGCTATTCGAGTGAGATTCGCGAGCACCTGTCCTTACACCGTAGGATAAGTGTGTTGTGCAATGTTATAATCGTGTTAGCGTACCTAATGTCGAATGCCCTCACCGTATTAATATAAAATATTAGTATGTGCACGCGTTGTCACTCCTTGACGGAAATAATGTTGGAGAGAGGAGTTGTTGACCACAATTATCTAGTTTTTACTGTGACAAAGTTCAGCAACGAATTGGCGATACACATTTCTGTCAAAGAAGTTTTTATCATTAGTTTGATGTGAGTAGCTACTCTGACCGTATGTGAACTTAGTTTTTAAACTACGAATTATACTTTGATGTTTTATATAAAACTTAACATTTTACTTGCGTTTGATCTAGTAAATTTGCAAGTACGATCATACATCGGTATGAAAAGTAATAAAACAATAAATAACATTTTATTTTTGGCCCTAATAAATCATCAACTCCGCAATCCAACTCAAATAGCAGTATAACCGCATTGAGTTGGTTCCATCCACCTTGGAAGCTTGTTCCGTCAACGGGGCAAATAGGGAAATTAGTTTTTTTCCCGGTACCTTCGACGTCGACGTTAAATAGTCTAGTTTATTGTGATCAACAAATGATCCTTTCCCATGTTATTATCGGTAATGTTTATTTTTGCTAGGATACGTCGCCGTAAACTTTAATAAAAGAAGCCCCACTTTATTGGGGCTCCGTCGACATGACTCCATAGATATGAATTTTATCAAGTTATTTGGAAAAATTATTCATCAACTTAACTTCCTTCACGAAATTATCTGTAACATATACCGGCACAAACAAGTCGACACCGGGGTAAAAGGAACTATAATTCCCAATAGCCCCGTTGCCGGGACAATCCTGGGAATAGAACCAACCAATACCCAACTACAGCGGGGGAAAACTGCACATAAAGAAACCTTAGCACTACTTCAATCCACTTCATATCGCGATACGCTAAAACTTACTTAAATAGCTACCAAATAGTTTTTTATTAAGTTACATATACAATAAGTATTTAAGACGCCATATTTATTTAATTACACAATGAACTATGCGCGTGGTGCCGGACGAAACTCGCTAATATTGCACAGGATATAACGTTATTTGATTATTCAAAAACTTGAAATAAATTTAACACTATATTATTCAAACTTAAAATTACGTAAGCTAATACCTATTTATTTCAAAGTGTCCTAAAACAAAGCGATAGAATACGGATGGCGTAATATTAAAAAAAACGAAATCTCCCGGCACCGAGTAAAGAAATTATATACCTCAATTACGTTATAATTGCCTACTATATTGAAATATAAAATTAAACGTATTAAATTAACACAAGTGGTAATATATGTATATTATTAAATTATTAAATATTTAAAAACGATTGTTACTAACTGAAAGTCTGAAAGCCATTAGCGTATGTTATATTACACTATGCTAGGAAGGATCAGGTTAGCTTGCTCATAGAGACATACACTTGTAGAGTTTAACATGGTAACATCGTATCGGTGTTTCGGCTGGCAACACTTAATTTATGGCACATACAAACCGACTCCAGCTAGACATTATTATATTAAGGACCATAATATACCGAAAGTATTAAATAAAATATCGCTAACTACAATTTAATAATAATATGCTTTATATTCCATTTATAAACGTAAACAATTCTCAACATAATTATTACGTATTAAAAAAAAACACTTGCACGGCAATAGTAATTCTGACACATTTATTAATATTTTGACAACCATAGTAAAAATAGACTAAAATTTGGATTACTCTTAAACCATAGACAAAATTAACGATTCATTTATCAATAAGATCTCTTACAGCGGTCTATCCTAACACAACAAGGTAAGTACATAACCAATCGATAAATTAGAGTTTAATAAACAGTTAGTTACAAGCTAATTGTATGTCCGACTTCCAATCAATTCAAAACATATTTTTAGGGTTCCGTACACAAAAACTAAAAATGGAATATCTTATAACACATTCCTGTCTGTCGGTCCGTGTATCTTACAAAGCCTATTTTCTCCGAATTACGACATGAAATAAATAAAAGTTTAATGATAATTTTGCTAATTAAAACTTCCCAATCTATCTTCACACATGTATTTTTGTAGAAAACATTAAGTTACAATGAAATACATAAGTATTCATTTTCATAAAATAACCTTCATTCAGAGTCAAATGGAAAAGAACAATATTATATAAATTGCACGGAACCCCATTCGCGTAAGTTCGACCCAAACTTTATATTTTTCTTCATACATAACCGAAATGTTTTAAATACTGCTACAATATTCCCGGCCCGCATCTCATACGAGCTTTCTATTAATCTTTGGACCTTATATTCTAAAAGCTCCGTACACTAAGTTTATCAAGCGAAGCTCTGGTTATTATCAGTTACTCAAACGGCTAACACATAACCTAACCAAAGAGTTAAATTACAAAAAATAAAATAAAATTAATAGATGGAAGACGTAAAGTTAACAAACTAAAATAAACTTAAATATATTCGTCAATAAAATTAATAAAAACACGGATATTTTAACAAAATATTGTGTAATGTGATGAGAATTCGCTGAAACGTAAATTCAATATTAAATCACATAATATCGCGTCTTGCAAATCATATCATTCAATATTAAGTTTAACTAACTTCATCATAAGGTCAAATTTACCGCATCAATACTTATTAAAGTTTCATCCATCCCAAAATCTAAAATTAAATTTACGCCCCATCAACTTCTCAAACGTCAATAAAAATCTCATTTCGCAGAAGAATAACAAAGAAATATATAATCCACGCTCAAAAATATACAGACACGAAATGTATTCAGAGATTGTAAAGATTCCACTAAGTTATAACAAAAAAAAATCTATACAAATTGTATATTTGGCTACAAATATTAATTTTAATGTTGAAGCTTAATAAATAAAACCCATGTTTGGGGATGTCCCTATATTTTTTCATGTCGACTATTGTCGTCAAACGTGTCTTAGCGTCAAACATTGTCTCAAATAAAAGTTCAACATAGCAAAATATTGCAGATTTTCTAATGATCAATATTGAGATCTTAAAATACGTACATATTATTTATTATTATCACAAAGGAGTCGACTTTTCCGAAGTAAGATAGGGAGATTACATTTAATAACTTCTGCGCGCCTATTATGAACTTTTATAAAACCATTCATGTTCCAGGCAATTTATTTATCGGGATTTGAACGACGTATGATTGGCTAAAAAGTGTCACGTGACCGCTTTTGCAACACTAATTTGACGTTTACACTGGAACTTGGCTGGAATTAACAGTTCATAATAGACCTGATATTTACACAATTGATGTCGACTATATTTCGTATTAAGTTGTTCAATAAACATGCAATTTTATCAGTTCCACGACAATAGTCCACAGAACTCAACACATTATAGACAAAAAAAACATAAATAAACAATTATTTTGTGTGAAATTGGTAACATCTGTTCCAACAGCCCCTCGCGAACAAGCATAGAAAATTATTGATATGTGTTAATAATAAACTAACATAAAATTAATATTTAAAATATATGCTTTAGGTAGGCGCGTGTCGCCCTCTGTGGTACGGACGTTATAACTTAGCCATCGTCATACCGTCAAAAAATTATAGAGAAATATAAGATTTGTAACCAGAGTTATATCAAGTATAGCTGATAAAACTTCACATGAAATGGTAATGAGAAATATGAAATTAAAAATCAAAATATCACAACTTGTTACCTTTGTTATGTATACACATTGAGGTAATATTAACATAATAATATTATACTATCTTCGTGATAAGAAATTTTTACATTAAGCATTTCGCGGTTTTTCTCAACTAATACATAATTATTTGAAATTTATTAGCTTACTAGCTTTTGCCCGCGGCGTCGCCCGCGGAAGAAATCGATTTTTTACTAATTCCGCGGGTACCCTGAACTTTTCCGGGATAAAAAGTAGCCTGTGTGTTAATCCAGGGTATAGGCTATCTACATTCCAAATTTCAGCCAAATTGATTAAGTAGTTGTGGCGTGATTGAGGAACAAACATACAAACATCATAAACTTTCACATTTATAATATTAATAGGATTATGTGTCAGTATTATTAATAAAACTTTTATACCTGCAATTCGGACATGTTTGCTACAAATACTAATACTGATTATTTATTCCCTATTATTATTATTATAACAGGATTGTCGTATTACAAAGCAAATTCAGCCCGTCTCTTTCTGTATTACCTTTTATTCATTTGTTGGATAAGGATAAATATATTGATTTTAAAATCACTAAACAGAAATTTGTGTGAACTGAAAAATATTTTCTTCTTGTAGTTGTCTTAAAGTCGATTGGAATAGTGCCTAGTTTTTAATTGTGAGAGTGAGACATAGTTACGTATCACCCATACGAGTGACAGTGACAGTGGCTAGGTTAGAACGTCCATTCACAATAATTTAGGTACACTAAAATCTAGCCTCCGTCAAGTTTATGCAAACATGATCCTTAATATAAACAATGGTTACTAATATTCAACAGACTGCCCCTTTTTATAAAATATGTTATATAACTGTTATAAAGTAATACAATAAACATATATGTATAAAAGTTGTGCGAGTCTAAACATATACAAGTAATGTGCGATTGTTTCTATATTTGTGCTTGCTAGTTGTGTGATGAACATATTATACAATCAAACTTATTTTTATAATTATTTATTTAACTTGAGGCTTAACGTAAGCTTTCTTTAGTAGGGCATCTTGATCTAAATAGTATATACAAGGATATCTCAATATATATAATCTTTGGTGCGTCCATTTGTGATTATGTATATTTTGTACGCATTGGTTTATAGATCTTTTAAAATCCGATAAAAGTCGCTTTTAAAATACCATATTTAAAGTGGTCATTTAAATAAAATTTTAATATATTGCGCAACTGTGCCATATATTATAAAACACAGGCACAAAATATGAAATAGTTTACTATACAAGGGGCAGTCCATGAAATTAGGATTGGCACTCACTATAAAACTTTACAACCGCTCCGAGAGACCAGACTATTACGTCACTACGTCACCAGTTACACAATTTCATTATATTATACACATAATTATACTGTGTAATTATATAAATATAAATTTAATATAATCCTACCCACACGCGCCTTAATTCCAGTAAGTAACTCCGTTTTCCTTATTCCATAGAACTAGACCCTAAAAATCAAATCCATAGGCAATTCTTGCGTTCCGTACACAACTCTCTCATTCATTTATAATCTGTAATCATTTATGTATTAAAATAATCCTACACCTTTTTATGCACGAGATTTTTAACCTAACGTCTTAAGTTGACAAGTAATTTTTTTTTCTAAATAAACCAGTTCTGTATAATTTAAACAATATAAATATAAATAAAGATTGTTATGTACCGACAAGAATGGTGACGTAGCGACACATTCCAAGTTCAAATTTAAAGTTGCCAGCGACAACGCCATGAAAGCGATTCGGGAAATTCTTATAAATATCCTATACATAAGGAGTAGGCACTACAAAGTCCTAAAACAAAACCTACGAAAACTTCACATTACATTTTCTTTGTACTACAATAATAAGATGTCATAATTATAAACATGTAATAGATAAAACAAGGAACCAAGCAAATAATAATTTTTTTTTTAACATTTGTAATATAATGTTATAATAGTAGAAGACAATTTGAAGAATATCCATGCATGCATATGCCAAGTATAGAGAACAATATAATATGTACTTTTCTTCTATATATATTTTTACTAATCCTGTTCTCATTACAGGCATGACGTCACTATAATATGGTATCATTTATAATCTATGAAAAACCTCTGACATAATATGATGATAATTTATAATCTACACTACACACGATCTAATAGATGCATAGAAACATTTAAAAAATGAAAAAGTCACATAATAATATGCATTTTTTTGTTTTCGTTATACCTACGTAATACAAAAATGTAATAATTATATTGTATTATTGCAAGTACTACTACTCCCTATGTATACTGCAGGCCAAAGATGCACAGATAATACTATATATTAATCAACATCTCGATAAAAATACCAAATTAATTAACTTATAAAATGTGTTACATAACATAAATACATACATGTTGTACAAATAAATGATTTGTTACTTAAAGAAATATAATGGTATACCTGGAAAATACTTGCAAATAATAGCTTTATAGTATAAATAAATAAATAATTTGTTGCATAAATATATCCTTTTAATCATAAAATATGTAACATAACTTATAAAAGCAATATTTTTTGTACGTATCAAATAAATTATGGTAATGTAATATAATTATAATCTGTGAAACGTTTCCCCAACTGTAAATTATCTGTGCAACTTGGAACTATCCGTGCTGGCTCTTCGGATCGCGGCCTTATAGTTCGATACATCACGTGATACCTACACAGTATATATATATATTATGTAAATTATGTTATATATATATATATATATATATATTAATATAGTTGCGTATATTAATGTTGGTGTGCGGTGTCGCCGGCCGGACGAGGGAGGGGGCGACTGATAGCTGCTTCACGGTATATCTTCTGGAAATATGTATTATCTTTAGTCAGTTGGGAAGCATTGACATTATATTATTTTTTTATAACGATTCCCTGTGTCGTGGGTGCCATGGACAACACACAATACAAGGACATTCACACCCAGACCGAGAACAGAAATTCAAACTCATCATTCAAATTTCCGCCTCGCTGGGAATCGAACCCAGGATCCTTGGTGCGGCGATCCTACATAGTAACCATTGCACCAGAAGGGTCGTAAACTTTGGATATGAACAAAGGCATTACCAAGAAAGAAGAGAAAGTAAGAAGAGTAGTTTGGCAAGTGACTTAAGCAAGACGGAGGTAGCTTCAGGCAGGCTTCACTGAAAGGTAATAGTTTTAATTGTAATAGTTTATAATAATATATTAAAATAGCCAACAAGCGGGCCGACTTCTGTCGTCTCTTACGTCACCCTAGTATACCGGCATGAGGTTGGGATCAGTAATCTTAGTAAGATCTATAAAGCGAATTTAAACTTAAGACTTTGCTCAGACAACAGTCAAATGACTGACACTTTGCTAATATGAAAATATTACAAAACAGCTAACGTTAAGGATGATTTAGGACCATTATTTTTGTTCGGATAATTTGAAGTCTGAGCCTAAGCAAGGTTTATAGTTCTCACCCTTGTGACGTCACGGCACTACGACCATACCGTGACAGTGTGAAAAGGGGCTTAGCCGCCCAAATATCACTTCATGTGGACACACACACACATGGATGGACACATTCTGCGTCTCTCTTTGTATGTCTTTCTCTTTATTTCTGTCCGTCCGTCCGTCCGTCCGTCCGTGTGTGTGTGTGTGCGCGTGCGCGCGTCTTTCGCTCTCTCTCTATGTCTCTGTCCGTCCGTCCGTGTTTGTGTGTGTGTGTGTGTGTGCGTGTGTGTGTGTCTCTCTCTGTGTGTGTGTGTGTCGTACCGCTAGATGCGCCGTTAGAGCAGCTCGTACTGGCGCAGGTGCATGCGCTGGATGATGTCGCGGCAGTCGTTGAACACGCGCTTGATGTTCTCCGTGTCGACGGCGCACGTGAAGTGCGGGTAGCAGTAGTGCTTGCCGTCGCCGCTCGCCGTACTGATGCGCTGCGGGTGCGAGGGAGACGGTAACACTTGTTAGCTTCACGACGATTACATTTATCATTTAACGTGATATCAGAAGGCCTCTTTGTTGTTTTAAAGGTTTCTTTGACTAGTACCGCGTGAATTGTTTAGCAAAGGGACATCTAGCGGCCGAGCCCCGGCTGATGATCTTGTCGGAGCGTTGTACCTATATATTATGCTGGCGATAGATTCATGTTGGCGTGACGTCACTGTTCGACTCGAAGGACTAGAAATTGGTCGCACGGGTCAGGCGCCGCTTCGGGCGCGGTGGCAGAGCAAACTCTACCCAAACACCCACTTTACTGTTTCGAAGGACCAAAGACTACAAGCTTCAAGGATATAATTATATTGGCATGATGGACCACATATTACTGATGTTTGTTAACTGGAAGGACCAAATTTTACTGACTCGATGGACCAAATTTTGATGACTCGAAGGACCAAAATTTTACTGACTCGAAGGACCACCTACCAGGAACTCATCACGGATGAAGTACTTAGCGCGCGCCACATCGGGATGGTCGCGCGGGTCGGGCGCCGCGTCGGGCGGGGTGGCGTAGCGCGCGAACTCCGCGAAGTACTCCTCGAGCCGGGACTTCCCCGCTAACACCTTCTCGGCTAACAGGTCCTGCTTGTTCAGGAACAGGATCACCGATATTGTGCGGAGCCATCTGGAATTAGAGGTACGGGTTACAAAGGAGATATATTGAGAATGTCTTCGAAATTTTATTAAAAAACAATACAGAGAAGTAGCATATCGAAAGAGCTATTCATTCGTCTATTCTATTATTGATGATAGGCAACGGGAACCACAATGTTACACACTCATAGCCCCACACTAGATTCCCTGTGTGTGCCATGAACAACACGCAAAGACAAGGACACACACCCAGAACGAGGACATCAATTCAAACTCAACCAAAATGTCGCCTCACTGGTAATCGAACCCAGAACCCTTGGCACGGCGATCCAGCATGGTAACCATTACGCCACACGCATCCATTGAAGTATAGTGTCATAGAACAGACATCTTGAACCAAATGTGTGTCCCACCGGGACCGGGTTCGATTTTCAAAATTGAGTCCCGGTTCTCCTTTCAAAATCGAACGAATCCATTGAAGATTGAAGCCACGTGGCGCCAATGCATTGGCACATACATGGTGTTCGCGGTGTCGGTTCTATACGCTGGTAATAATACTTCAATGCACGCATCATCATATTTCCTTTCTTTTTTGCCGACCCTACCTATTACCACGGCGTTGAAGTATCTCTAAAACCCTACCTCCCCCACCCACCTGTTGTTCCATATGCTCTTGAACAGATCCAGGGACTCCCGCAGCCGGTTCTGCGTGGGGTCCTCGCGCAGCACCATGTTGTACGAGGAGCACGCGGTGACGAAGATGATCGCCGTGACGTCATTGAAGCATTGAATCCACTTGCGTCGCTCGTCGCGTTGGCCGCCCACGTCGAACATACTGGGAGAATGGGGGGATACGTTGGGTTAGGTATAGCAATACGAACAATATTATTATGTCAATTTCATTTAATTTGATATTTATTCATAACTAGGAAATCGCCCTCGCTTTGCTTCGGGAAATATAGTAAAAAAATATATATAATATAGCCTATGTCACCCGGGGATAGTGTAGCTTCCCAACAGTGAAAGAATTGTTCAAATCGGTTCGGTAGTTTCGGAGCCTATTCAATGCAAACAAACAATCAAATCTTTCCTCTTTATAATATTAGTATAGATGTATTATATTACATTCTAAGTTCAAATTGTAATTATAAGGTTAATTTATAAATGCAATTTTATCTAAGTATAATTGCATCACATTTGTGTTTGGTCATTGACTGTTAGCAAATTGTTGAATGCATAAAAAAATATCATTGACACATAATATTATTGACAAAGTTAAGCAACAGCGGGCGGTTGGTAGTTGGATGGGTGACGTGAAGCATTAACTTTTTTTAAGTAAAAAACCCTCCCCCTCCCTCTAATATAATCTAATCTATAATATAAGATTAATAAACAGCAATGAACTAATATACTAACTGTCATATATCTCAATATAGTAATAGATATCCACTTTGTGCATTATTAGTTGATAATGTCATACTAATGTGGGTATGTTGATTTATTGTGACAGATCGATGTTACTAACCAGCTACTCAGCTAAATAAACGTTCTTACGTTAAATATTTGTTTTTATACGATATCCAACTATAATAGTGGCGACGAACGATAAAATCAGTGCAAAATGGATAACAGGGCAGTGAAATTCAATGAATTTAACCCGAAAACGGACAATTGGGACAATTATATCGAACGTTTAAAATTTTGTTTCGAGGCTAATGGCATAGTGTCGGATGCCGCTAAACGAGCAAATTTCTTCACCGTGTGTGGTTCTGAAGTGTACGAAACATTTCTCGCTTTAGTTACGCCGAGAAAAGCGAGTCAAGTGACATTCATCGAAGTCGAAACAATTTTAACTAAACATTTTAGTCCGAAGCCGAATGAAATATCTATGTCGTTTAAGTTCTACAAGCGTGACCAAAAACACGGGGAGACGGCTTCGGTGTATATTGCTCATCTAAGAAAACTCAGTTCCGGGTGTAATTTTACGGACTTAGAAAGAATGTTACGCGACAGGCTCGTATGCGGCATGCGCGACGACCGACTACAGTACGAATTATTGAAACGCGACAACTTAAAATACCAAGACGTAGTAGACGCCATGCTGTCCTCCGAGAGCGCGGGTCGAGATGTCCGCATGATCCAAGAAGCGGCACCCGGCCCGAGCGCGCCGCCTCGTGCTACATCATGTGACGCGGCACCCGTCGCAACCGCGGAGCCGATGGACATCAACGCTATTCGCCCGAAGAATACGAGCACGAGCACCCGCTTGTGTTACCGCTGCGGAGATCGTCATGCTGGAGAGTGTCGTTTCGTTAATGCTACATGTCGCTATTGCAAAACCCGCGGTCACATTGAAAAAATATGTATTAAAAAGAAGAGAAACAATGCACTAAATTTTACAGATACTGAAGAATTGGACGACAGGTTGAATGGTATCTATGTGATGCAGAACTCAAGCCGCGTACCGCCGTTCGAAGTGGAGGTGTCGTTGGCGGACGTGCCAGTCCGCATGCAGGTCGACACGGGAGCCAGCTTTTCCATCGTTAACGAGCGCACTTGGCGCGACCTCCGCGCTCACTCGCCGCGCGCTACTTTGAAGCCAGCCGAGCTGATGTTACGTACCTGGACTGAGGCGCCGGTTGAGCTATTAGGTCAAGTTGTACTGCCAGTGCGATATAGAGATACGACGCAGGATTTATGTGTCATTGTGGCCAAGGGCCATGGACCGAATCTGGTGGGCCGCGACTGGCTAGTTCCTCTTAACATAACGATGAACAACATTAATTTCGTGTCACACGTTGAATACCAATCTATGGACCGGGTTATAGAGAAGCATAAGGAGGTGTTTAGGGATGGCCTCGGTACATACCGCGGACACCCAGTGACGATACATACAAAGCCAGGAGCGGTTCCGAAATTTCTTAAAGCCCGACCAGTTCCTTATGCCATTAAAGACCGAGTGGAGATAGAAATTGATAGACTTGAACGAGAGGGAGTATTACGTCCAGTGTCCTACTCCGAGTGGGCAACGCCGATAGTACCTATAGTTAAGAAGTCAGGTGAAATTAGACTCTGTGGGGACTATCGCAGCACTGTCAACGAAGCGACGGAATCTGATACCTATCCGATGCCAACGGCCAATGAAGTGTTTGCGACGGTAGCAGGTGGAAAATTTTTTACAACCTTAGACTTGGACCGAGCCTACACACAAGTCGTCGTTGATGAAAATACATCAAAATTACTGACCTTGAACACTTGCAAGGGTCTGTACACCGTACACCGACTGGCTTTCGGAGTAAAGGCATGCCCAGGGATTTTCCAGCGTTTGATGACGTCATTGCTTGCGGGTATTCCAGGGGTGGCAGTCCTGATCGACGATATCATCGTGTGTGGGCGGACCATGCTTGAAATGCAGGAGAGACTTGATGTAGTTTTACAACGAATTGAACAGGCAGGACTTAGACTGAATAGAGGAAAATGTAAATTTGCCAAAGAAAAGGTTGAATTTCTTGGTTTTGTCATAGATTCAAAAGGCATCCACCCTGCACCGAGCAAAATAGACTCCATAGTAAACACTCCCGCACCGTCAAACAAACGAGAGCTTCAGGCGTTCCTAGGACTTTATAATTTTTATGAACGATTTATACCACATAAAGCTACGCTATTAGAACCGCTCCATCGATTATTGGACTTATCACAAACATGGAAGTGGACTGAACGAGAACAAAATTGTTTTGAAACAGCCAAACGATATCTCACCTTTGATTTAACATTAGTACACTACGAGGCCGAGAAACCCCTCGTTCTCACCTGCGACAGCTCTGAGTATGGAGTGGGGGCAGTGCTAGCCCACGTTAGCGAAGATGGCCAAGAACGTCCTATTGCCATGGCATCACGAACTCTTCATGCTCACGAGCGCAAGTACTCGCAGCTAGACAAGGAGGCTGCTGCTATAATGTTTGGGATAACGAAATTCCACAACTACCTCACAGCTCGACATTTTCGTATCATCACGGACCACAAACCATTACTTGGCATTTTTGATCCAAAAAAACCGATGCCAAATATGCTCTCGCCGCGTTTGACCAGAATCGCTATCGCCTTAACTTCTCACGACTATGAAATATCATATAAACCAGGTTCTCAAATAGGCAATGCAGATAGCTTAAGTCGCTGGCCACAACCGGTTCCAGAACAGCCTGAACAGCAGTTGTATGAAGTTTTATTGATGGCAGAGACTCCTGCGGATTTCCCTTATGACGTAGAGCATATAGCAACTGAAACAAAACGAGACAAGATACTATCAAAAGTAACTAATTATATACAACGTGGTTGGCCTGCAAAAGAAACAAATTCTGATTTACACACATTCTGGCTACACCGCAACGAGCTATCCATGCAAGATGATTGCATACTTTTGGGTTGCCGCGTTGTAATCCCAAGTTCACTCCGCCAGACAATACTTCAGGTGTTACATAAGGCACACACAGGGATGGTACAAACCAAGGCACTAGCCAGAAGTTACGTCTGGTGGCCTCATATCAATGAAGATATTGAGTGTATAATTAGTAACTGTAACAAATGTCTTGAAAATCGCCATATGCCACCAAAGACAACTCACGAGTGGATTACCCCAACTAGACCATGGTCAAGGATCCATATCGACTTCGCTGGACCATACATGAACAAATATTTTTTAATTATGGTAGACGCTTATTCAAGATGGCCAGAATTATTTATGGTAAACAATACAACTTCATCAACAGTCATAAGGTTGTTGAGAACCACATTTGCTACACACGGTCTCTGCGAGGTATTAGTGTCTGACAACGGCACATCTTTTGTATCTACCGAAATGCAGCAATTTTTGAAGGCTAATAATATCCGTCACGTAACCACAGCTCCTTATCATCCAGCAACCAATGGCTTAGCTGAGAGGATGGTTCAAACAATAAAAGATAAATTAAGGAAGATGGATGATTTGACATGGGACATTAAAATTCCTAATTTATTGCTGTGCCTACGCACGACGCCATGCACAACAACGAACAAAAGTCCTGCTGAGTTACTCATGAAGAGACGTCTTCGTACATTGTTGGATACTCTACATCCAGAAAATGTGCAGAACAGAAAAGTTGAGGAGCAAATAGAAAGCAACAATAAAACAAAAGGAAGGCAGACAAATGTAGGGCAGCCAGTAATGTACAGAAATTACAGTAATTGTGGGCCACGTTGGTTACCTGGGAAAATTGTTGACAAGAATGGCCCATCCAGTTACATAATTGAGAATGAGGCTGGGAATCTACTTAATAGACACATTGATCAATTGATCAAGAAAAGATCATCTGAGGTAACAGCGTCAACTGAGGAGAGAGAGGAAATAAGGGTAACTGCATCGTTACCGGAACAGGAGACAAGAGAGGGGATGGTGCGATCTGGAACACCTACAGCCATGCCAGAGAACCTAGATGCTAGAGATAACATTACTCAGGAAAATAGTCAAAAATCTGATGTTATTATTGAGATCCCTAGTGCTGAGCAATGGGCTGAAATGTTGGGAATCCCACAATCATCTTCAACGGGAAAAATGAAAAATAAAGTTAATGCTCATGGCACAGCACCATATAATAGACCCTCGGCAACTAATTATATAAATTGATTCTTTTCTCATATAATGTTTGTCATACAATATTTTAGTTTGTTATAGTAGAGTATGTAAAATATTCTTGTTTATTAGCTTTTCGATTTATGTATTTATATTTAAAATTTTGGTTGATTCATACTTGGTGGGGAGGTATGTCATATATCTCAATATAGTAATAGATATCCACTTTGTGCATTATTAGTTGATAATGTCATACTAATGTGGGTATGTTGATTTATTGTGACAGATCGATGTTACTAACCAGCTACTCAGCTAAATAAACGTTCTTACGTTAAATATTTGTTTTTATACGATATCCAACTATAATACTAACGTTAAACAGTCGCATTTATATATTATGTTGTATTTATAAATTAACAATCTCGGCACTGCCCGTGCTACGGCTCTTGGGGTTTCACAGAAAACCAGCGCTGCAGGCCTTCTATTATAGAACCTGCAGCACAAGCTGAGTGAAGTCCCTTTTTACAGTATAGCTCTGCAGCGCAGGCAATTAGATGTAGCAATAATCTTCGAAATATACCTGCCGGCTGTACAATTGTGTAATTTATGTAAGAAACATTATTATGTACCTACCACTGTGTATTAAGCCCTATGCCTGCACTGCAGCGTATTTTAGTGTAAAATAAAGTCTTTCTTTCTTTTCTTTTCAATGATCTACGGACACATCCACCTCCCATCCCATCCAGAGCTCTACGCTACTGGTCCCCACCACATTATACTACACCCCCCTATTTATTGTTGCACCCCCACCTCAGTTATTTAAATGTATTTTTGTTCTTCGCTCAAAGGGTTGCCTGGAAGAGATCGCTACTGTAGCGATAAGACCGCCTGTTGTGTATAACTTCATTTGCTGTTAATTTCTCTGTTTTTGTAATTTATTAGTGTGCACAATAAAGAATATTGTATTGTATTGTATACTCACTGGAAGTTGACTTTATCGACGACGAACTGCGTCTCGAAGATGCCGGAGGTGAGTACGCGGCAGCGCAGGATATCCTGCTCCGTGGGGGTATAGTCCGGCTGCTTGATTATGTGCACCTGGTCTAGGAAGCTGGAACGTTCAGACATGAGGGTTGGAGACGTCTGGTATAATGAGCAAAACAATAGGGATGTTTGACTAATTTGAGGATTCAATTTTATTCTATAGATAGAACCTTAATATAAAAAAATATTATAAAAATTATAATCTTCAATTTTTAAGAACAAAAATTGATAAATAAAAATCATTATCAAATTTCCCAACAAAAACGTTACGTGAACTTACCTACATACAAAGAAGCGAAACAAGATTCTCGGCTCGAGGTAACAAGACTCAACGTAAAGGGAACCAACCATACAAACAATGACGTCACATTCTCAAAATGGCGTTTTAGGTCACGTGACAGTGAGTACTATTTTGAACATTTTAAATTAATGATATTTAATTTATTGTGATTGATTTCGATAAAATAATCAAATTTTAGGCCTTTAAATGTTGCCACTAATACTTTAAATATATTATACATTTATATTAATTTACAATTAGTGTCAACATCCCTATAAGGTATGCATGGCATGATTCTATCTCTTTTGATTTATGTGCTCCTGGTGGCAACAATGGGGCTGGGATGACTAAGAAAAGTAAGTTCGTCGAATGCTTCCAATCCAACACTGTTTAGTTGCTGTAATAAACCCAGCTGTCCAGGATGGGAGCAAATAATTTTTTTTTATTCAGATTCCCATAAGCACATTTATTGACAAAAGTGGGTCTGTACTGGTAAGCATACATGATCCAGTGTGGGAAGTTGCCCACCTGCTCCCCCCTTAGATTAGCCCATAGCCTCATCAATCAGCCCAGTATAAAATAAAGTCCGGTAGACTCAATAAGTAGATCTAATTACAATTTTTTCATCATCAATTTTAAAGATCATTGGGTCTTCTATCCATTACGAAATACACAACATTATAGCCCAGGGAAAGGGAAAGTTATGCCTATCAACAACGTCGCAACAATGACCCTATACCCTACTCTATCATCGCCATACAGTGCGACAAGGACAGACACTCACTACTTGGCGCAGTCAATGAGCTGGTACTCATTGCTTCGCTCGTAGGTGCGTTGCACGCCGTGGTCCTTCCACAGCGCCTCCGTGTGCTCGTAGAACTCCGATGGGTAGTCGAAGTCAGGCTGCGAGGCCACATCCTGGAAACATAGAGGCCATTAGCGAGTGAACAGAACTGCCTGATGGTAAGTGGTAAATATGGACATTGGCGACAGACCTGACACAGTGGTGGTACAACCATACAAGCTGAAAAGCCCAGCTTACTATAATGCTTTATATACTCACTCTGCAGCTGTTAACACTCATATTATCTGTTGGTAAATATTATACGTATGTGTGTTCTGTGTTGTCGGGCCAAAGATCCCAGATCCTGGTACGACACTACTGGGCTTGCTTTGTGCTGACGGCCTAGGCACGCCATTGACCAGACAATGGTTACCATATCATCAGGCAAACGCCTATGGTAGGTACCATTTACGCCGAAAGTTTGAGTTGGCAGGTACAAATATGTGTATCTTTCAACTAGCAAAGTGTTTTGTGCTACAGGTTACTACATGGGCGTATGGGTTTGGGGGTTCAACCCCCCCCCCCCCCCCATTTTTTCTTTAGATCTCTTGAACCATAATAAACACTGCTAGAAAAAGGACTCCCTTTACGAGCAGGACTTCCCCAATTCTCAATTTTCTTAAAGATACAAGGGTTATTTTATGTACTTTTAGTCTTTTTATTTTCTTGAAACCCCCCCCCCCCTCGAAACTAAAACCTTCACATATAATTATGGATTCAACGAAACTTACAAACAAATCTTTTTATCTAGATCCTTATTGTGGCCAACTTTTAGAAGAGAACATTGACAAAATTAAATGAAAAAAAAAATGAAATGAATGTTAGGCTCTTGGGTGTTTAGTTTATGGAAATATTCAACAAACGAGCTGACGCCAGACCAGCCAACTGATGGTAAATCATCACCCATCAGCAACACCAAAGCCACTAATAGTCAGCCAAGAAAGAAGAGAGAAGAGAATAGAATTCCGCGTAGGTTAGAATATATTGTTTAAATTTTCATCATTTTAAAAGATGTGCTGAGGAGTTTCTTCACGGCTTTTCTTCTCCTCCATGATAAAACACCTTTACCAAAAGCCGATAGATTAAAATATTCGATAAAATTGATATTCGAATATTCGACTTTTTTTTGGGAACTATTCGAATATTATTCGAATATAAAAAAAAACTTTAATAATCACGTCTTTATTAAACTTAGTAGTGATTTGCAAGTACAATATTTTGATTTTGTTCGTGTTAAATGAAAATTAAGGAAATTTCAGGATTTAAATCAAATAAAAGCGAGATAAACTTCATTCTGGCAGACCATCATACACCTGCGATATGCCGATGATATAGTCATCCTGGCGGGTTCCCTAGAAGAACTTGGTACAATGCTCGGGGACTTGAACAGCGCCTCACAACGGGTGGGTCTTAAGATGAACATGGACAAGACGAAAATCATGTCGAATGTCCATGTCACACCCGTACCAGTTTTTGTTTACGGCGCTGCTCTCGAAGTTGTAGGCGAATACAATTACCTGTGATAAGTGATCCAGATTGGTAAGTCCAACTTCGAGAAAGAAGTCACTCGTAGAATCCAACTCGGATGGGCTGCGTTGGGAAACTGCGTCATATCTTGTCGTCCAAAACACTACCTCAGTGCCTGAAGTCGAAGGTGTTCGAGCAGTGTGTTGCCAGTGTTGACATACGGATCCGCGACGTGGTGCTTTACTATATTGGCCTAATCCACAAGCTCAGAGTAGCGCAACGGGCTATGGAGAGGGCTATGCTCGGTATTTCTCTAAGTGATCGCATCAGAAATGAGGAGATCCGTAGACGAAAAAGGGTCACCGACATAGCTCAAAGAATTAGCCGGCTGAAGTGGCAATGGGCTGGCCACATAGTGTGAAGGACCGATAACCGTTGGGGAAGAAAGGTCCTCGAATGGCGCCCACGTCTCGGAAAAAAGAGCATAGGACCCCACGACCAGGTGGACTGACGACCTGAAGAAGACAGCGGGCATCCGCTAGATTCAGAAGGCTCAGGACCGGTCAGAGTGGTGCAAGTTAGGGGAGTCCTATGTCCAGCAGTGGACCTCCAAGGGCTGATGGATGGATACCGAGGAGTTTTTAAACATCACTTAACCTGACTCCCTTCATCAGATCAGCTCGCTGTCATCATATTATAACAACATCAACAGAACTTTACAGGTATGCCAAGTTTTAACTTTATGGGACTATTGTCTCAGGAGTTCTGTTAAATAGCCCTTGGCTTCATCATCAGTCCATCATCATCCTTGTCACCAGGTTTTCCGGGTATTCCCGAAGTCCGAACCCTTCCATATTTTGAAGAATTGCGTACTCTCACCGCCCAAAACGACATTCTGAAGGTCACGCGCCACGGCGCGGCGCTAACTTGAAAATTGTATTTTGACTATTTTGTACACATTGGAATCCGAATTTGGTGTTGAGTTCGGTGTTGTAGAAATTGATCGAATATTCGAATATTGCAGTTCTTGTATTCGAATATTCGAGCCTATTTATTATTCGAATTATTCGAATATTCGAATATTCGATGGAAGCCCTAATAGCTACATGAATGAAAGATTTATGATTTTTGGATATGAATTTTGAAAAGAAGAGAAAAGAAGAAGTATAGTTTCCTCACCTGTATATAGTCCACCCTGGCCTTATTTTCGGGTTTCTCAAGCGGTATGGGCGGGGTAAGCGTACTCATCGCGCCTGTGATTGTCTGGAACATAACACGATGCTACTGTTAATGGCGATCGGGAGTAACAGGAATCAATTTAAACTGGACCCTCTTTTTATTAATTCAAAGATAAAAATGACAATAGAAGTGGCATCTAAATATTGACTAATAAAATTCACAGTATTTTAACAAGGCCATGACCTTTGGCAAGCTAACTATATGACATACTGCGTAGGGAGATTAAGAACGCAGGTGCATCCAGCAGGGACATAGAAAACCAGTGATATCTCACGAGTATAGCATCGCGAATGTTCTTCTTAATATCCTCGATCTTCTCGCGGCGCTCCTTGTCCGAGAACCCGTTGACGTGCAGGATCCGCATCTGCTTCACAATGGTCGACTTGCCGGACTCGCCCGCGCCCAGGAGTAGGAGACGATGCGTCGCCCGGTACAACTGGAATGGTTTGGAAGGTGAGGTCAGTGGTCAAACTCTTCAAGCTAGAGCATATAACCGTCCGAGTCTATGTTTGTCAAAACTGAAGATAGAGACTACCAACTCTACGTGTGTAGATGGGACAGTGTAAAACACTTGGGTCGATTTAAGTGATCGATTAAGCAACAGCCGACGCGATCGGACATTGGATGGGTAACTGCTAGTGGCAAAAAAATATCGATATCCATCAGACAATGACCATTTACCGTCGGGTGTCTCCTCTTTTTTTGTCGGCTATTTACATTAAAAATGGGTGGAGTCCCTTACAAAGCTTAATAGCCTGATATTCTAGACCATCTATCCTCATCACAAAACATCTTACTCCACCGCTTCCAATATCTCCTGACATCCTCACCTGCTTATCCTTCTGCAGTTGCCGGGTGATCGCATCGCTGCGACGCTTCTGCCACTTGGGGTCATCGCCATCCCCGCTGCCGCTCTTGGCGCCCGGTGAGCCGAAACACCCCATGGCAGACCACGCCGCCCACCTGTGGACAATAGAGATTGAACATGAGTGTACATTGTACATTTCCTTTGCAATGTGACACTATTGCCATGGTCATGTAAGGAGTTTCATCTCCTCTTTCTAATAAGGCTTCCGAAGCGATGGTAGATTTAAAAGATTTCACGTTCATGAGTTTGAGTTTGATTTTATAAAAGCAGGATTTATCAGCGGTAGATCAGAAGCAACAGATAGCCTTTGAACATTGTTACTTCGCGTACCACGAATTATCAGATAAGTTCGTATTCAGCGTATTATAAACTTATTATGAATTGCTTCTGTGCACCTAAGTCTCCCCGTCCGCAGGTGATGAGAGGAAATAGAAGATTTGCAGTATGTGAAGTTGAGCGTACCTTTCTTAGGACCAATTAAGACGGCGCGGCGTCGTGAAGCTGAAAATGCATTTTTTATCAGTGTGTACAAACACATTAATTAAGTTAATAGGTAATATAATAAGAATCGATTAGGTAGATATCAGCGGACGAATTCTTTATATGCATATACATATGTATACGTCGTGTATTATCCACGCCAATAACGACTGACCGAGAGTGGACAGAAACATAGAATCAAGCAATGATATTGTAAGTAAAAAAGAGGTAGAAATGTCTCTAGCGCGCCGAAGATTAAGATCGTAAGAGCAGTGAATTGAATCGACGATAGGCAGCTTTTGTTGTTGTCAGAAGTACTTGAGATTTGACATACAACGTTAAAATGCCTTCGTGTATTATTCTAGTGTGATTGGTGTAGTGAAACAAAAGATAAACGCATGTGTGTTGTTGCTCTTATCGGAACAGATTTTTTGGTTGATTTGTAAGGACATGGCGTAATCTATGTTTTTTAAATATCATTGGAATCATGAAATTTTGTAGAGGTGTCAGAGATTTCTTGTATTGTGTAGTGGGAATAGTGTGGGAGATCTAAGAAAGGATCTTTGAAAATTCATCCTTTAAAGTGGTAGTGCAAGTCTTAATATAAGGCTTTATTTAAGAAACATCATTATTTGTTATGTATGTCATCATTATGGTGTGTAAAAGTTATTGCATGCCTTCATGACACCGAGTTTATTTATTACTAGCTGTTACCCGCGACTTCGTCCGCGTGGTATTTAACAAAAAAGTTATTGTTCAGTTCGCAGAGTTGAAATATAGAAAAAATATATAATGTATGTATACAACTTCCCTATTTGAATCGAATATTATTACATTTTTCATTAATCTTATTTTTTCTAATTCTATTTATTTTTCTAAAATAAAAGTAACCTAAGTTATTCCTTGTTACATCAGCTATCTGCCAGTGAAAATCGGTCCAGCCATTTCAGAGAATAGCCGGAACAAACAGACAGACAGACAAAAATTGTAAAAAATATTGTTTTAGTATATGTAATGTCTACATCCAAATGCACTTAGTAAAAAGTGGTTATTTTAATATAACAAACAGACATTCCAATTTTATTTATTTGTATAGATTACTAGTTACTTAGGTACTTACGTTAATAGTAGTACTAAGGTTAAGGTAAGATCTGTTTCGGTGTTTCAATTTAAATCTTCAATTAACTGAACTTATCAGAATATCACCAACGTGATCCACTAGATGTTATAGAGACAGTCCACAGCTAGGTACCGATCATCTTACTTCTATTGAACCATGACGGCTAGTACGGTAGGTACACATCATCATGTGAGAATAGTCTCAGATGAAATCCAATCTAATTGCGAGTCGATCGATTGTCACTAGGGTTGTGAGATGGCAAGGAAATCCAGGAAAGACCCGGGCTTTTGCTGCTTATCTCGTGTCAAGAGCCTTTAGTTTCGATGGAGGCGCCAGATGGCATACGCTAACTGTGGCAACCCTAGGGTGACTTGATATTGACGAGCGTTTTGAAAAAAGCGTTAAGAGAAAGCATGACCCAAAATACGCTAAAGGATAATTTCTCTGAACGATCCATCGATACCCTAGTAGAAATGCTAAGCCTGCATCAACTTCAAGAACTTTATCTTACATACATCTGAAGGGCAAGCTTCGAAGGATGAGATGACATTGGATGAATATCTGCGCCCTATCATTCGAAGTTATACACCAACATCCTACGAGTGGCTTGGAGTCTTAAGATTAACGTCAGGCCTTATGAGGTCGAAATTGTTGAAGTGAAAACTTCTTTAGGCACGTTGGGCATTGAGATGGGATAAAACCAATCAGTTCGCGACATCATAATCATTTTAATCGACACCTACCTGTGGCGCCATCTCTGAGGGAAGTGCAGAATTATAGTAACCTAATTTACAGCTCGCATTAATATTAAGATTGTTTTTACATATACTTGTAAAAACAATTGGATTGTGTTTACATATACTTTACGAGGCGTTGGCAGTCATTCACTATAATAAAAATGCAATTAATAATAATTCTTGACAAAAAATAACCGACTTCAATATTAGGGATAACTCAAAGGAAGGGAAAGTTCTGAGGTAACAAACGTCACGTGGTACCGTCTTCAGGTACCTTTTCGATGCTTCCTGTCAAGCATGATTGAAAGAAGCTTGTTGATGTTTATATATGAGTATAGGTAAAGTTCTTGATCACCCCTAACGACACACGTGCACGAGCCACGAACCATCGGTGTGTTAAGTACTCGCCAGCAGGCAGAGGACCGTGGAAAAGTCAGCCGTAAGAACGCTTCAATTAACAGCGAGTTAATTTCCAATAGCAGTGATACTCTGTCTGTCTGTTTCGGCTAATTTCTGTAATGGCTGGACCGATTTTGACGGGACTTTCACTGGCAGATAGCTGATGTAACAAGGAGTAACTTAGGTTACGAAGTTCGCCGGGTCAGCTAGTTTATAATATTAGTAAGATTTAAAAACCCAATTTACTATTATTCGATACGTGATTTCGTCAATATTTTGTTCCACATGTATCACCTGCGATACCGATGTATTTCTATAGACCCAAGTTAAGAGCCTAGTCGCCGGTTATAAACGCCGTGTAATAGAAATTGTGCTTTAAGTGAATTACATTAAAAACTAATTTGGAACGGCAGTGCTGACCTCTTAACCTAAGTGGTGTTGTCGAGAAGTCGACATCTAGCGGTTTTGAGATAATACGGTTGGGGAAGGGCTTGGAATGTGCATAGGAATTTTAGTGCACTGAGATAGTGTATATTAGGTAGAATAATAAACGATACATGTTATAAAACTGTAACTGTTCGATGTCTGTACATAGAGAAATTCGAGAAAAACTAGTAGTTGTTCATCTCCTGTGAAGTATACTTTTTTGAGTTAAATACTATTGATTCTTAACCGTCGATAATGTTTTGTGTGTAATCTTGACCTAGGTCAATAATTCCTAAAGTAGTCCATGTGGACCCCCAGGGGCCAACGGGAAACTCGACGGGGGTCTACATTGGCGTTAATTTTTTGCAAATAATTACTTGGTTAATTATTTATATTTAACCAATCAATTCTCACTTATTTATTCGCAAACTATTAATTCGTGGTTGGAACTTGGCCGCAACGCAAATTTCCACAGTTAGATCTACTCTTCACATTTTTTGTCGAGTTTTGGGAATATGGTAGAAACCAGCTAAATTTTGAAAGTGGTTTATGACAAAAAGTCTGGGAACCTCTGACCTACGTGTTCAAAATTACACACTAATATAAGTTTGTAAAAACTTAAGTTACCTCTGTTTCTCATAATCGAATCAATTATATCCAACACCGATTAAGCTAACAGCTTCTAGTGATAACATTATCACATAATATCAACTGCATACGCCATAAATAATAACAAAGTATTTATTGGCCAATAAACAATTACGGGTATTATCGAGTTTTGAACGGCTAGAATATATTTTTATGTCCTTCATGAATTTATTGCTAAGGAAAGGTTATTTATTGCATAAATGTTATCCGTATAATGTTACTTAACTGTATCAGATTGAACAAGTTTCTAAAAGAAGGAGTCGGTTACAAACATATTACATACAAGTGAAGCTAAAATAAAGCGTGTAAGAAGGCCACTCAAAAAGTCAAAACTGTCTTGTGAAAAATTGTGCTATAAGCGTATCCCGAATAAGGTTGCTCGATGCCCGGAAAACCCGGGATTTCCCGGAATTTAATATCTTGTTCTCCAGGAATTAGACATTTAAAATATGTTCCGGACACTTTCCGCAACCGGTCCTAGGTTCAATTTCCGCTCGAGTTTGCCATTTATTCAGATAAATGGTTGTTCTCAGGTTGTGGGCGTCTGCGATTTTACTAAGTAGATTTAATTCGATCCCAAACCACCAGAGCACAGCTGTTCCCACACCCACCAATCCATCTAACACGTGACATTCGTGACGTCACGCGTCACGTCACACAAGGCGACATACAAGCAATAAGGTTATTAGATGTCCAGCCGTTGCGCGTCAACGAGTCTGTCTGTACATTTCCTTTCTAAATTTCCATAACCTTCACTCGCATCGCAATGCCATGCCCACAACATATCTGATGCAAGCTGGGTGCGTTTACAACGAAGCCGATTGAGATCGTAGATTAAGATCGATCCGAAGTGGAACAAAATCATGGACCACCCACAAATAACAAATCTATATCTTCGGCCTAATTTGTTAACCTTCCAAGATATATTTACATAGTTTACAGGAGAAAGAAAAAACTTAATTATATCTTTTGTATTTTCTGTATGAAAATTTTTAAAAACACGTCGGTTTTTATCACTTTCGTTGATATTTTAGACATGTAATTAGGATTGTTTTTTAGGACTTTTAGAAATCCGAAAAAAGTTGCAAAGTTAATTATTTAATTTACAGTTTTCTAGCACTATCTGTCTCGGCGCTTTGCTTTGGAGTTCAGACAGAGGGACGGACATGACGAAACTATAAGGGTTCCGATTTTATTTCGGAACCTTAAAAGAGAAACTTTTAGGAAACACTGTTCAATTGAGGCCATTTGTTTTGTCTTTTCATTTCGTAAACTTATATTCCTTACAGTGCCACAGGTTTTATCTTATCTAAGACGCTTTAAATTCATCATTATTGTCGAAACGTTATCAGAATTGGAAAGTTCGTTTATCATAGGACGACAGCGCGCCGACGGCGGGAATGCCATAGGCATATATAGTTAGGGTTGCTACCTCTCCCGGATTTGAATTCTCAAATTAAAATACCCTGGGTCACGAATGGAATCCTACTCGAAATAAATACATACTTAATAATATTATAAAGAGGAAAGATTTGATTGTTTGTTTGCATTGATTAGGCCCCGAAACTACCGAACCAATTTGAAAAATTCTTTCACTGTTGGGAAGCTACATTATCCCCGGGTGACATAGACTATATTTTTTTTACTATTTTTCCCGAAGCGAAGCGAGAGCAATTTCCTAGTATTATATAAATGGGAAAGTATGTGAAGATGTATGTATTCCTTTCGTCATTTTTAAGTTTAAGAAACAGTTTAGGATATACATAATAACGATTTGAAATCGTTTAAACAACCATTCTCGCTAATTTATTAAATCCTTTAATGAAATGACAATATTGCACATTTTTTCGTCTTATAAAGAAGTCAATGAACCCTAACTATAATAAAAAGTGTAAAATAAAAAAATAAAAATCCCAACTGCGTAAAACAAATTAAAAAGAAAAAAATAAGCCAAGTAGTTTAGAATCTTGTTAAAAGTAATACTTAATACTAAACTAATACTGACTACTAAACCACAGAAGGATTAACGGTCGGGACCCGTTTAAATTTTACAGGGCTGCTTGGGAAAAAACAAACAAGATTGGTTGAAGAATGGGTCCCAACTGTTAATCCTTCTATGGATTAGTTCTTCAGAATTACTTTTAACAACATTCTTAACTACTGGCTTATTATTTTTCTTTTTAGTTTTTTTACGCAGTCGGGTTTTTTTTATCGACTTCATTCCAAACGTAGCGCCCGCGCCCTGTAGAAAACTCACCAGCAGCCGTAAGGCCGCTCTTGACAGTTAAAATGTGGCAACCCTATACATAGCTAAGTTAAGTGGCTCACGATTCGTCAGAGACGTAACTCTAGAATTCTTCTTTTACTGTATTCTATCTTAAATGATCCCAATTCTCCTCAATATCTAAAGGATAACTTCCAGTATCGCTTTGCCACGCACGATAAAATGCTTCGGTTGTGTACTAATCTTAGATTCAATGTCCCACCGCATAGAAGCGGGTTCTTCCATTATTCGTTCACGGTACAGGCAATGCTGCTTTGGAACTCCTTACCCGTGGAGATAAGGAAGGCTCCCAGCAGGTTTTCTTTTAAGAAACGTTTAAGAGAGCATTATTTGCAGACTGACTGAATTCTTTACTCTCCTATCGCAATATTTTATTTATTTATTTATTTAATTTTTGCAACACCTTAAAACTAGGGTATACAAGGGCAAAAACTTAATGCCTAATGGCATTCTCTACCAGTCAGCCCTGGGTGATGGTGAAAAATTTAAGGTAGGCGCAAATAGTCGTCGTAAACAATAAAATACACTAATTTTAATAAATACAAAAAATTTCTTAAAGTATATATAATAATGAATATAAAATAATACATACACATTATATAATATTATACATATAAATATCTTTACATATAAATATTATACATATAAATACTATATAAATACCTTTGCATATGTGATACAAATAAATACATAACATATTATACATATAATCCTAATATATAATATGTAATATGTTACTTATATGTTATAATAAATAATATATAATATGTTACTTATTGTGTTAATGTGTAAAGGTATGTATATGTATATATATATGTATAGGTATATATATGTATGTATGTTTATATATTTTAAATGGTATATATAATATAATAGTATGTATAGTTTATAAGTGTTTATGAATATTGTACATACGTAGTATTTGTTTTTTTTTTCCTTTTTTATCTTTTTTTTTCCTTAAGTAGTTTTAACACCTGCCATCAGTTCTTTCCACATCCACCCAGGGTTGACTGGTGGACAATGCCATTAGGCATTAAGTTTGCCCTTTGTTCATCCTTTTTTATAAGGTGACATAAATTTTAAATAAATAAATAAATAAATAATAGGCCATAGAGCACTCCTCTCTCAAATGGACATGGGCTTTTATCATTGTGAGTAGTCATTTTGTCCGCCGAGTAGTATGTAGGTACCTGTAATAAGTAGGTGAGTAGGGTTGTCTCTTCTGCCTAATGCCATTCCCAATATCTCCATCTATTAATACTTATACTATAACACTCAAGTCAGATGTAGATGCAGTCAGATGTTATTTGGTGTACAATAAAGAGTTAAATAAATAAATAAATAAATAAAGCAACTGTCAAAAAGACGCAATATTATAGTTATAGTATTTATAGTGTTGGTTGTTATGTTACTACTTTCCCCATTCAAAAATAGAGATAATTGGATTGATAGATTAATTATTATTGGAAACGGCGGTTGGTTGCTATTACTTCAGTAACTGACTTATCCAGAGAGAGAGAGAGAGAGAGAGATTATGGATAAACTAGCGCTCTACCTGCGGCTTTGCCCGCGTTTTTCAAGATAATAATATTAGTATGTAACTCTATAGGCTATCTTATTCCGGTCATATTTCATGAAAATCGTTGGAGCCGTTTCAGAGATTCAAAAAATATAGTACAAGAATTGATCGTTTAAACGTATTAGATATAAGACCAGTAGGACTGTAGGACTAATAGGACTAGAAGGATAAGTAGTATTCGAATATAAAAGCACAGACTGAATACAGTGAAAATAATCTAAAATTTTAACAAACAAATAACCGACTTCAAATGAAGTACATTGTACTTTTGACATGGATACCATTGTCAGATCTCGCTCAAATTTATGTGGGACTACATGACAAGCACCAGCTTTCAATTAAAAAAAGAATCATCGAAATCGGTTGGCGCGATATTGAGTTATTCGTCCATTTATCGCGCACATACTTAATGCGAATTTAAGACTTATATAATTTTGACATGGATGCCATTGTCAGATCTCGTTCAAATTTTTCAGGGACCACACGGCAAGCACCAGCTTTCTATTAAAAAAAGAATCATCCATATCGGTTTACCCAGTCCAAAGTTCTGAGGTAACAAACATAAAAAAAATACAGTCGAATTGAGAACCTTCTCCTTTTTTTGAAGTCGGTTAACAAAATGACTGCCTAACTACAGGGCGCAGGGAGTATAAAATAAAATGCCGTTGTTAGTCGTCCGATTTCACGGTTATTCTCACGGCAATGAAAATGTGTTGAATAGATCCAAGCCGTACGACCGTACGCCCCGTGATAGCAGATCTCAATTATAGATTGCTTTGATCAACATACGACCGGATCGGAGTTCCGAGACCCTCTGTTTGATGATATCTATGGTATTGCATCTGCATGACTGTAATGCAATTGAATTAATTGGTTATCATATTTCTGTATTAAGAAATAAGATCGTGGGAAAGAAGGAAATATACTTCTCGAAGAGGATGAGCTAGTCATCCCTCTTCGCAAAGATTGTGTTCTTTTCCGAGCCTTTTCCAAGCTCGTCCTTTATTCGCGTGACATTGTGAAGGCCGATAGGGTCAAGAGTAACTCTCCAATCAAAAAAAGGAATCGAGGGCCTAGTGCCTCTACGTTCGCTCCGATCACACCATGTCCACTTCGGGCGTACTGCGTCCACAACGAGAGTACCATTGGCAACTTTATGTTTGTCTATTGTTTCGCGCACAAACACACATCCCCGCTCAATGATGTTTAAATAAATATAGATACGTTATGCCCTTACAAATCAACCGAAAAATCTGTTCCGATGTCCGCAAGGCACGCTTTATTGCTTTATCGCACGTCTTTATCGCTCTCGGGTCAAAACTACATCGCTATCTCTTTCTTCACCTGAATAAGAGTTCCCAATTGGAAACTTTTTGAGTCACACAACGCGCGCGCTTATGGCATAATTATCTGCCTCTTTTTAATCTATATCTATACTAATATTATAAAGAGGAAAGATTTGATTGTTTGCATTGAATAGGCTCCGAAACTACCGAACCGATTTGAAAAATTCTTTCACTGTTGGGAAGCTACACTATCCCCGGGTGACATAGGCTATATTATATTTTTTTTACAATTTTTTTTTTCCGAAGCGAAGCGAGGGTGATTTCCTAGTATATAATATCATTGTTCCCGCTTGTTATTTCCCCTCCATTTCTCAGTACCAGTGTTTCTGAGAACGAATCAACTTGGCGTTACTGGCTAGTGGCGTTACAACAAGCGTGTTTATTTTGACAATTGTTAAACGCGCATTGTGTCCTTGTGAATGGAAGTAAATGAATTCGCGGAAAAAAAGTTAAACGACATTTTGTTTTACAGCCTGAAGGGCACATGAGCGAAAGAGATTCGTGGAAAAGAGACAAAAGTTTTAACCAACACGTAGATGGCGGTGACAGGTTGTGATGGCAATTTTTCAGTACAAGTAGTCGATATCGAAAATTATTTTTGTAACGTAATAAAATTAAAATTAAATGAGGTAGCAAATCACTTTTTGCATAATGTATTTTTATTGGATTGGATATGAATTTGGATTTAACTCGGACATTTAAGCTATTTGCTAAAATTACAGCTATACTTAATTTTATCAAGTATACCCACCTACGATACGATAAACGTACGCATGTAAAATTTCTAAAATAACATCGAAACATTATGACATACTTAATTATTTTGGGAAAACCTCAAATCTGTAGACTTTACATAACATGTCACAGACAAAAATGCTGTCATCAAATAATACTAACTCGGCCTGATTTATAAACGATTAATACACCTATTTTAGCTATTGCACTGCTACAATATGTTTTATCTTTTGTGAGCAAAAATTTTGTGAGAAAACACATCTTACCTGTAGAGCGTAAGATTGAAAAAAATATAGATACGTCATGCCCTTACAAATCAACCAAAAAATTTGTTCCGAAAAGAGCTACTACACACACACGTTTATCTTTTGTTTCACTACAGCAATCACACTACAATAATACACGAAGGCATTTTAACATTGTATGTCAAATCTCAAGCACTTCTGATAACAAAAGCGTGCATATCGTCTTATACAGAGCGACTACGAGCAGACAGAGGTCAATTGACTGCTCTTACGATCTTCATCTTCGGCGCGCTAGTGACATATCTACCTCTTTTTCACTTATAATATCATTGAGCGACAGGTAATAATTTTATTTACTAACACTGAAGTCATGACTTTGTAGCAGTTGCCAAGCTTACTTAAGGATTTGATTACTTGAGGATTACGATTAGATACGTGTATTAAAACGCCCATCACCCAATCAAAACCCCTCAATCAAACCGCATACAACAATACGTTGCCATTCATCAATCAAATCAAATACAAAACGATTAAAAATGGAACACAAACATTTGTCCAAAATATTCGGTGCTGTACTAAAAATAGCAATATCGTATACCGTACATAAACAATTCCACAACCTCAGTTCGATACGATACAAGAGCACTTGTTAGAGTGAGACGGGTGTACAGGTGTCTCGCTCGTCCCGCACAATAGATTCAGAAGACGGGCAGGTAACAGAGAAGCCGGCCTGAAAATTTTAGCATGACAAAGTGTTAAGCGTCGACTGATTTAAATTCCGACTTGCCCAGACGAGTGGACAATAGCTCGCGGTTTGTGGGGTGACCGCAAAATGTCTGCCAACGGATAATCCTCATATTTTTTCATAATTATTTATCGTAGGCTTTTAATAATGGTGCATTTTTTATGAAAACAGCCAGATTATCGATCTGGTAAGTGGCTATCGTGGTCCGTGGACATCAGCAACACCAAATGAATCACTGATACATTGCCGGCCAAGAATGAGAGAAGAAAGGAAAGAAACAACAGGCTCTCAAACCTGTCATGTCATGTCAAACATATCAAATGAGTCATTTGGCAGCTGACTCAAGCAAGAGGGTGGTAGCTATGCAGACGGACCCTACGTAAAAATAATCTATACTAATATTATAAAGCTGAAGAGTTTGTTTGTTTGGTTGGTTGAACGCGCTAATCTCAGGAACTACTGGTTTGATTTGAAAAAATATTTTTGCGTTGGATAGTTCATTTATCCAGGAAGGCTTTAGGCTTTATAACATCCCGCTGCGACCAATAGGAGCAAAGCATCAATGGAAAATGTTGCAAAAACGGGAAAAATGATTCTTTTTTTAGAGCTTCCGTTGCGTGCGGTGCGTAAACGGTTTAAATTACGCAAAAATCATGTATGATGGAATTGTTCTGGAGAGGGAGGTTGAGGGGGAGGGGAGGGGATTGGGGAGGGGAGGGGATTGGAGGTGAAGAGGGAGAGAGCTCTCTTCGAAGAAATTTTATGGTCTCTGATTTGTTAATCCTACCAAAACTATAAAAGTTAAAAGTAACAACAAACTACATTCATTGATTGTTAGGTCATTAGGTGATACAAAGTTCACCGGATCAGCTAGTAATAGTTACTTACTTAACTTGCTTACTTAATACGCTTACTTTAACAAGACTCAGCGCATGGATATCCGCATTGACCCAATACTAATGACCCAACAAAGTAAACGCGTACCTACACATAACAAGATCAATTAGCGTAATGTCTGCTACACAATACAATACAATATTATTTATTGTGCACACTAGAAGTACATAAAATATTACAATTTTAGTATTATTAGACACAATAGACGGTCTTATCGCTGTAATAGCGATTTCTACCAGACTACCTAAGGGTAGAGGACACAGACGTTCAAGAAATGCGTAGGTAGAGGTGCAAACAGTAAAAGGTTTACGAATTAATATTTAAAACAAAAGACACACACACACACACATACACATTATCAATAAGAATAAATTAACGTATGAGTCTGTCTGTAAACGTCGCTAAAACAATGATGATAGCGGGATCCAGTCACTCATTAATTCATCATTGTTTTTGGCTGTCAAAAACACTGGCCAAGTTGTATTTTTAAAACGTATATTTATTGTTATTTGTTTATTATTAAAATATGAATAATTTATTATTATTAGCGCCTTGCCCGCGGCTTTGCTCACGTTTCCCGGGATAATAAATACCCTATATCTTTTCATAATCATGGTCTACCCAATGATGTTTAAATAAATATAGATACGTTATGCCCTTACAAATCAACCGAAAAATCTGTTCCGATGTCCGCAAGGCACGCTTTATTGCTTTATCCCACGTCTTTATCGCTCTCGCGTCAAAACTACTTTCAATTGGGAACTACTACGTCAATTGGGAACTTTTTGAGTCACACAACGCGCGCGCTTATGACATATCTGCCTCTTTTTAATATATAATATCATTGGGTCTACCTATGTGCTAAATTCCATGAAAAACAGTTTTTCCGTGAAAGAGGTTCAAACATTCATACATCCTCACAAACTCTCACTTTTTTAATAAATATTATAGTTATTAGGAAGTTAACCACCAGATGTTAAGTTGCGATGTAGTGTTTGTTCCCCTACAACCCTATCCAGTAAACCCTATTCGCTGTCGACTTCAAGACACCTTCATTATAATCGAACGGGAACACAGATGCGATAACAAAAGTCAGAGTACATTAGTATTTAGGTTCATTTATTAAATGTTTTTTATTCCCTGAAGCAACCACATAGCAATTTTAATGTCAGTGTATAAAAAAGCTACAGTACATATTCAATCCAACCCCATCTTGTTCCTTCGAATCTAATCCACTTTGAGTGCTGTATTATTATTACTATTCATAACTTAACTTAATAAACTTCTTTCAAAAATTTACCGAGAAATAACTTGTACCTTTTCCCTTTGAATGAAAACGCGTCGGTAACGCCATTGTTGTGAATGAGCGATGGAGATTTATCATCTCGATTCCCATAAAAAAAGAACTTGTCCGCGTCAACCAAAACTCATGGCGACGCTAGCCCTAACGAAAGTGTGATGGTAATAACAATTCTGTATCTTTCGTGTATGGGAAAGCCGTCCACTGATCCACTCTCACTATTCCGTGAACTACATGGCCCACATGACATATCTGCACGTAATCCGATAATGTGTAACCCATGGGGGCCATGGGGGCCATGGGTGATGCAGTGAAAGGCGCTTTACATGGACTATTGTTCGGAAGTGGTGGAATTCGGCTAACACTCTGTTTTTGATGTTTCTGGTTTCTGTTTTTGGAATGAGGGCCTGGAGATGTGTAATACAGAGTTATCTTAACAAGATTGAGACTTACATCATTTGGTAAAGATATAATAGAAAGATCTTTTTGGGTACTGCATTTTTACTCTTATGTAATTATATAAATAAAGTAATATTATTCATAGGCACAAAGCGGCCTGGTTGATCGAAGTTGATCGAGGACCAGAGCTTAAAAAAGTAGTACATTTGTCGGTTTTTGTACATGTCAAAACATGAGAACAATCTGAGAACCTCCGGTTTCAAATGAAAAAAGAATCTTCCAAATCTGTAATTAACGATAGAGTTAATGACAAACTTAATAAAAATACACAACTTAATTGGACCTCCTTTTTAACAGACTTCAAAAATAGAGGAGGTATTCAATTCGACTGTATTTTTTATGTTTGTTACCTTATAACTTTCGATTGGGTGAACCGATTTTGTTGATTTTTTTGTTAATCGAAAGCTAGTGCTTATCGTGTAGTCCCACTTAAATTTGAGCGAGATCTGACGAGTAGTTTTTGAGTTATCTCTAATTTTGAAGTCAGTTATTTTTCGGTCTGTTAATTACACACGACTGTATGAAACAGTTCATTACTTAGTGTTTGTATCGTACAATTCGTTTTGCCCTATATTTAATTAGAAGGTCTCACAAACTTTTGTTTTCCCAAATCGTGCAAACAAACAAACTCCTTGTCCTGCGATCGCAGTACCGAAATATGAAGGGTTGAGTATTTTCGGATACGGATACGATCTCTAACATCCATTACGAAAGTCGTTTTGCTTAAGGACATCTTGATCAACGGGACGTTTGCCCCTGCCAGCTTGATAGAGCTAATAATTTGTTTCTGTCTGTTACTTAAAGGATTCATTCCGAATTGGAAATGAATACAAGAAAGTTTGTTTTAAATACGTACACAAAATTTTTACACACATACAATTTTACATTTTTTTGGTCTGAATGCTGTGTTTTATACCATTTCTTATTGATCCCTGATTTTATAAGGAAACCAAAACATACAGTTTCATGCTTTTCATCTGATATAAAAGACTGTAATAAAACTCAAAGGGCTCTGTACACTGAAATTTTTTTAAAAATTTCGATTAGGGGGCACTTCAATAACGTGTTAGAGCACAAAAATATTTTTTTTTTAGAATTATTGTCTGTCTGTCTGTTTGTCTGTCCGGGCTTCATATGAGAAAACCTTTGAACGGATTTCGACGAAAATTTGTAAGTTGTTACTAATACTCCCGAGTCATATTTTAGGATGATTTTTATCCTTTTAACTTTTAACCATATTTTAAAAGATCAGAAACAATACGGAAATAATACGTTTTTTTTAAGTAAGTATTTTGAGAATTACTTTAATTCAGCAATTCTTGCGAACCAAGGAATATCCTACGAAGAAGGTACGAGTGTACGAGTATATCCGATTATTGATTTGTTACTAGCATCCTTGGTCGCAATTTACTTTCGACTTTCGAGTTGGGAATCGTGGCGCGGGGGTGCGCGGTGCCCTTGGCGAGTTTTATTGGACTTGGACCTTATAAGGGGACCCCGACAAAATATAAACGGGTTCTTATCGTAAAACTTTTTGCGTGCTCTGGAACCGGTGTCCCTGTCAAGATAATTCTAACAGACGATTTAATGTAATTTGTACCGACTGCGACACGCAGTTGAGTTCTACTAGTGGTTTGCCTGCCTTTTCCGGAATTATAATATATCATATTATATATCCCTACATCTTATACCAAATCATGTTCTACTAGTGTGCAAAATTTCATAAAAATCCAGTCGTTTTTGCATGAGAGTAACAAAAATCCATACAAACTTTAACATTTCATATTTTCATAATATTAGTAGGACTGAATACAACGAGTACTCACGATAAGTAGTTTATGTTCATGATAATTTGCGTTTTTATTGTATTACCTCAATATACTAAATGTACTCAATATACTAAATTGTATTGCATATGATTTTAGTTTGTAGGTATACCAATATTTTGAGTTTTGACCCAGTTGCATGGACCGTGGCCACGGCTGAACTCCCAGGTAATCATAATCCGCAATGAGTAACGATACTAACGTTCATTCGTACACCCGCTACAAGTTATGTCAGATATCGTCACAAAGCATCTAAAGTCTCATAATTACCCACACCAACAAACAACTATTCCAACTATTCGACTACAATGAAGCCCATTACCGGTAACCGGAAGCGATAATCCTCAAGGGGACGTCTAATTCCGTCCAAACTGTTGCCCAGTGCGAGTGCAATTACATCACGGGCTGATTGGTACGCCACGGCCGCTGCGGCGCGTCCAATCATGATTGGTGATGACAAAAAGTTCTGTAGTCTGTGAACAGCGTGACAGATAGGCTACCGTCCCAATCGAACTCTATAAGGTGCATGATGGCATACGTGGCTCAAGAAGGGACGACACCATTGGTACCAAAAACTTTATCTCGTATATGTCGGCGAGCAACCTCTTTGGTTCAACAACGATCGGCCGATGCAGATGCCGTCATAGAAGAAGTCGTGTAGAAAAACTAAATATTAAGAATAAGAAATATGTCAATCTATTTGGAACAATACGTGTTGGACATTCAATGGGATTCGATTATTATTGATCACGGAGTAGTAGAGATTGTTATTGTAGGAGAACTGGAAATATATCATGGAGCAAAGTAAAAGGAATATTATTGAATAACCAACACCGTAGAACATCCCTTCTGCTTTATATACATCTGGACAGCAAGCTTCGAAAGAGGTACCTGAAGACAGATCACGTGACATGGGATAAATATCTGCTATCACTGGTCAAAGTTACACACCGCTACCTTTCTAGTGGCTACGAGTCTTAAGGTCAATCAGGCCTATGATTGGTCGAAATTGTTCTTGGTCGCGGTAGTACGCGGAAGAGACACCAGTGCGTTCACATGAGATCCTTGAGCCTCACGATATGCGTCAGGTGGCTGATGAATGGGACCCCCTATCACGTTAGATTACGTCGCTGGGTTTCGGGTGGTATGAATAAACGAACACCGACCCAGCAAATCCAGCAAGACATCTAGTGCGAATCGAACTCGGAAGTTCAGTTCAGACTCTACGCAGGGTCACTACCAAGTTTTCTACAGGGTCATCAGAAAAAACATAATATTTATTTTAATAGTTAATTAAAACAAAATGATGTCAACACGAGTAAAAGGTCATCTTTTTGTGCAATGGTCGATCAACGAGACGGCTGACTTATTGGTTAGATTGAGGCAAAAACTTCAGCTATTCCGGACCACCTTACTGTTACATAATCGGCTCAAATACAATTTATTTATTTATTTTTATGACTCCCAACTCTGTCATTACAGGAAACCCCAATTCGACAGGAGGGAAATTTGCTACAATTAAATGACTGGTGATAAATAACAGAAGCTCACACACTAGACATAGCTGTGCATGACCACACACAAATAAGGCACAAACACAGACACAAGAACAAACATAATAGTCAACAAAAGTATGGTAAACCTGAATAAACAATACAGGAGAGCTTACGCAGCTGCCTCCTGGTTTTTGCATGCTTACCAGAAACCATTTTTTTCCACAAACATTATAATATGTTTACCCAATGATATTATATATTAAAAAGAGGCAGACATGTCATAAGCGCGCGCGTTGTGTGACTCAAAAAGTTCCCAATTGGGAACTCTTATTCAGGTGAAGAAAGAGATAGCGATGTAGTTTTGACGCGAGAGTGATAAAGACGTGCGATAAAGCAATAAAGCGTGCCTTGCGGACATCGGAACAGATTTTTCGGTTGATTTGTAAGGGCATAACGTATCTATATTTATTTAAACATCATTGGTTTTACCCGACTGCTAGGAAAGGTTGTTTTTCGTGCGTACGTATCTTGTATGTATGTACGTTTGTATGTATGAATGTATGCATGTAATATTCTTTATTACCTCATATCTTCCAAACCGCTGAAAGGTATATCATGATGCCTTTTTTGATATCAGACGTTTTTTTGGTTTTTTTTTATACTAGTTTCAGTTAGCCATACAATTTTTCAATTTAGGTGGCTTAAGGAAATTGATTGAGACAAGTCTGACAACCCATGATTTAAACTAGACATCTCATCTCGTTCTCCATCATTAATAGAAAACGCGTTAATCATAGCGTAGTGAGAACCGAGATTCCTTCAACAGCAACAATGAAATCGTGGGAACTTCGTCCTGGGAGCTGGAAATAGAATCGGTAATTTCACTGCGGTAATTAAACGCTAAAAGTGCTCAAGTGGCTTTGTTTTAACTGAAGAGTTTTATAAATAGCCGATAAAACTGACGAGCATCTGAAAGGTCATGAGGTCTAGCATTGCTGACGCGTTGCGGAAAATGGAAGCGAGAGACATTTTGAGATGAATTTTCAAAAATTGTGCAATACATTTATCTATCTAATCTAATACCTTTAAACAATTTAAGCAATTTGAGCAATTTTTGAGCAATTTTTGTACATATATTTTCTGAATCTCGGAAACGGCTCCAACGATTTTCATGAAATTTAGTATGCAAGGGTTTTAAGGGGCGATAAATAGATCTAGCTAGGATTAATTTTTAGAAAATGTCGTTTTATCCGTTTTTTCAGGCAATGAAAAACTGCTACAAAAGACTCTTCCTGACATCTACTGGCGAGTAGCAATACTAAAGCTACTTCAGTAGATGGCGTTGTTAAGCAACACTAAACCGAGCAAAGTCGGTCATCAGGGTATTTACTTATTCAGCGACATCATTCAAAATTTATTTTCATACAAACATTTATCCCCTTTAGAGGTTGAAACATCGTTTCATTATACTCCTCCACATTATATAAGGAATCTCAATGCAAGGTTTCATGCATCCAGGTCCACTAATTTAAGCTCAGCTCTGCGTTGTCTCATGTCTGTTAGAAAACAAGAGTTAGCGTTTTATTAAATATATAGATATTTAATATACACACATACCTGAAGATAGAAAGTATATAATAATTTTACAAATTCATTATCGCAACTCGCGACTTCAATCTTATATCTTTAAACGAGCAATTCTTGTATATATATATATAATTGGAATCTCGGAATCGGCTCAAACGATTTTCATGAAATTTAGTATATAGGGGGTTTCGGGGGCGATAAATCGATCTAGCTAGGATTCATTTTTAGAAAATGTCGTTTTATCGGTGTTTTCAGGCAATGATAAACTTCTACAATATACTCTTCCTGACATCTATTGGCAAGTAGCAATACTAAAACTACTTCAGTAAATGGCGTTGTTAAGCAACACTAAACCGAGCAAAGCTCGGTCATCCGGATATTGATGTATAAAAGTGAGAAAATATGTCTGAACGAAATCCATGTGTAGATATAACAACGCTTTTTATGTCACGCTATTATTGCTATTCTAATGGCTATAATAACTTTTTACCTGTTGCATTCAATACTAAAAATAGCACTATACTTGTCTTCATAAGTCAGTGTTTGAGAACCAGAAATAACGCGAGTTCCCCGCCTCACTGATGGGAACGCATCGGCGATGAATTTAGTACTATATGTGGTGATGGTTACCATACCACTTACCGTCAGGAGTATTTTTTGGAACGAAGTTCCTTATCGCGCGTTATGAAAGGGGGCTAGACGGAAAAAATTCTTACGAAAAGTTGTCACGACACTTTTTGCTATTTTACTTATGTTAGGGCCATAGAATCTCAACAGCGTGATTCAGAAAGTTGTACAGCGCCATCTAGTTTCTTATTGCTGAATCACACTGCTGAGCGCGTAAAACAATACTTATGTACATAATAAGAGTGCATATTTATATAAAAAAGGAACTTTGTTCCATCCGGGTGTCCCTTGACACCTCTCAAGTTTTTTAATTATATTATTAACTTGGAATGATACATTTTCATCAGCAACATTCCACATTCTGTTTTCAGAAACATTATGCTTATTTATTTATGACGACCCGGATCGCCGCGCCAAGGGTCCTGGGTTCGATCCCAGCAAGGCGGAAATTTGAATGATGAGTTTGAATTTCTGTTCTCGGTCTGGGTGTGAGTGTCCTTGTCTTAGTTGTCTTGTGTGTTGTCCATGGCACCTACGAAACAGGGAATCTTTGTGCGGGGCAATGAGTGCGAAGTGAAACGTTATTTATGTTATTATTACTTCTTTACGAGTTAATAAGGCTTCCTCAATAAAAATATGAAGAACTAAGGTTGCGCAAGTTTCCCCACAATGTTTCCCCTCGCTAGGCGATGTACTTATTAGAAATTTCTCTCCGAAGCGAGTTGTTCCTTTGAACGTACTTTCCAACTAAGAACTTTTCTTCCACCGATATTTCATATTTGAGAAGTTTATAAATTATTTTATTTTCTTGCCTTAAGATTAAGAATAGCATTACTGTTGTTGTTATTAAAAAGGTTGAAAGGCAGGATTTTAAAATTCACATTATTATACATTATTAAGTATTGGCTAAGTAACAGATAGGACTTAATAGTTTTTATTTATAAAATTGGTAAGCATTTGCTTAACCGATTCGTTGCTGATTCCACTACAGGCGTGTCATCAACTTTTTTAACTTGTGGCTTATAACACGATAGGCGTGTCATTTTTTCATCGATTGTAACACCCTCAAATTAGGTTTTAGAAGGGTCTGTCTAGAACAAAACTATCAAGACTTTCCACGTAGACCAAGCCTGTTATCTTAGTCATAGAAAAATTGTTCAAAGCCATGGCGAAAATTTTTCGAAAATGGGCGCCGCAACGAATTGGTTAAATTAAAAATAAAACATTATTTAAATTATCCGCATTATTTAAAAAAACGTTACTTTGAGCAATATGGCGTTGGACTGACTTTAGTGACGTACTTAATGAACCTATTCAGTAATACCACATTAACAGATTATCATATTTAAACGTCTTTAATTAGATCTAACTATGGAAAGAACAATGCCCAACATACATACATCATACAACATACATCGTGTTATTTCATTTTCAACTTTAGCGTCTTAAAATAAAAAAAATTCTAAAAATCGCCGCTTTAATTTCTGAGCTTAGATATATAAGAATTTTCAGCAGACACACCCCAGAACCAAAGTATTTTGAGATTGAATTCTTATAACCATTGAGTCATAGAGTAGGGGAGACTTACGGCTGCCTGTAATTTTTACCATTATTTTATTCTGACTTTTTTTTATTGACAACTGGAAATGGAAATTTAACATCATTACATTTGTCATACTAACATTTATATCGAAATTCTGTCTGTAATATTGGCCAGAAGTCTCCCTATACCTTGCTTGATACAAGCTATGTATCGAAGTGAGTGCCCGAATGAAAATGGACATTGTTGACATCATTGTTATTATAGTCAATTCATCACTTATTAATAAAATTATTGTACACTGGGTAATACGGGCACAGGTATTAATTTTAAAATACGTAAAAAAATTATTGAATTGCTTCGGTATAACTGACGTTTTAAGACGCTAACAAAAATAAAAAATAATTTTTGGGCATTGTCCTTTGCATTCAGGCTGACTTTAGATTATATTATATGGCTGCCCCGTCGAGTCCCCTGGGGGTTCACCTGGACCACTTCTGGAACTAAGGCACTAGGGGGTTGACGTGCCTTGTGCCTTTGTTGAAACATCCAAAGTAACAAAACTGTCATAAAAGTAATAATAGGTATTTACAACTCTGATAATACCTATTTATCTACAATCACCGCAGTGTTGTAATATCTACCGATGCTACACTTACTAAAGTATAATATTTTATGAGTTTATATTGGCAATTTATTATAATGTAAGTAGGTATCTCGTTCTTGAAACAACGGAACTAAATCGCGCTTCTATCGTAGCCAACTTCGGCTTCATCATCAGACCCTGGTTATTATCTAAAATCTAAATAACTACATTAAAGCTTTTATTAAACAATGCTAGCAATCGCACACACAAGCACTCTCTTGTCATCTGGCATGCACAATATTGACATAGATAAATGAGACAACACAAATATCGGCAACATAATATTTTTTTTTAAACGCTAACACACTCATACCCCCGCAGTAGATTTTCATCTGTGTCGCGGGTGGCATGGACGTCACATAACATCACAGTAACACCCTGCACCCGAGTACAAATATTTATCTGTCACATAAATCTGCTCCGGCCGGGAATCGAACACGGGACACCTCGCTTCGCAGGCAGGCTTGCTACCAACTCGGCTACAGGGTCGTCAGTTTATCAGTCACATTGTCACATACATACTTAATGTCTTTTGAATGAATAAAATACCCAACTTTCAACTCTAGTCACACATGGTTCGAAAATTTTTCCTTAGCAACTAGAGTTAAGCTTAATTAAAACATCCTTAAATAGACAATTGCATTATCTGTTAATTATTAACAAAGCTAATTATGATTAATATTAAGTTCGGCTTAACATTTACGCAAATGGTAGAGCTTCCTTCCTTTTATATTTATGAACTAAATAAAAGCCGTTGAGCTCCGTGATGGTAAAAGGTTAGCCATGCTATGAATAACTTGGAGATGATTTACTTTAATGGAAATAGCTGACAAACTACGATTTACCTGATGGTAAGTGGCTATCGTCGCCCATGGACATCAGCGACACCAAAGGCATCATTGCTATGCCTCGTTGCCGGCCAAGAAACAGAGAAGAAAAAAGAAAGACCTGGCACTCATGCCCCCATCCTATCCTAACAGGTATGTCGACATGGTATTGCAGTCAGTATTCTAAAGGTCGATGCATACGTAACGTGTTTTTACGTGTAATTTTGGAAACATCGTTTCATAGAAAATGTAATCGATGGCGCATACGCCACGGAGGCACGTACGGGACGAAACCGGGGCACGCACGTATATTTATGCCTCGTCCACGTCCCGTCCACGTTACGTATGCAGCGACCTTTAAGGTCGTAGCTCATCTACACGACACCGCTCCCATCCAACCAAATTATGAGAATTCAAAATAGACTTAAAATTGTGCTCTGTAGGTGCACTTTACAGTAACAACTAAAATTAGCAGCCCGCGCGCGGGAAGCAAGCTTACCGCAACCTTGCCACTCAATAGTTGCATCTACAGAGCACGATTTAAAGTTTATATTTGAATTCTCATACTTTGGTTGGGTGGGAGCGGTGTCGTTTAGATGGGCTACGACCTTAAGCCTCCCGCAATACGGCTAAAATGATATCCAGTATAAAGTTTACATTTTCATACAAAAGTATAAATTTTAAACATGCATTCAGTACATATTTTAAACTGTCGAATTAGGGCCGCAGCTTAAAATGCACTGATTTTTTTCTAACGTTTATTATCACTCAGTAAAAGTATCAAAATGCCATATGGTGGAGACAACCTCGGCGGAGAGGAAGCTAGTTATAAATTATAGTTTAAAATATTTGTTTGTAATTTGAAAAATGTTGCCGTTATAATCCTCCCACACGCTCCTAACTTTGGCTCTAGAAGCCAGAAGGGGGAGTGGGAGTTAACCCCTTCGAGAGAGATTGCTGAAACAAAACACGACATCAGACATCGACCTTTGATATTTCAGTTTATAAATTAGTTATTTCAACCATACGAGTATTTCAACTTAACTTTTGAACAGTGTTATTTCTCGAGTTTCATGATTAAGTTTCTGTTACTTTAACAAGACAAGTCTCTGACTAAGGGCTATAATGTAATTACATCGCGAAATATAAATTACTCATAATAATTCACCTTTACATCATCCTATTAATCCTACTAATATTACAAAATGTAAAAATTTGTGTGGATGTTTATTCTTTCACGTCAAATCTACCAAACGAATTTTCATGAAACTTAGCATACACATAGATCATTACTTGGAAAAAGATGTAGCATACTTATTATCCCGTATAATCTAAAATTTTAACAAAAAAATAACCGACTTCAAATGAAGTACATCCAATAAAAAAAAGAATTATCGAAATCGGTTGGCGTGATATTGAGTTATTCGTCCATTTATCGCACACATACTTAATGCAAATTTAAGACTTATGCTTTTGACATGGATGCCATTGTCAGATCTCGCTCAAATTTATGTAGGACCACACGACAAGCACCAGCTTTCGATTAAAAAAAGAATCATCAAAATCGGTTCACCCAGTCGGAAGTACGGAGGTAACAAAAATAAATAAAAAATACAGTCGAATTGAGAACCTCCTCCTTTTTTTGAAGTCGGTTAAAAATATGTAGCATGCTTATTATCCCGTAAAACGCGAAGAAAGCAGCAGGCAGAAAGCTAGTACGTCTATAAATATAAGACAGGTAAAAAAACGAACGGCATATCGGTTGATCGATACCCTGTCGCTTTATTAAGACCTGACCTACTCCGTGTTGCGTTAGGGCGACATGGTACTTCATGTCCTGGAACACGATAAGTACTTCTACGTACGTTAAGTACGGTACACTTGTAGCTCATGTGACGCTGTAAGAGAAATACAATGATTTCTTCTTTCTTATTCGTTTTTTCTGTCTTTTTCTTCTCTGATGTCCATGGGAACGGACAGCCACTTACGATCCGGTGGATAGTCAGCTCGCTTTTCGGCTTTTTCCATAAAAAACACTTCAAAAGGATAACTCTGTCGGAGCATCACTTCTTCATACAAACCAGGCGTACTCCGCACTTTTGGTATGATGTTACAATTACGTGCCGCGTTCGACGTGTCGGTGGTGTCGGACTAATTTCAGAAGGACTGCCACGCCGTGTCATACATTCGTAATCACATGTCATCACAAAAATAAAGACAACCCTGACGTTGTCAGAGAGGATAAGAGTTATGATTAGAAAGAGAGGCAACGTCTAGATACTCTAGATCAGTGTTTCCCAACGTGGGGCCCACGCCCCACAGGGGGGCAATTTGATACTGAAGGGGGGCAATTTAAAAATGGACTCGACACGACTTTAACTTATTTAAGTAGTTTATCTTATTTAAGTAGTTTATCTTATTTATTATATTGTATGTGCACCCTACCCTTTTCACACTTATGTCTTTGTCCTCTGCCCAAAGGTTGTCTGGAAGAGATCGCTCTATAGCGATAAGACCGCCTTTTGTACTACATGCTATTTATATTATGTTCTTATGTAGATTACTACTATTTGGTGTGTACAATAAAGAGTGTTCTATTCTATTCTATTCTATTCTAACCCTTTCGCTTTGGGTTATGTAAATGCAATGCTAGATATCGGTGACAAAATTATGTGCTGGGGGCATAAAAAATTTACCAATGTTATGGTGGGGCATGGCCTAAAAAAGGTTGCGAAACACTGCTCTAGATGAACATAACTGTTGACGATTAGCGCTGTGCGACCTGAATTACACTTTATCGTGTCGGAGCAAGAGTCACTATTTGTTTAAATAATTTTGCAGAGTGAGACTTCTGTACCAATAGGTACTATTAAGTATTCTGTGACACAAGCAAGGAGTAGCACCATCTATTAAAACTCTTAGAAACTATGTATACGAGTTTAGCGACACGCCGCATTGACTAATATGTACTGAATTGCAATGGTTTGGCCCGAGGACCAATTTAAGTGACACGTTATGGATGGATTATGCTACACCGTGCTGGGCACGAGCCGTACCGTGGACGAGGCACAGATTCAAAACTTCACTAATCTATACTAATATTATAAAGAGGAAAGATTTGATTGTTTGCATTGAAAAGGCTCCGAAACTACCGAACCGATTTGAAAAATTCTTTCGTTGTTGGGAAGCTACACCCCCGGGTGACACAGGCTATATTTTTTTTTTACTATTTTTCCCGAAGCGAGGTGAGGGCGATTTCCTAGTATTTTATATGACGCGGACATCGAGTGTTTATGCTACACCGTGCGAATTCCGCGTCCGAGACGAGTAAAATGTTAGTGAAATTGCTCGCCACGGTGTAGCATAATTCATCCCTTAGGTCCAGTAATACGCGTTAAGGACCTTCCTTATGCTAGTAATATAACTAGGTATAATGGGAAAATAGTAATGGCCTTGGCAAAAAATATACTTTTGTCCTCTCCGAAAACTTTTTGTAGGGCCAGTAAGAGGACAAAAGAACCGTGAAAAAAGCTCTCCGAAAACTTGTATGGACTCAACACAAACGGTGTGTAAATAAAATGTATTTTCTCGAACTTTCGTAAACAGGAAAGAAAGGTATTTTCATGCTCTTGTGAACTTAGCATCCTTCCCATAACACTTTTTTCACTATCTTTTAATTTTTTAACCCAACCAGACAGATTTTCCAGTCATGGGAAATTATGATGTCTCATTTGTTTTTGGCAACAAAGGGAATCCCAGAGCGGAGTGTTAAACGGGTTAAACCTTATCAATTTTTACAATATAAATCTACAATGAGTATGCGTGATTTATCTAAATTATCCAAGCGTGTGTAATGTTTTATTACAGACATTCTATTTGGGGTTTTCCTTAATCTTTAAATAGAAATTTCATTCTGAAACTGCGAAGCCTATAGTATAAGATCGCGCAAGATAGCTTTGGTTTATTTTGGGTCATATATCGTTAGTTTGTGATGTGGTGGAAATAATACGACTATACCATCGGATGAACAATGAAGTTTATTATACGAGGAATGTTTATTTATTTTGCAACACCTAAATCTAGGGTATACAAGGGCAAAAACTTAATGCCTAATGGCAATGTTGTAATGTTGTATTTTTTCATTATTTTTCAACGATTTTCAAATTTTATGCTGCCCATACACGATCAAGTAGGTATACCTACTTGTTAAGTTTGCAGCGGACTTGACGCGGCATCCAGTAAACTTGACGCTGTATGGCCACGGTAAGCTATCTGGCCATATAACTTTCTCATTCAAACTGGATCATCAAGTCAAACTGCAAACTTGACAAATACACTTGATCGTGTATGGCCCGCGTATTACTATAGGTATTATTGGATTCAGATGAGGAAGAAATTTATAGAAGGAGCTCAATGAATCTCTGAGTCTTGACTAGCTTGAATCCTTCTTCTGGTATAAAATCAACCGTGAAATGTTTGTAACCGACATCTAAAAAAGGAGGTTTTAAATTAGGTTGCATTTTTTATTTTTTTTAAAGAGTCCAGGTTGGTTCCATATTTTTCATACTTCAATTCGGATGTAATTATTATAGGATCCTAGTATTGGCGATTATGATATGTTTTTCGAAGACAGTGTTCTTGAAGTCGTTAATATTTTTTTGTTACGGTATCGCCGATTCTTTTAATGTTCATGTCTTTCCAACTACTCTCTTTCCAAGTACTCTCTTTCCAACATTGTGTATCTGCAGACCGACAAAACACCAACAACAATCGTGTTCTTTTAATATTTGCCGCCAAAAACAGAAACTCGGTTCCCGATATTTTGTTTACAATTCTATTTTGTAACACAAGAAAACAAGAATTTTTGTCACCAACACGCGTTGGTACCACAAAGGTTTGCCAACTTTGTTGGGTGGACACCCGACTTAACATCCATCCATCTACATCACTCTAATCTTTGCCCATTACCTATGTCACAACTCACATCACATTATTTATCATACAAATATGTAATACATATGTTAATGATTAAGGAAACTTTGTATTATTTCACAGTTATTTTGGAAGCTGTTCTATGGTAATTTATTTTTAGATCAATGTATATTTGGCGACATTTTTACGTAGGAGTCATATTGAAAACATTAAACCATATTCGCAGACTTGCAGATTCTACAATAAGGATTACAAGCAAAATATGGCAGACCAGCATGTCGCAAGCATCTTTTCTTCTTTGTCGATTTTTCATTGCTGAAGGTCTACAGTATTATTTATTATAATTTTATTATACCTTTAAAACTGGTTACTATAGGTACTGTAGATGAGTACTTAAGTGACAAAGACTCATGGAAATGACCAGTTATGCAACCAGTTCCGTTCAAGTTAGTGATATTTTTTAATAAATTTACCTTTGTATTTTTAGGGTTCCGAAGTAAAATCGGAACCCTTATAGTTTCGTCATGTCCGTCCGTCTGTCCGAAGCAAAGCGCCGAGACCCTTAGTGCTAAAGAGCTGTAATTTGGCATGGATATACATATTTATTAAAACTCCAAAATCGTGAAAAATATTGAAAAAATATTGAAAAACATTTTTTTCAGGGTACCTCCCCTACAGGTAACGTGTTTTCTTTTTGCCACAAAAATTACATCTCTTTCTAGAGCCCAATTATATTAATTAACACTTCTTTCTCTTTATTACATGCCATCAACAACAAACTAATTCGACTACAAAAACCTTCCGCAGTATACGCTTTTAAGGCGATGACTGAGCTCTCTTATCCCTTAATACTGCCTAACAGCTATTTCACTACCGGCTGCCCGATCGCTGGGCGTAAGGGAGTAAGCGATATCGGGCCGCGCTGATCGCCCTAGATCCTTACTCCCTAACTCTTATTACACCATCCTTAGTTAGTTAAGTCCGATTTACACGTTATTAAGTAGTTAAGTAGATTTTTTTTTTATGCTTTGAGCAGGCAAACGAGCAGACGGGTCACCTGATGGTAAGTGATCACCGCCGCCCATGGACATTAGCGACACCAGGGGCATCATCAACGCGTTGCTGGCCAAGAAGATGACGATAGACCCGCTTCTTGAAGGACCCCATGTCATAGCCTGGAGGGAACACCGATGCAGGTAGCTTGTTCCACAGTTTACACGTGCGAGGTAGAAAATGACGTGAGAACCGGACTGTGGACGAACGCCAGGTATCCAGGTGGTGTTGGTGAAACCTGGTACGTGATGTGCGGTGACGAAAATCAACTGCAGGTATTAAGCCAAACAGTTCTTCAGAACATTCCCCATTGTACAGACGGTAGAATACGCAGAGAGAGCCTACATCTCTCCTCAACTCAAGCGATTCTAATCCGTCTGTAAGCTTGGGATCGTCGACAAGACGAATAGCTCGCCGTTGAATTCGATTGAACGGATCCCCTTGGCCAGCTGGGGCTCCGGCCCAAAGGTGGGAGCAGTACTCCATGTGTGGTCGAATTTGCGCCTTATAGAGCATCAACCTGTGCTTAGGCGTGAAGTACTGCTTAGCTCTATTGAGCACTCCCAATTTCTTTGCGGCCAGTTTGGCCTTGCTAACCAAGTGGTCCCGAAACTGAACTTCACTCGAAATGTCGACACCAAGGATCCCAATGCTTTTAGAGATGTTTAGAGGAATGTTCTGGAACTGTGGTGCTATGACAAATGGGGTTTTTTTAGCGGTTAACGCGCAAACTTGTGTCTTCTCGGGGTTGAACTGGACTAAATTTAGTCTGCCCCATTCCGAGACCCGCTCCAGAGATGCCTCGACTTCAGACACAAGTTTTATCCTCTTCTCCTCAATCTGCACCCGAGAAAGATTTGCTCGGCCTGTATAACGAGCGTCACCGGTACTGTCATCAGCATAGCAATGAATATCCCCGATGTCCAGCATATCATTGATATGCATGATGAACAGTGTTGGTGAAAGTACAGAGCCTTGTGGGACGCCAGCATTTATGGGCTTTGTATCCGAGCATGTTCCGTCAACAACGACCTTGATGCTCCGCTCCGATAAAAAACTGGCAATCCATTTGCACAATTTCTCGGGTACTCCGTAGGAAGGCAGCTTAGACAGTAAATCCTTATGCCATACCCTATCGAAGGCCTTTGCAACATCCAAACTTACAGCCAATGCTTCTCCTTTGCTCTCAATTGCTTCTGCCCAGCAATGAGTAAGGTATACTAAAAGATCGCCAGCTGATCTTCCGTGGCGAAAACCGTATTGACGGTCGCTAATCAGCTGGCGATCTTCTAGATACCGGAGCAGTTGGGTGTTTATTATACGCTCCATTAGCTTGGAGAGCAGAGATGTTATGGCAATTGGTCTGTAATTGGATGGATTTGACCTGTCTCCTTTTTTAGGAATAGGGTGGACCAAAGCTACCTTCCATGAAGACGGCACGATGCCGGCAGAGTAGGACAGTTGGAATAGGCGCGTTAAAACCGGGGTCAACTCCGGAGCGCACGTTTTTAGCACAACAGCAGGTATACCATCTGGCCCATTCGACTTGTTGATGTCAAGGGAAAAAAGAGCTTGACGCACGGCGTTCTGAGTAAAATGCACGTCAGGCATCAGCTCACCACACTGCGGGATGGTAGGCGGCGTGTTACCCCCGTCATCAAGAGTCGAATTCGACGCAAAGAGTGTGCCCAGTATTTCGGCTTTCTCTTTTGCGGTGTGGGCCAGGGTATTATCTGCTCTGCGCAAAGGAGGAAGGGACGATGCACAGAAATTGCCTTGAATGGCTTTGGCTAGAGACCAAAATGCTCGGCTACCACACGGATAGCTCAGCAGTCTCTTGCCGGTTCTGTGTATGTGCTTGAACTTTGCCTTGGCGATTTGCTTCTTTGAGGACCACGAGGCAGCATTGAATTTCTTTTTCAGCTGACTTACTATGGTACCTCCGAGCTCACGCGCTTCTACCCAATCCTGATAAGCAGATTGCTTCAGGCTTATTGCCTTAAAGCAGTTTCTGTCAAACCAGGCTTGGGTTTTACCACCAACGGGTACCACAGAGTTAGGAATGTAACATTCCATGCCCTGGAGTACCACATCAGCTATGGAAAGCGCGCAAGCGTCGGGATCAGCCGAAGAAAAACAAATGGGCCTCCACTGGAAGGATGAATAATATTCCCGCAAACCGTCCCAGTCCGCTGATCCAAAATGCCAGACCCGGCGAGACGCACTAGGACGCCGATCTACGGGTCGTGCCAATCGTACCGAGGATCGTACAAGGCAGTGATCAGACGAACCAAGCGGCGCCTCGACGGATACAACATAATCGTTAGGGTGGGAGGTAAGCAGGAGGTCCAAAGTGGAAGCAGAATGGCCGTCAATGTCAGGGATCCGGGTTGGGCTGGACACTAACTGACTGAGGCCATTGGCCAAGGCAAAGCTGTGAGCAGATTTCCCTGCGTAGTCCGTTGCACGTGATCCTAGCCATTCAACATGATGGGCGTTGACGTCTCCCAGGATCACCACTTCGGCACAAGGGATCTGCTCTTGCACATAGTCGATCGCCCCTTGAACGTGCTCGTAGAGTCGATCAACTTCGGTATTACCGCTATGAGACCTGTACAATCCGATGTAGACACGTGTTTGGCCACCATGGTCCACGCGTACGCAAATGGTGGACAGATCTCTTCCTTCAAGAAAGTCGAGACGTTGACAACAAATATCATCTCGAGAAAACAAACAGACACCGGCGTGTGGTATAAATTTGTGTTCAAATTTATACCCCGGATAATGAAGGTATGAGGTATCTTCTCGAGCTGATATTTGTGTCTCCGTCAAAAAGAAGAAGGCCGGCCTCGACGTTTCAAGATGATAATGAACGGCGTTGAGGTTTGAATGTAAGCCCCTGATGTTACAAAAGTCCACAAGAAATGTGGAAGGGGGTGCCGCTGGTTTTAACCTTTTTCCTTTTTTCGACTTTTTCATTTTTGTGTGCGGGGAAGAGTTGAAAGAGTAGGAGGAGTGGTGCATCGTCGGTACTACTCGAGTCAAAGAGTAGTCATAAAAAACTATCTCGGAAAGGTGGGTAGTCTGAGTTACTGGCTCGGCGGACGGAAGGACCCCCGATCCGACCCGCGATTAAAGTCCCAGTCCACATCCGGCTCCCCAACCGGCAAGAAAATTAATCGACGGGCTTTTAACATTGGCGGCGGGACAGCCTCCCAGGGCGGGATCACCTGGGTTCGGGTCCCCTACAACCAACGGGCGCCAGCGGTAACGTTTCATCGGCTCTCCCTGGCCGCCGAGCTAGTCCATCACGCCCAACTACACGAGAACAGTTGGTAATGACATTACCGGACTCGAGAGACACCAACAGAAGTACACCTCTCCAGGACGGGTGACAGACGAAGAATGGGAGGGAAAACGTATAAAAGATGGGTGGAAGAAGAGAAGAAGAAGATTTTAAGTAAATTAAGTAATATGTGTAAACAGTCAATTTAGTAACTTTTTAGTAAAAATTTAGTTATCTACTTAATATGTGTAAATCGGACTTTAGGGTCCCTTAAAATTGGGTAATATTTCTATAAATATTACCGAAGAGCGAATTTTAAGCCCTATGGCTTAAAATTTTCTCCAGCCAGCAGGCAAGTTACAGAAACATTATGATGCTTACTTCATCGGTACTACTGTAAAATGGAGCTCAATATAAATATTGTAAATTAAACTTGGATATTGCGAGTATTACTGAACTACCTAATTTGGTAACTGAATTTACTCAGTCATTGTCCATTTTTCCCACCGTTTTACCTCCCTGTGTTGTTCTGTAATAATTTATTATTGTGATTACAATTATAAAATTAAAAATGAGATATAAAGGAGTTCATGGCCAGTATTATTAATTAATGAAAAAAATAATTTAGAACATCACTTGTGAAAACTATGGCAAAATATGTATGTGTACATATGTATTTACGTATGTGATTATATTATATATTTATTTAGTGAAAATACTCTTGGTTAAAGATATATTTGTTATTTAAATATAATATTTTTTGTAGCATCTACTGCAACTTTTAGCTTATCACCCAGGGTTGACTGGTGGAGAATGCCATTAGGCACTAAGTCTGCCCATTGTGATCTTGTTTATAGGTTTACAATAAAGAGTAAAGAGTAAAATTCTATCATAGGTTCTATGTATTGTAAGGCTTATTTTAATTACCACTCTTATACTACGAGGATGTAAGAAACTTGTTTTTAGGTGAATAGGCTTTTAATATATTTATCACTAAGATTCATTTGAAAGGATTTATCACAACTTATAACCAGTTGGAATTGTAGTTAAAATATTGCTTTATTATTATTATTTTATTTATTATAAAAAAGGGTGAGAGCATAATATGAATATTGAGTTCCATGATTCATATTATTTCACACTATGTTATCATTATTTAGTGCCGGATCCCTTTTTGTCTTTAGGAGTTGACCAACTAATATTAGTAAGGGGGGGGGGGGGGAGCTTGAACTAGCTCAGGAAATGAAATGGACATAGATAACAAGACTTATTACAAAGACTTCAAGACTTAATACAAGGTTAATGTTTGAAGAAGTAACTTAGGTAACATTCTTAATAATTAACTAATACTACTTCTTAATAATTAACTAACATTATGCTATAATCTGTCATGTGCAAAATCCGGTTTTTTTCATACATTTGACTATCCAGATTTTCGATTATCCAAATGCCTAAAGACAACAATTAGTCTGCTTAATCGCGGCTCTACTGTACTTCATAATGATTTAAAAAACATTATTAAATTTTTGTTTTTTTTTTTTTTAACTCTAGGAATCCCTGGAAGAAATGACCTTACAGCTGCTTAAAGAAAGTCTCCTTGAAACATTAAATAATCAACTTCAATGGAAATATGTATCACCAATAAAAAATAAATTGTAAAGGTTTAACATGTGAATTAAAATTGTTATTCCACCAATCCATACATACTGTTATTTAATTTGTTTACTTTACATAATCATTACAAGCTACTTATTTTATTATTTAACTTGCTGTTAAATTCTTGGTAATGTAATATCTATGAAGTATGTATGTCTCATGCTATGGAGTTAAAATTTCACATAATGCTTTAGTTTCAATGACAATACATTTTTATGAATGGATACCTGATACTATGCTCAGAGTCCTCTCCTTGATCTCCTTGATGTATAACATTACAGACATGAAATTTTATATCCACACTAGTTTTTGCCCGCGGCTAGCCCAGAACTTTACAAATCCCATTGGAACCTTGAACTTTTCCAGATTAAAAAGTAGCCTATATGTTAATCCAGGGTATAGGCTATCTCCATGCCAAATTTCAGCCAAATTGATTAAGTAGTTGTGGCGTGATTGAGGAACAAACATACAAACATCTTCACAAACTTTCAAATTTATAATATTAATAACATGATTTAATTATATCATGATAAGAAATATCCTCAGTGGCCAATAGCATAAAAACAAAATAGAAACTTTTTTAAAGTATTTTTAAATTATTATTATTATCTTATAGATTTTAAGGTTTGTCTTCATAATACATAGACAGAACTAAACAATTTCCTTAGTGTTTTTTTTTGTAAGCTACAAGGTGAATAAATTCGTGTGAGAGCAACTTTAATTGAATGAAGAGATAAAAATTATGACTAACAAAAAATCTATTGTTATTAAAAATTATTATTCAATGATGGTTCCGGTGAGGTATCAAATCAACTATCCATATCTTGAATTCTTGATTTATGTATGGTTATCTTATTGAAGAATGAAGATAAAGGGAAATCCCAACAAGACTTGACAGTACAAGCTACTTGCACACACCAATTTTATGTTAAAATAAAGTTTGATCCATGACATAGTTTAAGTAATAGCTTATTAGCCGCAATTAATTCTGTATATATGGATTTTATATTATACACCACTGAAAAAGACAAATGAGTATCACAGATATTATTTCAAAGATTTATATTGTTAAGATAGAAAATTGGTCCCAAAGACCTAAAGGTTTACAACCTTGTAGTAAAAATATAGTAACATACAAAGAAAGATAACTTCAGATAATGATACAAATTATTGTATATTGCTGAATATTATTTACACTGAGTTTGTATTATTATTTTCAAACTTGTAAATAGTTGGTCAGGATTATTATCAGTACTTAGTCTAAAAATTGTGATTACAGTGTTTGAGAAACATCTATAGCTACCAGTTATGGAGAAGAAATTATTAAAATCATTCCACAAAACAATACTGGAAATAAGTAGCCCGAGTGTAATTTACATAGGACAATCACGTTCAGGGAATGGTTGTGTCTAGCCTTCTAGAACGTTCTTTTAAAGTAGAATTGACTGGTATCTAATCCCAGTCACTACAAGTCATAGAAGTGCTTACAAGTGTTTGGAGTTTAACTTACCAGCAGGTGGGTGTTGAGTTATCCACGGTGTCTTGGTTGGCCTGCGAAGGAGACTCGGCTCCCCGCGCGCCCCCCGCCACTGAGGAAGCCGTGGTGCACGCGATCACTCAAACTGCATCATCACACAACCACTCGTATTACCTGCACCAATCTGACACTGATTGCATCTCTACCTGAACACCACCACTTATTCACTCTCACTTTAATCTCGTCCAACACAACCGTCAACCGACTCTTGTCCTCTTTTCACTTCAACAACGTCGCTGTCATATATTATTAATTCACTTCGATGTGAAGTGACAGCGGACACTCGCGAGCTAATGACTATTCGCACTCCACGGATCCGCTGTTTGCCAACTCGGTTTAGACACTTCTGACTCCCAAAACATCACCTCCGAGCCCCGATCACGCCCGATATCACCACACACGAATATATCTCACGGAAAAATGGCAACCTTCAAAAATAATGACCCAACACATCCAACGACTCCACCATGAAATTCTGTAATATTTATATACTTTCACGGGTTAATTATAGACCAGACGCTACTATTAACGTTTGAACATAAGTAAAAGATGAGAAAATAATATTTATAAATAGCTTCGGATTATTTTGATACAATTCTATATCGGTCGAACATCACTGCATACACACCCCTAATTCGGGTGGATTGGATCCTCTTCTTTCAGTCTATAACGAATTTATCATACGAAATTTAGCACGGATTAGTTATTAAGACTAGAATTAAATGACCTACACCCTGATAACTACAAAGACATTTTTGCAGCAATGACAGCGATCCATGAGCGATCCGTATCGGCTTCACAGAACAAAAAATCAACATGTCGCCATACACCAACTGTGATAATACGACAAGACAATGTTATATCGTTGGTTGATGCAACTTCAGCTGAATTCAGCAAAAGGGGCGTGGCCAATTTAAAAGTATTTAAAAATAATAAGAAAATCTAATATATTAAAATATAATGAAGGCGAAAAATATACAATAAATTAAAATATTTCGATGTGAAACTAATGGAATTATTGTTTAATAAATTTATACAAATTAAAAGTATTTAATATAGTAAATATGTATATTTCTCTGAAAAAATATGTTAAATAATATAAATCTGTATGATAACTTTTAAATATGTTGCATAATTTTTTTATTTATAGTCTTGAAGTTAAATTTTAAGTTCGTACATAACGTAAATGAAATGAAAATAGCTATTATTTTTTAAACCCACTGCCCAATGACAACAAAATATTAATAAACAAAAAGAACTTATTGATTTTTATTCCAAAAAAATCACGCAAATTTTTCGCAAATTAATGAAATTGCACATCACTATTAGTGTGGGACAAATCATAAACAACAATTTCCAATCAGCTGTCCTTCCGGCAGCAAGTGTCAAATGTCAACATAACGTCATTTCAAATATTGTATAAAGCGCGGTTTGGTCGATTTAATTTTAAAACTTTTTAAATAATTTTATTAAAGTTAAGTTAAGAGTTGTGTTATAAATCTCTTTTGTAAATAAGCGACATAAACTGCTTGTAAAATAATGGCTACACATAATAAAACTCTTCAACTTATTGCCTCCAAGTTAGGTATAGCCGATGAAGATAAAGTTTTAAGGTATTTAATTTTATCATATTGGTTATAATTATTTGTATTATTCCATTATTGCATTTATTGTCGCTTTGTTTTGGTTTTGTCTAAGATTTTTTTTGTCTAAGAAGACAGGCTTTCAAAGTCAAAGTCAAAATATTTTATTCATATAGGTATCACTGATACACCTATGCACGTCTTACCCTGGGAATACACGTCCGATTTTGTTTCCGATTGTCTGATCAGACTATCTGATCGTATTTACTCGATACACGTCCGATTTTTGCGTCAGACTTTTTCTGAACACAGTCGTTCTCGAGCTGTGAGAGCGGTAAGTGCTTGCTTGCCACTCTTGCCAGAAAGAAAAGATGGATGGCGAATGAAAATTATGGTTACTTATTGCATATTTGCTCGTGTTAGCGCGAAAGAAGAAATAACGTCGCTATTGGATTCAATTTCAGTTCAGATTGATTAAGTATCAATTTGACAAGACTTACCGAGAGTAATTTCTATTTAAAACATCCAAAACTACTGAAATACCCCGAAAAGTTTTTTGATTGTTATAGAATGAGTAGGTATAAGCTCTTTTAACGTACTTTTGTACTTGAATCATTCTGGACAACAAAATAACTTACTTCAATATAAGGGATGAATCAAAAACTACTCGTCAGATCTCGCTCAAATTTAAGGTGCTTGTCATGTGGTCCCACCACATGAAAAGCACCAGCTTTCGGGCGAGAACTTTCTAGCGTCGATAGTTTCGGAAATAAGCCCCTCCCTCCCTTTCCCCGCACGAGTGATCCTATAAGGGTTCCTTTTTCGTTTTTTTTGTGCGGAACCCTAAAAATACAGTCGAATTGAGAACCTCCACCTTTTTTTGAAGTCGGTTAAAAATTGGAATAGTTAGCAGCGTGTAGGTACAGATAGCAGAGCATAAAAATAAAAATTTTGAAAAAAGTATCAGGCTACTGCAGCGCCCTCTGGTGGCCTACTGCCATAAAACATATAATTATAAGCCCGCTCTTTAGTGATACCTTTTGGATGCAAAAAACTGCAATGAAATCGGCCCAGTAGTTTTCATAAAAACGGTAATATACATACATACATACAAACTAACAAACAAACAACCTCTAACCCCTAATGCATATACCGCCTTCGTTTCGTTCCGTCCATCGTGGGTAAAAATTAAAATGAAAAAAGGGATAGATACCTTAAAGGAATAAAATAATGCACAATGTATGGAGTATGAGTATTGGTAGAAATTATTATACATTTTAAGAATTAAACATTAAAATAATAAAAATAAATTAAAATATTCATAATAATATCTTAAATTAAAATAAATCTTGCATGTCCTTTGGTTTCCTAAAAACTAATGATCAACAACGCAAAGAAGTTTACGACTTCCTCGTGACCTACTTAATTACTTAACCATTTTAGTAAATTTTAATTAAATTTTAAGTAAAAAGTGCCCGTCCAAACGTGTTAAGTGATAAGTCCCGCCCACCTACTTAACAGAAAAATTTCTAAATTACTTATTTACTTATGTACTAAATTACTTATCTACTTAACTACTAAAATGACATAACAATGCGACGCGTGCGTTCACTGTCACGCTAGAGAGTAAACTGGCAAGTCGGAAGGAGGAATCGGACGTGTATTGGTCTCTGTAGAAAAGTATGCAGACCGCACCTTCAGACAATCGGATCGGCCATAAAATCGTAGACGTCTTGTATGGCACGAGGGCCTTCCGATTGTCTGATCAGACTATCTGATCAGACAATTGGAGAGAAAAATCGGACGTGTATTCCCAGGCTTAGCTGTAGTGTATTACTACATTGGCTATGTTCAGACTTCATTTCACACATCTTTGTATTTTTATATCACCTTTGATCACATACACAGACACCCCTAGCCTCCCCCCCCCCCCCCCCCTCCCCAAATGTTTTAGCTCTCAAATGCATACTTTTTTAAAATTAATTTTCAGGTTTGCTTTTTATGACTGGTCATAATAATGTAACTACACCAAAATAATATGACTATTAGGCCGTTGGAGCAGAAGATCATGGGTAAACAAAGGTGTTTCTGCCATGGAAATGCTACAATTAATTGAATTTTTTATCTGTATTTACAGAAAAGCTGCAGAGTTTGAAAGACTCCTGCAGACTAAGACAACAGCTGGTAGCAACTTGTCGGATACCAGCAAAGTTGTTATTTGCTTGGATCTCGCTGCTTTTGTGCTTGGAGTGGAGCTGGATGTAGTAAGTTTGCATGTTATATGTCTACTGCAGGGCACAGATCTCTTCACTTTCATGGAGGCCTCAGTGTACCAATATTGTCAGTTAGTTCTTTCTTTCCTGTTCTTCACTCTTTTTTGGCAGCAATACATCAGTGATGCCTTTGGGGTTGCTGATGTGCCTCTTTCCATCAGGTGGATTGTCAGTTTGTTTGTCGGATATTTCTATATAAAACCAAAAGTCAACTCAAAAAGTTTTCTAAACATTATTATAAAAGGTGTACCCTGGGCAAAAAGGTTACCTGCCTACTATGGACTCTACTGGCATAGCATTATGGTAAGACAGTTCTCTAAAGTCTCCACATTTCCAGCCATTGCCAGATACTTATAATAATCTGCATAAAAAAGGACAAGTACAAAGTATCTTCTATTTTCAAAATTTATCTCCGCTACAGATAACATAATTCAGTTATATTTTGTTTAAAATCAAATTTGTTTCATTGTCGAATTAACAAGTTGGTCACTATAATAACACAATAATAATGCAATTTTTCTAGTACATTATTGAGTACAAAATAATCTTATTAATTATGTCATTATGTGGGCGTACAATCTTTTTTGTCATAGCCACGCAACTGTATCAGTATGAGCCACCAAACTGATGGAATCTCCACAATTTTTACGGAACATTCTCCAACTTTCAGAAAACAGCAATCAAGTTCTCTGGTCTGAAGCCCTCCATGTACACCAACAGTCGTAAGGTGGTGGAGAATCTACTGGAACTGAACAGTGATAAGATGACGGTGGCCGGAGTGTGTGTGAAGCTACAGTGCAGCGGAGTTCAGGCGTTGGCAGAGAACATTCTGGAGGAGTATCGGAAACAAGCTAAAATGGTATGGGCTTAAATGAGTTAATTGTATGTTGTTACTTATTAGGACGACCCGTGTGGCGCAATGGTAAACATGCCGGATCGCCGTGCCAAGGATTCTGGGTTCGATTCCCAGGGAGGCGGAGAATGATGAGTTAGAATTTCTGTTCTCGGTCTGAGCGTGAGTGTTCCTGTCTCTGTGTGTTGTCCATGGCACCCACGACACAGGGAATCCTAGTGTAGGGCTATGAGTACGAAGAGTTATTTTTTATTGATTTAAATTTATATATAAAACATAAAAATTTTTTCTACCTATGCCCATTACAGACTTTGAAACCATCTAATCGATGTGCCCTAAATCAGTTTAATTTGAAAGGTAATAATGCAAAGATGATTTTAGACTACTAAAACAATTCATTAGGCATATTTGGTCCATTCATGAAGTCTATTTTCTAGTTTTCCCATACAAAAACTTTAGCTTAGTAGCACACCCCAGGTCCCCAGGTATAGCTTTTTAGCTTTTAATAGAAAACATAATTTATTAGATCCTTTAACTCAGTTGGTAGCCAATCAGTATACCAAGTAAAGGTTCTTAATTTTTTGTTTTAGTTTCTTTTATCCTACTTTTTTTATTTCAGGAGCTTGATTTAAATCTACCCCAATATGTCTGTATGGCTGTACACCAAGCTTGTAGGTGAATATTTTTTGTAGTATTTTAGTATATTGGCTCACCAATGCAGAGTTAAGTACTAGTAAAGTTGCAAGTTGCAAGTAGTAGTTGCTTCATAAAACCTACACAATGCTTGCAAATAGTACTCGAACTTTTGACGCATAACAATTTGACAAGAGTAATATAATAACCGTGCTTCGGAGGGCACGTAAAGCCGTCGGTCCTGGTTGTTATCATAAGATAACAGTCGTTAAAGCCATGTCGGAGGCCCTCGGGCGGTTTGAAAACTTCCGACACTCGGGTTGGCCACTAACCTCTCCACCAATCCGCACTGGAGCAGCGTGGAGTATGCTCTAGGCCTCTTCAAGAGTAGAGACCCGTGCCCAGTAGTGGGCCATTAATGGGTTGAAGCCAATATAATAAACATTTATTTTCCGTAAAATTCTCACACATACTCACACTAAACACATCCACACTCACAAACACAGACACGCACACACATGCATGAACACACACACACGCACACACGCACGCACGCATACAAACAGGCTGTCCCAAATAAGCATAACATCAATATCATAATTCATAAGAGATTGTTTTAGTGACAAGTTTTTATAAGAGATTTGTAATGAAATGAAATGAAATGAAAATGAAATGAAATATATGTATTCGAGGGTACGAAATGCAGCACATATAAAAGAATTTAACAAAATACTTAACTAAAAGGAAGTTACCTATTTCGCTGAATTTCATGATTTTATTATTTTTAGGGACATGCAGGTCCTTAGTTAAATTATGATATCATTATTTTATAATAGTTAAAATGATTTGGACGACAAAGAGATTTGTAATATTATTATAAGAATAATTTTTTACTTATTTTGACATTTGTACGCTGTTTCCTCCGACAAAGTGTGCTGGATTGTAATAATTAATATACTGTTTGTGACCTGATATTTACGCATATTTGTACAAATAAATTCATTCATTAATTCATTCATTCATTCATTCGATCATTCATTCACTCCCAAACATTCTCCAGGCTAAACAAAGTGAAAGTGTCCAAGGCTAAGCTGCTGGAGACGTCGCGTCTGAAGCCGGCGCAGTGGGGCAAGCTGGAGGTGGACTGGAACAAGATGGTGGACGAGAACTTTGCAGCTATGAAGAAGAAGAGAGGCCGGCCTGCTAAAACTACTGTTGTTAATGGTGAGTGAGTTTACGGAGATAAAGATTTTTTTGTAGCATATAAGTTAATGCTTGACTACAATCCCACCTGATGGTAAGTGGCGATGTAGTCATGGGTGGTAAAACGCATTAACTTAGTAAAAGCCTATTCACTCTTGCCTTGAAGACACTTTTATTGTAATCGAGCGAAAAACCGCCGCGGGCAATTTATTCCAATCCTTCGCTGTACGCATAATAAATGACGAATCGAAGCGCGTCGTCCGTACAGGGGGGATGTCAACGACGAAGGATGATAAAATTACCTTTTTTAATGGAAAAGCGGACTCTAAAGCCTAGTTGGTAGCGACCCTACCTGCGATGCGAGGGGTCCCGGGTATGATTCCCGGCCGGGGCAGATATTTATGTGACAGATAAATATTTGTACTCGGGTGCAGGGTGTTATTGTGATGTGTTATATGTGTCGTCCATGCCACCTGCGACACAGGTAAAAACCTACTGCGGGGGTATGAGTGTGTAAGCGTTGGTTCATTCCCAGATTCCCACTAGTTCTACTCGTTAGTCCTATCGTAAAACTAGTGGGATTTTTTTTTCTCACTAGTTCTACCGTAGGACTAGTGGAAACAAAAGCCGTTATAAAAAAAAGAGTTTTCGATCCACCTGATGGTAAGTGGCTATTGTCGCACATGGTCATCAGCGATATCAAAAGCAAAGGAACTGGCCCTCAAGCCCCAAGCCTGAACACGACGAATCGTTTGACAGCTGACGTTTGAGAGCGTGGTAGCTATCCAGGTGGACTCCATGGAGAAATAATAATAGTATTTATTTATTTATTTATTTATTTTTGCAACACCTAAATCTAGGGTATACAAGGGCAAAAACTTAATGCCTAATGGCATTCTCTACCAGTCAGCCCTGGGTGCTGGTGAAAATGTTAGATAGGCGCAAACTGTCGATATTAACAGTCAAAAAAAAAATTCTAATTTTTATATTACATATCTTACGTCCAATACTGTATATAGATAATTATATAAAATATATAAATACATACCATTACATTCATATATATATAAATACTATAAATACATAATATATATTAATATATATAATATATACATATATATAATATCCTACGAATATACGTTTACATAAATATGTAATGCCAACACATATAAAACGTTCGTTGATGCTTAACCCGTGGCAGATAATTTAAGGTAATGTTCTCGAAGCAATCTCTTGAACGTCAATTTAGTTGGAGCTTGTCTGATGGCATTTGGCAGGGCGTTCCAAATTTACGTTCGTATTGTGGGCGTTCCGTATTTGTATTTATTTGCTCTTTACCTGAATCTGTTTTAAAAATATCTCGCTGCATGCGACGTCAAAAAACGTATAATGCGTAGTGTTGTGCTTAACGTCGAGAGCGCGTTATCGACAGAACTAAAAAAAGTGTAATGTGTGCGTTTCAAAACTTTATAGTTGGTAAGTTACTACAAATTAGAGAGTTTAATATATTAAATCAATCATTTTCATGAACTTACAGAAGAAATGGAAGTCGATCAGCCACAAAAAGAAGAAACACCCTCTGAACCTCAAACAGAGTCATATGAGGATTGGAAAAGCAGGATATTGGAAGCAGCATATAAAGAACTTAGAGAAATGGAAGAAAAAGAGAAACAGATGAAAAAACACAAGATTGAGAGGATGGAAGAAAATGGTCGAGCAGATAGAAGATCCCCCAGGAAACAGAGTCAGAGTCGAACTCCTAGAAAAAACAGTCAATTGATGTCACCCAGAAATAGTGCGGATTCACCAAAAAAAGTCCTTTTCTCTCCTAACAATGAACTTATTCAAGTTAGTCAGCATTTGTCATCAAGAAAACTTAGTATATGTTTGAAGGAAAATCATTTGTCTCCGAGAAAAGATGATATAACCCCAATGCAAGAGTCTCCTAGGAGATCTCCGAGGAAAACTCCACAGAAGTTTTCTCCATATAAGACACCAGCTTCAAAGGTTGGAGTCAGGTTGCTTTTCCCAAAGAATTTATGATTTTGACTTATAATGTAAAACGATATTTGGACAAAGAACCATTGACTTTAATAATATAAGATTAATGGTGTTACAGTCTGAATAATCCAAGTATTTTCTGTTTGTGAATTGATTGTTCTATTAGTAATAATAATTATGACATTAAACTTTTGAATAGAATTAATAATTTTCGTTTGAATAAACTCACAAATTATTTAAGTGCATTGTGCGTTGGATGAAATAACCACTATTTATCTTTTGTCCCTAATGATGACAGAAAGTAAAAATCACTAAAATTATGTATTTATTTAATGAAACCCTATTAATGGATTGCAAAACACTCATTTACTTGTATTATTATGAGCGAGATTGATAATATTTTGATAAAATAAAACTACAAAATACGGCAAGCCGCCATGATGTCTTGAACGAAAATCAGTCACAATCAGAGCGAATTACGTAAGCAAACAAACGAATATTACTATACTGACATCATGGATGTATTAGGTAAGATTTTAGTAGATACAACTTTTTAGTAAGTGATTACACTCCTATTTTATGATTTATAACACGATATTTATATTGTATGGCAATAAACGAGTGACTTAAAGACATAGATACTTACAAACCATCTCCGAGGCCATGCTTTAAAGTCATTGTCACAAAATGTATCCGAAGATACTATATTTATTTTTATTATTAATAATATTCACTTCTGAAATTAAAGGAAATGAAACGTTCCAAGCCCTACGAATGAATATAACATTCAACGACCCGTACCGTCCGTCACTGGCATATCCAAACTCGCTGCCGTTTCTCTTCATATTTTCTACTATTCTCCTCGGAGCTATCGTACGAGCGCTTATGCTATGGACTAGCATGTGTATCCCATATCGTGTCATCATGTTCGCCCTTGGAGGTTTGGCTGGCTTCGTCGCCCACTCCTGCCCAGTGTTCAAACCCTTCGTCCAGATATGCTACCTCGATGTGGACCTCCTCCTCCTGGGTTTCCTGCCAATCATCATCTTTAACACTTCCTACACTGTCGACGCCCACGCCTTCTGGAAGAGTTTCCCTCAAATCTTCCTCGTTGGCGTACCTGGTGCTCTGTTAACGGCATTGATAGTTGGATTCATGGCTTACTACCTGATAGAACCGACCTGGAATTTCGCTACGGCTCTGCTGTTTGGGGTCGTATGCTCTCCCATATATCCCATGGAAGTCGTGAGGCAGTTACGGGAGTTATCCAAGGGGAAGTATGTGAGCGTTCTTCTACTGGGAGAGGGTTTGATTGGAGATGCGACGGTTATGATCGAGTTTACTGCTTTGTTTGGATACTTAGCGTATGCTGTTACCAAGCCCTCTCAGATAGTGCTGTTGCTGCTTCGTTACGCTGGCGGAGGAGTACTCTTGGGCGTGGTCATGGGGCAAATAACAGCAACGCTGCTATCGTTGACGTATTACGACACACTTTGCGCTGTGATGGTGACGTTGGCCGGGGCTTACCTAACTTTTTACATAGGGGAGAAGTTTTTCTACGTTTCCGGGTTGCTAGGGACAGTCATAGCTGGTGTGATGGTCAGCGAAAGGAAGGCGACGATAGCAGGAGACGTGGAACAAGTCGTGTCCAATTGCTGGAACATTCTTGCGCATTTGGCCAATACGTTGGTGTTTGCTATGATTGGCGTGGTGATATTCGAGAAGGTCAGCTTTGTAGTCAATGTGCGTCAAGTGGCGTTGATCTTCGTGACGTATACCACGGTATACTGTTCACGGTTGCTGGTATATTGGATGATGACGCCAATGTTGAGGAGAGTGGGGTATGGTATAACTTGGCACCATTCGATGGCGTGCGTTTGGGGAGGGCTTCGTGGCCCACTGTCATTGTGCTTGGCGTTGATTGTTCTCCACACGCCATTTGTGACCAATGCTGGTGAGGTAAGTAATTTGAGAAATTTAATAATTTTGCCAAATTTTGCAAACAAAGCTGACTTCGATATAGATTAGCTCCATTAGCTCCCTGAAGGTGATCATTATGAACATCTAACTAAAATAAATCTAACATCTAATTAAACTGGGCTTAAGCTGTCAATGCGCTGAAGTCTAATTCCAGTTAGACTCTCCCGTAACTTATCAAACTAAAGGCATTCTACTAAAGATATATTATATAACTGCTTCAATAAGACCATTTATCCTCTGAAAATGTTTAATAAATCAAACACTTATCTTGTACCTTAAAGATCTTCATAATCCAAACGGCTGGTCTGGTAATTCTCTCGCTGGTAATCAATGCTACCACAATGCTAAAGATTCTGAAGGTGCTTGGTCTAGCAGAGATTTCATTGGCGAAGAAAGCCAACATGACCAATTGTGTGAAACGCGTGATGCTGACCAGAGATCGCTGCATATCAATGCTGAAGATGGACAAGTTTCTTGCTGATGCCAATTGGGATCTGGTGCAGGAAGGTGAGATATTTCTCTGGAAATCTACTGCTTTGTATTGAGCTTCACTCAAGGCTGTCTGACCTAACCTTGGTCCTTGGAATACAGTGATATCTCGTGGTAAATTAAATGATCTCCAATATCTGTTTGAAGTATACGAATATTATGGTCACTTTGTGTATTATTGATTATTTATACTAATAATTGAAATAACTTTTGTTAACCGCCACAATTCGCAAAGATTTTTTTTTAATTATTTCAAATCCTCTTAACCGTTTCTTCTCTCCATTTCCTCCCATAACTTAAGATAGTATATAGTTATTTTAGACACTGTCACTTTAAGTATTACCAACTAAAGCGTTACGTCGCCGTGTGGTACAAACAGGACTTTAATATGAAATTGCATGCAGCGTAGTCATTTTTTGCGACTCAAAAGCTCAAAATAAGACGATCGTTTGGCCTCACTCTAAACGAATCTCGTAACTTCAAGGCACAACAATCAAGCACCCGTATCAGATCCAGATGTCTGGACGTGACGAGGACAGCGACGATGAGACCTACATGGGCTACCGGTATACCACCTGCCCTGACTGCGAGCGGGAGATACCCAATGAACCCACTAAGAAGGAGTTTGCTGAGATGATGAGGTAAGTCAGGAAATAAGTGTGCGCGTATTAGTGTACACTGAACGGGTGTATGAAGTGAAATTTCTTTCTTTCTTGTTCTATATTCATTAATGTTAGTATAGGTCTTCTTTCTTTTTTATTTCTTCTCTTTCTTGGCCAGCAACACATCAGTGATGCCTTTGATGTCGCTGGCGACGATAGCTCCTTACCATCAGGTGGATCGTCAGCTCTTTTGCCTGTTATTTCCATAAAAAGTATGCGTCCGAAGTAATTTACTTTGTTTTGTTATTGATTTGATTAACTACTAGTGAAGATAATAATAATAATATTATGGTAAAGCGTTACAAGAAAACGTGACATTTTTTGTTTCTCCGTACTAAATTTATCCACTACGTCGATATAGAAATTTCACTTCAATAAACAGATATAGATTTCTTCACAGTTAAATAATTATTTATTTATTCTTTATTGCATCATACAAAGGGCGACTTACAGGTCATATAAATCTATTGACTTTTCTCTGATAGGGAAGCCAATCAACGTGTGTTGAAAGCCATGAAGATATCCTACTGGAGGCAATTCGAGCATGGCAAGATCAGCAAGGATGGAGTCAGGATGCTGGTACAAGCCGTGGAGGTAGCAGCTGATTCTCACAACGGACGAGTTAACTTGGAGCAGCTTGGCACTTTATGGAAACCTAAGGTTATTGATAGTTTGGGTCTGGAGTTTCTCATATGGATTAAGGCATAAAAATCTGAATTTGATAAGCAATGACGAAAAGCCTTTTAGGAAAAAAATTGAGAGTAAAATTTCACCTGATTAATATGTTTTCTAACAGCTTAGGACTAGAAAATGTATTCGAAAATAATAATAATAACTGACTTCAAAAAGAACCACTAAAATGAACTGAATGTACAATTAGTATATCGAAATCGCTAAAATACGTATTCCTATTATATTTGAGAATTTTGCTTAATTCCTCAAAGCCACAACGCATATTGTCCCACTGCTGGGCTCGGGTCTCCTGTCACAATGTGAGGGGTACAGACCACAGTCTACCACGCTGGTCAAGTGCGGATTGGAAGACTTTAAACATAATTTGAGAACATTATGGAAAACTCTAAGGTGTGCAGATTTCCTCACAATGTTTTACTTTACCGAAGTGATAATAAGATATATCTACTTAACTTCTAATACGCACATAATTTTTGTAAATTAGAGGTGTGTCAGGATTCGAATTCTGGCTCCTGCGCTCAGGAGATCAACGTGCGAACCGTTAACCTAAGTTCCTTATTGATCAGAAATTATTTTTAATAAATATGGGACCAATCTAGACTAATATTCTTTCAAATAAAAATAAATTTTCACATCGGTTGATAAATGACGGGTTTCTAAAAAAACAAACATAATAATTTACTTTTTTGAAGTTGGTTAAAATACTAGATATTCATTCTTTTTCTTCTATCTTTCCTGACCGACAACACGTCAGTGATACCTTTGGTGTCGCTAATGTCATGTTCGACGAAAGCCACTTACCATCAGGTGGATCGTTGTTTGTAGATTATTTCCTTAATAAATATCTTTCCGTTACCCAGGCCCATGCAATCTGGCTACGTCGTAAACTCGTCAACATGATGACGCCCGAAGCAGCCAATGCCCAGGTCCCACGTCACCCCTGGAGACAGTACTGCTACAGGCTGGTCTCCAGCGTGTGGTTCGATGGGTTCATCTACCTGATGATCCTGTGCAATACTCCTGTGATACTGCTGGAAGTGGCCACTAGGGCTCCGGTGTCTAGAGCCCTCATGGTTACAGTCAAAGCTCTGAATTTGTTAGTACTGATATTTGTTTTATGTAAATAGCTGACAAATAACACTCTGATGGTAATTGAAGGTGCAGCTAAGTCATACGGATTGTTACACCAGTCAGCAAAGATATACCAAGCGTTATTTACCAAGGAACCAGAAAATTCACTTAAGAACTAGTTCTCCAACGTTGTGATGGGTTTCGAATAACTACCACCATAGTTAGCTAAGGAGGCAAAGATTTATACCACATACGTGTATCGCTGGAAGTAAATGGGGTTGCATAAAGTCGAGCGACATTCAAAATTGGAAACCTGGCTCCATTGCCTCGTTCATTTTTCTATAGGGTGCTCTCCAATTGAGTTCGGCTTGGGCTCAAGGATGCATGGAATCCATCCTCCAAAGCTATTGGGTTGGGAACGCTCGCGCATTTACCTTGAACCCCCTAGGGGACGGACAATTAATCCACTTAGGACCTCAAGGAGGTTCACGGACTCATTGATCCACTAGAATCCCGTACAGTACCTCATTGTAGTCTAAAACAGTTTCGTCAATTTCGTCGGTAAGTAATTCTAGGGTTTTCTGACTGCAGATATTTCTTCATCGTTTACGTATTGGAGATGGTAATAAAAATGTTGGCATACACAGTGATTGGCTACTTCAAGTCACATTGGAATAAGCTTGATTTTTTCATCATTGTTATGGCTACAGGTGGTAAGTACCAATGATTGATCATATTTTCGTTCCAGTTCAAGGTTCCTTTATTTATTAACAAATACAGTATGATTAAGCAGTGTAAGAAGCAAAACTCCCACGGATATTGGAGTCAGGAGTAGAGATGTTAATCCATGTTACTTCAGTATGATTGATGTAGATGTTAGTGGCCAACTCGAGTTGTTTTTCTGATACCAATACTCAGAAGCGATGGCCAATAAGCAAATAGTTTAATTCCATAGTCAGTCACCGTTTTTAAATTGCACTTTCAGGTTAATTTGATCAATTTATTTCAATGTTCAGCTTTGTATATGTTTTTTTGTTCCAGATTTAGTTCTAGACTTAATAGATGCGTTCACTGCATGGGACAAGTGGCGGAATTTTAACTCAAGTCTTCTAACGGCTACTAAATTGTTGAGGATGTTACGTTTTCTGAGACTGTGCAAATTAGCCAGGTTGGTTTGATTGCGTATGTGAAATTTTTTGGTTGATGTTTATGTCCGGCTCGAAGGACCAAAATATTCTAAAGGTTGCTTTAAATTGGATTATTCTAGGACCAAATGATCAAAAGAGAGGGTAAAATACTTTTCTTTTTTCAAAAGAGCAAAATCTAAAATAAAATTAAAAATATACAATAAGTTGTGGTACACTCAGAGAATAAAACTGTAGATTTCCTATTATATATTTAATTTAACAGTAATAATAATAACAATAAATAATGTTCTGTAGAGATCTATCATTTTACGTTTCAGGGTATCAGTACCCAAGGTGATGGCATACATAGACAGGATGATTGACATCCAACTAGCCTTTGGATACGACGTTGGAAAGGTAAAGGAAAGTCAACCTTATTACAGTGGCATAAGATTCATTTACATCAAGATTCTTTCAGGGATTCGTGACTGGTGAGCAAGAAGTGTGCAACTTACTGCCTCAGCTGGTGGATAATGTGCAGATCCAAGAGCAACTTACAGCGATTTTGGAAACTGATAGGTGAGTTTTAATATTGATGAACCAAAACCTAATGAGAGATTATGGAGTCCTTGGTTTTGAATTATGTTTATTTACTTTTTAGTTCGGTCTTTCGTTCGGTCTTACTTATTTGAAATTATCATTTGGTTTGTAAAGTCAACCAAAACTAAGTAGATCTTGAAGACTATATTATCGTGGTCTTATCCGAGTTCGGTGTGATATTATATGTTGTAATATTAATATTAAACTCTAAACTTATCTCAAAGTTTTCAATGACAGAAATATAATTTTCGGGAAGAAAATTTTCTCTGTGGCCTTGTATATCATCAGGACTCCTTGCCCTTTAAGAAGTCTGCCCTCTATAGCTTACCATACGATGATACGACCGTACCATGAGATGAGAGTCTCAAATATTGACGACAAAAATGTATATAAAGCAGAAGGGATATTCTACGGTATTGGTTATTCAATAATACTCCTTTTACTTTGCTCTATGATACACGTATATTTCCAGTTTTCCTAACGTTCATATCAATAACAATCTTCACTAGGTACTCCGTGATCAATAATCGTATCCCCAAGAATGTCCCACACGTATTATTCCAAATAGATTGACATATTCCTTATTCTAAATATTTAGTTTTTCTTTATGACTTCTTGTATGACCATCTGCATCGGCCGATCGTTGTTGAACCAAAGAGGTCGCTCACCGACATATTATGTAAACATATGAGCATAGAATGCCGTCGATCCGTTTCAGTGGATATGATAGAGCATATCGTGTTGATTTCCGTTCTTGATACATAGCACGGTCATGGTCATACGCTGTAGTGGGATCGCCTGTCACCAGGCTAGCAGTAACTCGGCAGCTCGGACTGCTGCAGAGGGACAGGCCCTGGACGGCCATCACGGTGAAGACCAGACAGGCGGTCACCTCTACCCTGAACATTATGCTACTGGACGCGATACAGCTTAAGGAAGAAGGTAGAATAAAACTGGCACCTGGTTACAATGTAGTTAATAGTATCAGACATTACTTTGCGGAAATCCATTGTTATTTGGAAAGACCGACTGACCATCGTAGAGTCAACTTACCCTGAGGATGCTCCGATTCGGGGCGAAACACGTGTTGGTGCGTTCGTAATTGGTATATACTTTTAATTATTGTAGTGCATGCTTCCGTTGTAGGAAGGAGGTGCCGCGCATGTCTTAAAGTATATACCATCATACATGTTAACCGCGGATTGTTGCAAAGTAGACTAATAGCAAGTCTGGGTCTTCTCACAACTTGGTTACAATATATTGGTTTAAGGCTGTATATTCTATAAGGCTGCCTAGAGCGAATTGGCCACTGTCTTACTAAGATATCCATCAATACAAATGTTAAAATTGGTCTTCGATTTGGCAAACTTTGGTTTGTATTCTTATTAATATGTAAATACGTGCCACGTGATGACCTCTTACCGTCACCATTATGAACGTCTATAACACCGAAAAGCATCACTGACGCGTTACCGGCCAAATGTCAGATCAGATAATTTCATCAAGTTCAATCACTGTTGAAACAGCAAAATCAGAACATTGTTTTATACAGGTTTTCTTGACGAAATGGAGTACAAATCGCTTGTGAGTGCCATCCAGGAGAAAGTTCAGTTATGTCGTCATAAAGGAAGCCTCGTGGCGCCCTCGTCCCCAGAGGTATGCTATTGAATTGAGAATTCTATACCGTTTCTGTGTAGAAAAAATATTGAAACAATCTATGGCTACTTTAAGGATCAGTTTAGTTCAGATAGCTGATAGACGAATCTTCTCCAATTGGTACTGAACCAGTTGAGGAAATAAAATAAGATTCATTTTAATTAAATTTTTGGGGTCTTGACTCTTGAACCTCCTAGCCCGCCCCCTGGTTCCGCTAGTGCCCAGCGGTAGAACCGTAGAACAGAAGAAACCTGGTGAGCTAGCCTTATCTATTGTTAACCAGATATCAGAACTTCAGTCATCAAATATAGACGAAGCGCTTTTTATCTTTATTTCAATGGCTATAAACACACGAACACAAATGACAAAACAAATTACAAAAGAAATACACAAAAAAGCAACAGTAATCTACTTTACGAACAATATTCCAGTGGCCTAGAAAATGGAGCTCACTCAGCATAATGCTGTAGTGTTGGGGCTTTGGCGCTGATTTTCAGAGAATCCAATCAGTGGCTCATGGACGGCAGTGTTTTTATTCATCTATATTCATTTATTAACAACTGAATCGGATGTCAGTTCCAACAAGTGGAAATCTTCAATGAAAACAATCGACAATGAGATAAGATGAACTTGCGTAGTTTTAATGCAACATTGGAAGTGTTCTTGCAGACACAACTGCGCGCAGTATCTTGGCTTCAAAACAACGAACGGGTCGCGGATTTCTTCCTGGAGAACTCGCAGATACTCAATTATAATTACGACGATGTCTTGATATCCCGAGGTTAGTGCAATGTGGAATTGAGTCTGTCTTGTTATTTTACCATCGGGATTTATGCATTACCTGTAAGTTTTACCTCGTATTGGATCAGATACACATTGCATAATACCCATAGTGGAAGTTCAGAATGTAAAAGTTTACGAGGATGTATATATCTATGTATGTTACTCTTTCACGCAATAACTACTGCATGGATTTTTATGAAATTTGTCACACAGGTAGACCACGTTATGGAATAGAACATAGGATACTTATTATCCCTAAAATAGCGGGCAGAGCCGCGGGCAGGGCATTAATGTCAATAAATGCTTTCTCGTATCTTGAAAACTTGTAACGTGTGTCGAGCGAGAAAATCTCTTTGGAGGCTTGTGACAGGTTTCTTTTACTCTCATCTCTCCCCATCTTCAGGAGATGAGCCCAAAGGCCTCTACATCCTGGTTTCCGGGCTGCTAGAAGCGACATACGTCCCACCAGATGGAGACATTGACGAGGCGATCCCCAACTACGAGTTTTTCACAGACCTTAAGTTCACAGAGCCAAGCCAAGATTACATTGTATCGGGGAATGCTGTTGGTGTTCTTGGAGTAAGATTTGTCTTTTATTCTTGTGTTTTAAATTATAATTACTGCGTAATTTTTATCATCACTTGCTTGAGTTTTTACTAATCCAGCAGAAAACCTTGGTCCTTCGAGCCGGATATGGTACTAGTGTATAATTAGCCTTTTTTATGCTAATAGCCGACTTACGAAAAGACGAACCACAATCTGAATATGACCCGTGTGACGTATTAACCATTATCATGCCGTTTCCGTCGTGCCAAGGTTCCTGGGTTCGATTCCCAGCGAGGAATTTGAATAATGAGTTTGAATTTATATTCTCGGTCTGAATGTATGTGTTCTTGTCTCCAGTGGCGTGCCTTGGCCGTCAGAACAAGGCAAGCCCAGTTGTGTCGTACAACCCAGGATCTCGGGATCTTTGGCCCGACAACACCGAACACTCCATTCCATACGTATAATATGAGTGTTAACAGCTGCAGAGTGATGATAGTAAAGCAATGATAGTAAGGTGGGATTTTCGGCTTGTATGCCTGTACCGCCACTGCTCCATGATGCCAACGACACAGGAAATCCTAGTGTGGGGCTATAATATAATATATATACAGCTTATCTGGACCAGGTATTGACAAATCGGCCATACAGCTACACGGTCCGCTGCGAGACGGCGGCGCAGGCCTACTACATCACCATGCCGGTCATCAAGGAGGCCTTCAACCTGGCGCCGCACCCTATCATGGGGTCAGTAGGCCAATTAATTTAGTTTTGAGTTTTCGGTAGAGTTTTTGTGCGAACCTATGCGTAAATTGCCGTTGTTTGTACCGCCATTATTTCTGTACGAGTTCGGCTTGTCCGCGTGAGGTCATTTAAAGGTCATATTGAGGTCAAACCGAAAAAACCGAGAAGCCAAGTATACTAGCCCATTATATAGGTTTTTGTTATCGCTGAATTCGAATATGAGATGGGCTTGTCCGCATGAGGTCTTTTGCAATATGACTTTGAAATGACCTTTAAATGACCTCATGCGGACAAGCTGACCTCAGTTTCAAATTCAGCAACACCAAAAACCTATATAATGAGCCAGTATACTTGGCTTTTCGGTTTTTTCGCAGTTTGACCTCAATATGACCTTGAACATTATGTTCACACCTCAATATGACTTGAACTTTGACAGAGGCTAAAAATATGGCATCATATTTAAGTAGGTCTAGATTAAAAGATAATTGAATTATAGTTTGCCAGATTTATCCAAATCCAGATTTATCAGAGACACATTTATCCGAAAAACTATCACCCCGTACCCTGCAGGCTGGAGTCAGCGATGTGGCGCGAGATAGGCATTAAGCTGGCGCTGATGGTGCTGCCGGCCGCGCCCGCGTACCACGGCTGGGGGGCGGAGCGCCTCTCCATGCGGCTCGAGCACGCCTTCGTGCCCTGTCTCACCGCCTTCAAGGTTGGCCCCAACCATTGATCTCTTATTACTAGCGTATAGAACCGACACCGCGAACTCAGTGGTCGCGCAATGAATTGTACGTATCTGATGAGCTACCAAATCTATGATTTATTACTCCCTCCCCTCCCAAAAAAAGATTTCATGCCGTTAGGTCTCCAACATGGTTTAATGATTGTTATCTTACGATGACAAACGAGGTCCTGGGTTGTACAACACAACTGGACTTGATTTGTTCTGACGGCCTAGGCACGCCACTGAATGACTGTTATCTTACGATGACAAATGGGACCGACGGATTTACGTGCTCTGCGAAGCACGGAAACAACCACAACCCAGTCACCTATCCAACTATGTACTGACCGCGACCGCTGTTGCTTCATTGGATTAAACACTTATCGACACAAATCGCAGATTTGTTGATGAGATCCATGTGGAATTTAATGAACTCCTCAGATATTATAGGTATACCTACAGGTCTGTTCGACGCCGCTAGACTTAATATTTGACTGCAGGTGTTTGTGGTGAACGAGCTGATGGAAGACATCGTCCTTCTGGACGGCATCTGTCAGGACATGGCGACCAGGGAGGTGTTCCAGCCGCCCTGTTACATACCGAGGTATGGTTGGAATAGCCTCCTTGCTCCAAACAGGTGTTACTCGTATTCTGCTGGTCAATAGGTTACTACTCTTGAAGGTTGCAGGGCTTTGTACCACCTTCTTTAATGTACTTAGCTGTGACGTATCTACTATAAAGTTTGCCTGTAAAATAACTGTAAGCACTACCGTCGAAACTATTATAACATTTACAGATTTAGAAGGAAGATCTAGGTATTCCAGATGGTGCAGAGTCCAACCACCTCTGGCAATACACCTGGCTCCATCCATAGCCTCGTCCTTTGATCAATAGAATGCATCATGACCAGGGAAAGTTGGTTCGGACAGCTCAGATGACATCACATGATGTATGGAGCCCTTACCCCAACAGAGTGTACAAGCAAGAAAGATTGGCTTAAGGCTCTTCGAAGACTTGTTCAGTCTTCTCGGTTGAGCCTTTTCAAGCTCGCCTCTATGTCCGCGTAAAGCTATAAAGGCCGCTGGGGCCTACAACTGTCCATTTGAAATAAAACTACATTCCCCACCACAACTGCCAAAAGCCGTTGTTCATTTGATAAAATCTACCCTCCCCACCAGAACCGCCCACCGGCTGATCTTCCCCAAGTCATCAGAGCTGGTGGTGTCTGCGGGCTGTCCGGAGACGCGGCTGCTCCTCGTGCCGGCCAAGGACGCAGACGAGCTCGACATCATGGAGGATGAACTGGACGACACGCAGTGCGAGCTGGTGAGATGACGTCATACAGTGACGTCACTACCTGAGACGATAGAAGTTTTATATCATTCACATAGGAAAATTTTGAACATGTTCGGAGCTCGGTTGCTCCCCATTACCACTTAGTCTGGTGTGCCCTGATGATTTAGCATCATCGGAATTGTTTAAAATAATTCCTCCATCCCCGTTTCTCCATCGAAGGACACGACGCACGGTGGGTGTCCACCCTATTGTCATGAACATCACGCAGGCAGGGTCTATGCGGTTTGCCTCGTCATTCGTTATGCGCACCAGAAGGACTGGAATAGCTTGCCTGCGTCCACCTTTAATAAAATGTAGTGCCAAGTTATTAACCAAATAAGACTCGACTAAATAATTCTTCTAAAACCGACTTCAAAACTAGGGATAACTCAAAAACTACTCCTCAGATCTCGCTCTTTAAATCAGGCCACATGATGAGCCATCTGTCGAATAAAAAAAATCAAAATAGGTACACCTAGTAAAAACTTAAAAGGTAACACACAAATACAGTCGAATTGAGAACCTTCCTTTTTTGGAGTCGGTTAAAAATTTACTATAAGTGTGTTGTTAGATATCGAACGCGTCCTCCCGCTGCCTTTACCACCGCGTGTCCCGCCGGCTTTCGTCAGATTCGCGCGCGACGGCCGCGCGGCGCGTGCGGCCTAAGCGGCGCCGCGCCAAGCGAGTCAACTATCGCGAGTCGATATGGAGACGGCAGTGTGAGTCTACTTTCATATATTTTTTCTTTTTTAAACGCTTTTATTTAGCTTCACTTCGGAGCATCAAAGCATCAAATCAAATCTTGTAACGTTAATTTGAATGACTTCCCTTTAATGAAAATTGATGAAATTTGGCAGACATGTGTATTTCCGATGACAATACACGAAAATTAAAAAAAAAAAAAAAAATTAAATTAAAAAAAACGATTTTCAGACTTTAGACGCATAATTCTCTATGTTCTATTTTACGTAGAGACTTGAAATTTTCACAACTTGTAGCTAATTTTATAAACTAAACATTATTGAAATAAAAGCGTTTAAAAAAAAAAATTTTTTTAGGATTCAACTTATTCTTTTTGATGTGAAACATCTATAGGCGAGGGGTAAACCTGATTTTTGGCGCGGTGAGTGGCGACGCTTTGCCGCACTATATTATTTTTTTGGAGTTTAACTCCTCCTCTAGTGTGTGGAGCTACCGCGACGCGAGCAAAGGCTTACCAAGGGTCTTGTGTGTCATGATCGCGCGCGGTTGATTATGGTTAGCTATCTTTTTTCAGTCGAATTTCCGGTCTGAGATCTCTTTGTCCCATTCTCTCCTATGCATTATAGAGTAAGATGCCCGAGATTAGAATCGATTTTCATATGTATGCCCGGGGTATGAAAATTTATGAGTAAAATCAAACTTTCTCTGTTAAGTTCGGCGTTATGCGTTGTTTGTAATTCGTATTAAATAATCTAGATGGCGACTAATTTTCGACGGTCGGTGATTGGCGACGGTCGCTAACTAAATGGCGATTTATTACCATTACTAGTGGTTAATCGGCGTGTTACACCACGCTAAAAAAACTGATGAGAATGACAGATCAGTGTTTTAAGTTTTTGTGTTGATCTTTACATATTATCTTCTAATTGTTGTATGACAAAAGTGGAAAATCGACTTTATCAAGGGACTGAATATGCCTAATAGTACATTGTTTTAGTGGTCTCAAACCACCTTCGGGTTATTACCTTTCAAATGAAACCATTTTGAGGCATATCAGTTGGATGGTTTCAGAGTCTATAAAGGACATCCGTACAAACATTTTTTGTGTTTTATACATATGTATAGATTATGTATATTATTTTTAAAAATATTCCTCTTTTTGGCCCCAGCGAATGCTGTCACTCAAAGTGAAAAGGAGTTACGTTCAAAATATTACAAGCCGTCGACCGTCGATATGGTAACTTTCTGTTTTTATATGTAGGTAGGTATCTCATCTATCTAATCTTTCCTATCCATACACATAATAAAACTAATTAATCGATACAAATACATAGATGGAACATATTTAAGAAAAGTATTGTGTAGTAGATCTAGTAATATTTTTTAGGATTTCTGTCTCTTTGACTGTACCCATTTTTCCCGCAAACACAGCTAAACAGATTTTGATGTAGTTTTCGTAAGATAGATACATAAGATGTGTTGTAGTAAGATTGGTGTAACTTTAGTGTTATTTTAAATAGTTCTTGAGTTGTGAAGGGGTCTAAAGTAGCTCGGAATGATTCGTGTAATATACCTAATATTACACAAGGCGCTGTGTAACCAGTTCCCTTTTTATAACTTTGGCTAGACACTGTCGCGAGTCGAGATGATTATCTTATTTCAATTCTTCAGCAAATTGTTAGAATACTTTGCTTGCTTGTAATATTACTTTAATATTCTTCAGGAAAACCTGGAGCCTTCGTACGGACGTAAGTGACAAAAACTAGCACCAGAATAGCTTGTTATCTAAAAGTACCTACCGATATTAAAGGTATGTGTATGTATAACAATTTAACATTTCGAGTTTACGCAAAGTTAGTCATGTTTCAGAGTGAGTATATGTTATTAAGAAACGCTATCTGAATTGATCCGTATAAAATTTTAATGTAACATTTTAATCCAAGTAACTCTGCAAATATTTTGATAACTACAATTTTCTACTCCGTCGCATATAATACAATAGACTAAATGCTTTGATTTCAATCTTTTAGTTCTTGTCTTGAATCATCTTTCTCTTTGTATGACTTTATACCGGTTAAAAACTTTAAAGAAGTTTATTAGAACCGAAGAAATTAAAGTAAAACAATAAAATAAAGGTAAGACATTAAAATAAAGAATGATTTATGTATTCATTTAGGATCACGAGCGTCAATCATGGAGCAGTCTTTGCGGACACATAACTTCGAATCTGAAGGCGAGGTAATTATTGTTAAAAGTTGATCAACTGTATCCGTTACTTTCAAGAAGTAACATCATTAATTTTGATTGTTATTACCACTGATCTAATCTCATTGCTTATTAGGGAACATACCAAAACCACGTAACCCATTTTTTCCAACTTTTTACCCCCCTCCCCCCCCTTCGTGACCATCCGTAGTATATGAGAAGACCCCCCCCCTCCCCCCTAGTTTTCACGTGGTACTTGATAAATACGGTTTTCAATACTTTTTTGCAAAAACAGAGTTAAAAAATAATAATTTTGCTTATATTTTGCTAAAATATTGACTACGTGACAAAAACCTAAACCCCCCCTTCCCCTCTGTGACCAATCGTGGTGTTTTGAAGACCCCCCTCCCCCCCCTAAATGAGGCACGTGGTTTTGGTATGTTCCCTTAGTACGCGGCACGGAAGTTGAGGGAGACCTACCTGCACAGAAGTGATTTTTGGGTCAATTTGGCAGTATGTGATGACTGTGGGCCATAGAGTAACATAAACATAGGGGAATAGAGATATCAGTCGACTAAGTGACGCCTAACGCCATCTAATGCAAACTGACTGAACTAATGAAGAATCCTACGCATAGCACTATAATTATTTTGAGTACTTTTTTATTTTGATCCTATAATACTTCTCTTATAGAATCTACGAAGTACAAACGCTTGCCAGCCAACTGGTCAGCGCCATGTAACGGTATATGACCGAACTATTTAAAGTATAGAAGAAATGCTTTGTATTAAGTGAAAAGACCCTGCTGTGGGCGTTGCCAGGAGCATCCTGCGTCATGTCGTGCAATGTGATTGGCCCGTCAAGTGTCGATAGAGCAGCGCTTGTTGTAATTCGTTCTCTGAGCGTGCGGTCATGTGTTGCGACAACTGAATGACCATTTAATTTCACCTCAAGTTTACGATGCGCGAAGTTTTTCGCCGAGCGCTCAACATCCGTGCCGTCAAATATTCTTTACCTTATCATTATCTTAGCGAGTGCCAATAATACCTGATACATGATCTTTTGACCTAATCCATGAAAATTCGTCAACCACATTTATTTTACAGCAGAATTTAAGTAGCACCTACTTATCAAGAAACAAGAGGCAACCATCAGACGTGAAGCCCAGAAATCAATGAAACAAATTGAATCTAGCACTATAAATGTAGAAAATGTCTTTTAGATCTACGTGTGTAAAACTGCAGAGCTGTGCACACACGCACTAGTGCATTTAAAATCTGTTAATTATAATCTTGGACGGCCATTTTGTAAAGCTAGTGAAAGTCAAAATGGCCGACACGAATATGTAACTGTAGTTTATATACAGGTAATATTACGGGGTGTAAAATACATTAGAATATATCATATTCAGATAGATAAGCTCAGTTTCATTTTTACCAAAGTTTCCCCCGTGGTCGATAACGCGTTGGAAATGCGTTTACTGATGAGATGAAAATGGGTTTATTGATAAAGTAAGAAATATAAATAAAACAATTTCTTTACATACTAAGCTTGTATTTCAAAAACTAAACGAATACAAAATTAAAAGAAAGTACAATCATGGTCCCAAGTTAACATTTTGACGACCAAGATTTAAAAAAATAAATTCAAAATAACCATTGACAATTAGTAATATAATTTAGGAATGTTAAAAAATGCAACCAGTAAATAAAAGAAAATAAAAAAGTGGGCTAAATTATAATTTCTATATTAAGGGAAGATGTTAACATGGCTTATTATTGTTCTTTGAGCCAACCACAGACAAGCTACCAACAACATTTTTACAACAAATATAGCGCCTTCTCAAATCGGTTCCTTGACTCATAAAGAGATGCGTCCAAGTTGTTAATATTATAATATAGAAATTACAACAAAGCCCATGATGCCACAATGTAAGAAACTCTCACAGTAATACAATTTGTAATGTAAGTTAGATTCCCGAGTTTAGATTCTGGCAGATATTTTTGTTTCACTATAATTATGGTCTGGTATGTTATTGTCAACCGCATCACAAGAAATCCTAATTCGGGAATAACAGTGATGTAAATTTTCATACATTACATAAAATCTCAGTCCCTCTTTCCTCAAGTTCTTGTCTATGGCTGTTGTACTACTCTGTGACAAACTGGCGGCAAATGGTAAGTCACTGCACGTTTGTTACACTGTGGCTCTTACTTAGCACCAATTAATATATCTACTATAAAATATAGGCCATCTAACAAATGTAAGCTTGTGAAAAAGGATTTAATATGGAAGTACCATGGATAATTTATTTAGAATATTTATCATTCTAAAGCTAGTATTTAAACTTTTAAGTCTATGTTAATCACTATTAAATTTTCAGGACAAAATTAACGAAATATTACAATTATTTACAATACTTTAACAACTGACAACCAAAAAATAAGCTTACAAATGATACTGAAACTTCACTTAACTAATATTATAAATTCACACATTTTTTTAAACTTTACGCCTATAACATTATTATAGATTATTTTTAACCATATAATATGATTTATGTATTATAATATATGTTTAGCATTTATCATAATATATTAAAAACATTAACCAACATTGATCAAAGTATATTTCTATGTAAACGAGGTAAACTATTGTAAGTTCAATTGAATTTTAATTTTCATTCAAACTTCACACAGCAGATATAGTGATATACTTAAAGTGCCAAATGCATTGAAAATAAGTTTCTTATTAAAACAATTTTTTATTTTTTTCTAATTGTAAGTTACAATAGTTTACTCCGAAAATATATATTAGTGCATATATTTAACTGTTACTTAGTTATTGTGTAACATACAACCGTGTTAGTCAAAGACCAACCAAAAGGAACCATATTATTATGAAATTAGGTTGATTCCTTATGAAATAATAAATATAAATAAAAAAAATTGCTGATATGTTTTTTTAAGAACATAATCTGAAAATCTGTGTAGCATTGAATCATATTATAAAGGCAATCTTTGCCATTATAAAAACATAAAACATTTTGTTATTAATTTGTATGGGGTAGAGTAGATATTGCTTCGTCACTTAATAGTATGACAGTGAAAATAATGTTATTTGCTCCATAAACTATGACGTCAGGCAAGGGTTTTATTTGATGTGCAATAAGCAGTGCTCTATCATGAATTTTTAAAATTGACGAAAGAACAAATTAAAATTTTATTTAACGTCACAGCTATTGGTATGGTTCAAAGTAAATGAATGTAACTGTACAACTATTAAGTAGCTATATCTCGCGATTTCTAACCTACTCCATACCTGTATTTGTAAGTTATTTGTGCTAGTAAAATCAGAACTGGGTTTTATGCGATAACTGGTTTCTTTAGTTCTAATGTAATTTTGGGGGCCGGCGACTCTGAAAGAGGGCATTCCATCTCAACATCTCAAGCCTCTAATCTAAAGTAAGCATTTTTCTGACACACGAATAAGACTGACCGATTTATTTGAATTTCGACACGATCTTTCGAGGGCGAACCATCCATTCCACATCACTAAATTTTATACAAATCGGTTAGATTAACATTTAGGAACATAGCGTCGTGGTTAAATCTTGTAAAAAAAATGCTTTTCATGTATTATTATGTATTGTTCAACTATAATTCATTGTGTACTAGAAACTTATTGTTGTAAATTGTTAGTTGTGACACCTACAATGTAACGCCTGTTCAAATATGCACAGATGATACAAAACAAATTATGTTTCACAATCATAATGTACCTACTTTTACTTTTACCAAAGCAAACCGAATTTCGAATGATTTACAAGATGTTTTATTTGAGTGACTAATAACTTTATCGCTTTTAAAAGATTGTATTATAGTCACTATTCACTTATTCCATAGCTATAAGAAATAAGACAAGTAAGGATAAGTTTGATATAACTTGACTTTGAATTCATCAGTAGTTATAATCCTGATAGTCCTATTTGAACTAGTTAATCCTATTGTCAAGACTTGTTATGATCCTATCAGTCCTATTTCTAGTAAATCCTATTAGCTGAGAATTGAGATGAAACGAGATGGTTTAGTATTCCTGAAAATAAATTGCACGCTAAATTAAAGGTGTCTAGGATCTATGTGTGCAATTGTTGCATTCAATATGTCCGCCCACCAAAAGGACACCATTCTAACTAGCACTTGTGTTATAGCACCTACTTCCGGGGTTGTTGGATGTGCGGGTTGGGTCTGTTGTTGATGTGAGACGGCGGCTTCGGGCTGTGGGCTACCTGAGCTGCCTCTGGAGTGAAGTCTGCGTTGCCTAGAAACAGATGGATTAGGTGAAATCTTCATCTCTCCTCTCTCTCATCTTTGGTCTTGGGTGTTCCCATCCACCTATAAAAGGTGGAACTGTGTTCAAGAGTACAGTGAATAGGATACATGATAAGTTTGCAGCGTGAGAGAGCCAGAAATAATTCCATTGATTCCTATGGATTCCACTTCCTTTTCGGCAGGCCCATGGAGTACATAGTTATCTGGCATTAGGTAGCATATCTGCTTGTTTAACAGGTAGTTAAAAATATATGAATGTATTTATGTACACATATTGACGAGTGCAAAGAAAAAAGAGTTATCTACAAAACACTACTTTGTAGATAACTTTTTTTACTTTGCACCTGTCAATATGCCAATCAACTTTTTTATGACATATATGTTTTTTCTTTTTATCAAAGTTCTTTTATTTTATTTTTTAGCTTTACTTCTTATAGTGATAATCTTGTAATGCCGTGATGGTGAGACATTGCAAGAAAACTTAGAATTTTTCCATACCTCTGTTTGGTGCACCAGAAATAGATACAGGATTGGTCGGAACAGCAGAAGGGCCCGAGAGACCGGTCAGGTCCTCATTGGCTGGCTCCTTAGGGTCCTTGGTGTGTGGACCTTTGTGCTGAGTTATTCTCATGCCCCCTGCTTTCACTGTAAAATAGTACATTATTTGTGACTTCAGTTTTTTTTATGGAAATAGCAGCTAAACGAACTGACGGTCCACCTGATGGTAAGTGGCTATCTTTGCCCATGGACATCAGCAACACCAAATACATTACTGATGTGTTGCCAGCCAAGAAACAAAGAAAAAGAAAGAAAGTTAGTTGTCTACTAAAAAACCAGCAGTCATAGGTTTACTGAGTGCAGTTTGACTGCAAATCAATATTGTCATAGTTTTATAAGTTTACTAGCTGACCCGGCGAACTTCGTATCGCCTAACAATTGATCAGTTATCGATCGGAGAGGAAAAATGATTAAATTACTAAAATGGCTATTAAAAAATAAGGGTTGATCGTAGAAGGGTGAAAATTGAGGATTGTATGTATTTTTGTATGTAGTATCATAAAAAAATAGAAATTAAAAATTTTGTCTAAAAAATAAAAAAAAAAATTTAGGGGTGGACTACCCCTAACATTTAGGGGGATGAAAAATAGATGTTGGCCGATTCTCATAGATACCGGATAAGCACAAAAAATTTCATCAAAATCGGTCAAGCCGTTTCGGAGGAGTATGGCAACGAAAACTGTGACACGAGAATTTTATATATTAGATTTCTTTTTTCTTTTGTTTGTTATTGCAGTTATCTCATGAAATAAAAATATTCTATTCTAATGCTATTGTAATTTGTACTAACCTCTTGTCATGCAAATATACAAACCTAACCGGTCTTACTTCTTTTTAGGTAGATTGTAGCAAAAGGTATAATTATGTTTTCTCTGAAATCAGCCTTTCCTAAAGATCAGTGACCTTAAGGCTTGATTTTGCTACAAGGTTATTCACATACACAACCATTAAATCTAGGTGGTTGAAAACTGTCATAGATAGAGTATTTAATAAAGTTCAAAGTCGAGGAACACAAGTAAGGGTTTTCATTCCAGTTAAACAAATGAGGATCATACCAATAGGGATATATTTCAAAAACTTTGATTAAAATACAAATTATATTATAATAATTTTAGTAGACCTTTGTTCTATACTCAAGGTGTTTTAATTTTAGTCATTTTAGAGTGAAGGAGCAGTCAGATTTAAAAAAAGTATGATAAGTAGCAAGTATATGTATTTCTCTACGTCAAAATAATGTGAATGTCTTTAAGAGGTAAATTAATTACCAAATACGTGACGACTTGTGACCTTGAAATAATTGATTCTTTGTTTGAAAACATTACCTACGTATTATAAAACCGGTTCGTCTAACAAAAACAATTAAATAAGTGTCTAATGTATTTGTTTTATTTACGTAGAATACCATGATTGATGAATCAACTTCAATGTATAATTAATGAACAGTATGTGTTAATGGCATATGCTGAGTGATTAAAAGTTGTAATCTAAAAACACCTGTAATAACGAAGACGTATAAAAGAGTAAGCTGAAAATGTTCATACCAGCGGGAGGATGTCCAGCTTTTAGTTGGGAAGTTTCCTCGGTGGACGACATTTTGAGGAATTTTAGTCCAAATTCACCAAAACTGATAAGATTAAACTGTAAATAATCTATTAGAATTATTGCGATTTATAATGTAAACGTGTAACAAGCTCGCGAACTATTTGCGATGACAAGTTAAGTGCACAGACTAATAAGTACTATACAGTGAGTAACATAGATTTATACCCTGTCCACAAATCTTAGAGACTAAATTGACGTTTCATGGGTGACCAGTTTCGGGCGCAAATTAAATAGTGATGACCATAAACCGAAAAGTAAATCGGAAAAATATTCGCCGCTTTTACGGTATGTCGAATATTTGTATTAAAGAGTCCCTAAAACTGGTATAAAAATAAGTTTAAGCAACCATATCATATATAATGATATCCATAATATATTTATCGTAATTAACTGAACTTAGAAGTTATTTTACTTATAAGAAAGAATATTTGGTTATGGCTACATTCGGTATACAGCTAATTTTATACTATATAGCCAAGTACTAAATATATAGGTAGATATGACAAATAGGCGATTTTCTCTCTCTCATCAGTGGGATTGAATAAATTTAATTTAAACGATGAAGGATTTAGTAATAACTTAAACACATCAAGAATATTTATAACATAACTTTATTCAGAATCAGACCTAGTGCTATCACTGTAAAATGTATCAACTGATTCACTACCAACTTCTATTAAAAACTATTTTAATATATAAAAATTGAGATATACGAAATATCTCATCGACTATATGCCCCAGGCAATAAGTTTTAAGTGAAAATAAGTTTTATCATCTTATCAATGATAATATTGTTACTAACTGAATGTTTTTTTTATTTAGTTCAAACTTCTCACTATTCTTATGACATGGTTTACGATTCAAAAAACCGGAAAAGTAGATCGCACAAATTTAGCTGGTAACATTATTTCGAACTTTGACATTAGCGGTTGTCATTTTAGTCTCTAAGATTTGTGGACAGGGTATAGAGTAAGCTAAGTGCGAAATGTTATGAACATGGATATATTACACATCTGGATTGCTGACCTTGTAGAAGTACCTGAAGCACAGAATCACAGACAGAATAGTTCGATGACGTCATATCTTAAGGACTATTCGACCAATCACAGTCTGGATTGAGGTTATCCTTCATAATAGTAGGGTGTCCACACTTAAAAAAATTATGTCCTATTTTGATAATAATATGGTTCTTTAAAATGTTTTCTATTGATAATTTTTCTCGTGGTAAAGAAATATGATATTGAAATAAAACATTTTATTAACATTTCCTCAAAATTACTAAATTTAAAATATTGCAATAAAATAGTTTTTATTGTAATTTTCTCACTGATAATTGATAACAGTACAAAACCACATTTTAAGCAACACAAACAAATAAAACGACGACCACAGTCTTCACAAATCCCCAATGACCGTAATCGCCACTCTGAAAAATTGAATTATTTTTTTCGCGCAGTGTTGCAAACTACCACACAATTCCACACAAAAACAAAATGAAATAACCTTTTTATTCATGTTGGTATCACTGATACACTTATGAACACTGATACACTTACGCCCCAACTCAGAGTCACTAACGGTTATTTAAATCGTTCTTTAGTACAGAATTTGTATTCTTTACTAAGGAGCGATTTAAGGAACCGTTGGTGACTCTGAGTCGGGGCGTTAGTTTTTTTAACATTTACGAATAAATTATTTGTAGTAAATCAAAATCAGTGTGATAAACGAGACAGAGAACAGCTGTTTCCATCGTCATTCATTTTATTTCTAAAATTCAAAATTCAATATAATTTATTCATATAGGTATCACTGATACACTTATGCACGTCATTTTTTGGCTTTTCGGTGCTTTGTCACGGAGGAGAAGAAAAGCCTAAAAAAACTCCTCAGCACATCTTTTCTATTCGTCTTAAATATGAGAGAAGTGACATCAGTAAACAGGATAATGACTGCATATTATTTAATATCATAAGTAAAGAAAAGTAAATGAACAAAAAAATATTACTCTAACAATGAAACTAAAACTAAAAACCTTAAAAAAATATAATATAAGAACTAAAATATATTATTAAAAGGAGTCCCTTTAGGCAAGGTTCCGAAGATACTGGCAGCGTTCCCCCTTTGAATCGCTAGACTAATTCTTTGTCCAAGGTAGCTGCCAGCTCTTCGGTCTCCTGTGATGTCGACTAACCTTTTTGCTATTTCCTTAAAAAGACTTATATATGTCTACATATTTCTAAATGTAATACGGCATATCATATAGGTATACTAGAAAAAGGAAGGGGCCCAGAAACGAGCCCTGTGGTGTACCACATCGGTATCTCACAATAAATGATACCATCATTGTATCATTTATGCTAACACATTAGATTCTACTCGTCAAGTACAACACAATCAATTTGAGTGAATTGTTATTGAAACATCTTTGTAACATGAATATTATAAGTAACGTAATAGTGTGGTAGTTTGCAACACTATGCCAAAAAGTTAATGCAATATTTCAATGTGGCGATTATAGTCATCGGGGATTTGTGAAGACTGTGGTCATCGTTTTTGTTTGTGTTGCTTAAAATTTGGTGTTGTACTGTTATCAATATCAGTGAGAAAATTACAATAAAAACAATTTCAATATTTTAAATTCAGTAATTTTGAAGAAATTTTAATAAAATGTTTTATTTCAATACTATAATTTTTTACCACGAGAAAAATTACCAGTAGAAAACATTTTAAAGAACCATATCAAAACATAACACAATTTTTGTAAGTGTGGACACCCTACAATTATGAAGGACAACCTCAATCCAGGCTGTGATTGGTCGAATAGTCCTTAAGATATGACGTCATCGAACTATTCTGTGCTTCAGGTACCTCTACAAGGTTAGCAGTCCAGATAGTGTAATATATCCATGGTGTCACGTATTATTTATATTGTTTAATTACTCTATGGTATATTATAGCAATAGCACATGAATATTGAATATAGTGGTGGGCGATCATGAATGACTTACATAATCGAAACATTCACTAATTACTATTACTGATAATCGATTGTTGATTAGTAACTAATTTTATTTTCATAATCGAATAACGTTACTAATTTGTATTACTAATCTTAGTTATACAAATTAGTTCGATATTAAATCCGCCAACGAGGGCAGCGAATTAGTAGAGATACAGATTAGTAATTACTAACGTAACGGTTATAATCGAGATATTTCGAGACATCTTTATAATCGAATGATTCCATTAGTATATCTCATAATTCGCCCACCACTAATTGAATAGCACACGCGTGACGTGACGTGACGCGCTATTTTTACATTTTGTCATAGCATGCATGATAGCATTTTTAACGTGTTACAAATTATGTTCGTACTTCGGTATTAATCCCAGTTAATTAACTCGACAACAACACGGTATTAAAAAGACAGCGTATTTAGCGTCAATGCTAACAAATAATAGTAATAGCGTCTCGTCAGTTATTCATTGACATTCTACAAAAAGGTGAAGTGTGTTGAGACTTCAGTCGTTTTTGAGTGTTAGTAATTAAGCGTTATACGTTTACAAAAACTATAAATGTAAATAAGTATAAACTTTTAAGAGGTGCATTTACGTAAACAAATATGTACTTACATAAATAAGGAATAATAAAAATGTCTAAAATTGAGTTAAAAATATGGAACTATTTTGAGAAAAGTAGTGAGGAAAACAAACTTGCACGGTTGT